>CM060340.1:24367711-24380211 GCA_030674155.1 Stramonita haemastoma
TGATTATATATATATAATTATAATATATATATATATATATATATATAATATATTATATATATATATATACAACACAACCACGAAACAGATGATGGCTATTTTAACAAGGACCTATCCCTGAAGTCGGAATGTGGCTACCTCTGGGGTGGGAATAAGCAGTCGCATTAAGCAAAATCTCACAAATAGTTACATAGGAGCTAAAGCGAGAAGGAAAAGCAAACAAAACGAACAAAAACAAAATCAAAAAAAAGCAAACAAAAAACAAGAATAACATAAACAAGGATGAACAGTGTTGAAGACAGGAAAAGAAAACTTCCCCAATTTTAAGATTTTTGCGTATGCGACCGTCTCCCCCCCAGCCTCCACCCCCACCAGTAAGGTAACCACATTTCTCTTTTCGGGGTTACACTTGAGAATTGAACATACCAATTTTGCTAGGACAATCCTTGTTCTTTCCAATTTTCAATGTTGTGGGTTCTTTTGCGGCGCACACGAGTTCGAATTTTGAATCAAACTGGAAAAAATGAGGCTATATTGAATCCAGAACCTTATGGTTTATTTGTGATGCATTTGAACATCGAAACCATCTCCATCATAACCCATCTGATTAAAGCTACTCAATACAAACTAGACAACATGAAATATTACAGAACTCGCCAATCGTTTACAGACTGAGTCAGTACTATAGGGGGGGACCCTGAGGAAATATTACAATGGATTGATTAAACATTAATTTATGGCTACCATCAGTAGGTCTGTACAAAGAGAGACAGCACACACACACACACACACACACACACACACACACACACACACACACACACACACACACACACACACACACACACAAACCTCTCCTACACTCTACTCTCTCTCTCTCTCTCTCTCTGTCTGTCTGTCTGTCGTCGTCTGTCTGCTCTCTGCTGTCTGCTGTCTGTCCCTCCCCTCTCTCTCCCTCTCCTCCTCTCTCTCTCTCCCTCTGTGTCTCTGTGTCTCTCGTCTCTGTCTGTCTTCTTCTGTCTGTCCCTCTCTCTCTCTCTCTCTCTCCTCTCTCTCTCTCTCTCTCTCTCCCTCTCTCTCTCTCTCTCCCCCGAAAAGAAAACCATTCAAAAACAACAAAGAAAGCCAGAGCCAGCCCCCCTCACTATCACTACTAATGACTTTCCGGGCGCCATCTTATATTGTTCTTGGCGCCATTGGCACATCACGTGACAGAGAGAAAGCGGAAATAAGGGAATGTCTGTCTGCCTTGTCTCCCTTCCTTGCTTTGAACTTGATCCTTTTAATCATTTTAGAAGTTCAAGGTGAACATCTCTGTCTGTGCATTTGTCTGTCTGTTTGTCTGTCTGTCTCTTTCTGTGTATGCTCTCCTCTCTCTCTCTCTCTCTCTCTCTCCTCTCTCTCTCTCCTCTCCCTCCTCTCTCTCTCTCTCTCCTCTCCTCTCTCTCTTCTCTCTCTCTCTTCTCTCCTCTCGTGTGTCAGTCTGTCTTCTCTATCTGTCTGTCTCTCTGTCTCTTCTGTCTGTCTCTCTGTCTCTCTCTCTCTCTATGTCTCTCTCTCTGTGATGAAAAAGGATGTGATTGCTTATCTGTCACCCTTGAAAAATAAAGATTATCCATTTATCCATCCCTCTCTCCCCCCACTCTCTCTGTGTTAAATAAAACTTCATCCTGGCTTGCTATCAATAAATGGCTCATCTTTAAAAGGAACCTTGTAAAGAACAGTGACTACATTTATAAATTGTGTAATGCATGGAAAGACGAGAACATTTTATAAAGAGTTGTACTCTCTATATGTGATCCAAGACATAAATATTTGGACACTCGTAATCAACCATAATATATGTGAATTTGTTGAAATATGGTTCTCTTTTACCAATTGTAGTATGAGCTTCTTTCTTTTCAATGCGTGGAAAGTACGACAGGATTTTGTTGAAAATGTGGATAACGGTACAATGACAAGCTTTATGATAACAGATATTTTCAACGATGATTTTCTGTCTTGATTTTGATTGTGACATGTTCACAGCAGTCATGTTTTGGCAGTTGCCATATATGTCCTTTTTTGTTATGGGTTGTTTTGCTATGCTTTGTTCATCCCATTCTAGTGGTTGGATGTCTGAAGAATAAAGTTTGTTTATTGTTCTTTTCTCTCTCTCTCTCCTCATCCCTTCTGTCTCTCTCTCTCTCTCTCTCTCTCTCCTCTCTCTCTCTCTCTCTCTCTCTCTCTTCTCTCTCTCTCTCTCTCTCTCTCTCTCTCCTCTCTTCATCATTCCCCTTCTATTTCTTTTCTTTCCCCTTCTCTTCCCTCATTCCGTTTCCCTTTTGTCTCTCTCTTTCTATTTCTTCTCTGCTCCCTATCTTGATCTGTCTTTTTTTTTTTTCTCTGTCTTTTTGTCTCTGCCCCTCTGCATCTGTGTAATATTTCAGTCTGTCTCTATGTCTCTGTCTCTTTTTGTCTGTCTGGCTGTCTGTCTATCTCCACCCACCCCACCCACTCCTCTCTCTCTCTCTGTCTCTGTCTGTCTCTCTCTGTCTCTGTCTCTCTCTCTCTCTTTATGGCTCGCTCGCTTGTTCGCTTGGTCGCTTGCACATTTGCTCCTGCGTATGGAAGTTACAATCCCTTAATCGTTTGATCCCTGTCTTGTTATTCGATGGTTATAGAAATTCTTTTCTGTTTTTTTTTCTTCTTGTCCGAAATGTTGTCATAAAGGGGAAACAATTCATCAGGGCTTGTAGAGAGAATAAAGATGGGGAATGAGGTATGATATGATTTTTTGTTTTTTTTTGCTGAGTTTTTTTCTTTCTTTCTTCAATTACTTATTATTTATTTATTTCTTTTTCCTTCTGTTATTTGTTCCTGTCTGTTTTCTTTGTTTCTTTTTTCTTTTCTTCTTTGTTCTTTTCTTTCTTTGTTCTTTTTCGTGGTCTCATATACGATGTGGTGTGAGTTTTTTTTTTTTTTCTCTCTTCCTTCTTTCTTTCTTTCTTTTCTTCTCTTCTTTCTTTCTTCTCTTTCTCTCTTTCTTTCTTTCTTTCTTTCTGTCTCAACTGCCTTTTTAATATCATTTTTTTTGTTTATTTCTCCCCTCTTTCTTTTCTTTTATTCTGTCTTTTTTGCTGTTTTCGGTTTTTCCCCACTTATTGCCTTGGTTGGGTTATATTTTTTTCATTTTTTTGTGGAGAGGGGGGACTTTTCGTTTTTATTGATGAGAGGATAGGTATTTCTGTTTTGTTATTATCATCATTTTTTTTTTATTGTTCTCTGTCGATTGTGTTTTCTTTCTTTCTTTCTTTCTTTTGGGCCCTCTTTTGATGTAGCCTCATCTCCGATGATGGATATTACCCGTGTGATTGGTTTGTGTTGTAAAAATCATGTTTGTTGTTTTGTTTTGATTTTGTCTAACTCTCATTATTTTCCTTTATTCTTCCTTGTGTATTTTTCCTTTCTTTATGCTTTCCTTGTCGTTCTGTTTTATACATCTGTTGTTTTTTTTGTTTTGTTTGTTTATTTGTTTGTTACCTTTCTTTTCCTGTTTTCTTTCTATTTTTTACGATTAGGAACGCAGTAGCGATTCATCCTTATTTCTCTACGCTATCCATCGGTGTAATGGTATCACCAGAAACAGACTGAAATAAAGAACATATATAACAATACGCAGTATACAGATTACCATACATTAATGAGCGTTATTCATTATCATCGATATAAATAATGAATAGATAAATAAGTATATATAGAGAAAATTGGTGTTATATATAATATATATACTATAATACTATATATATAATATATATATAATATTATAATTAATAATATATATATATAACACCCCAATTCTCTATAAACCCAATATTTCTAAATTGCACCTTTACTCTATGAATGGTAGTGTTCCCATTTTCAACCAGAGGTGTGTATAGAAACAAGCTAAAGGTCCTATAGTTCACAACAGCCTTTGGTGGGTTTTTGGAAACAGAACATACCCAGTATGCAACCTGCACAATGAAATGAGCTGCTCTGAAGTCGGAATGTTTCGGCTGAGGCCAGTGGGCAGACCTCCTGTGAAGTCACAAGCACAAGAGAAGACCAGGTATTATGCACATGTCCCTGCCCATAAGGGAGAAAGAGAGAGAGAGAGAGAGAGAGAGGGAGAGAGAGAGAGAGAGAGAGAGAGAGAGAGAGAGAGAGAGAGAGAGAGAGAGAATCCAAAATGCACTTTGCTATCTGGAATGAGAGAGACAGGGCTAGCTTCAGCTTGCCTATTACTACACACACACACACAACACACACACACACACACACAACACAACACACACACGCACGCAGGCATGCACGCACGCACGCACGCACACGCAAACCCACACACACACACACACACACACACTCACACACACACCACACACACACAACACACACACACACACACACACACACACACACACACACACACACACACACACACACACACACACACACAGCTCCCCAGTTTCCGTATTCCACCAGTTGTGACAGACAGACACACACACACAAAGGTGACTCAGTTCTGGCAGCTAGCATCTCAATTTGGTGGCCGTGTTGGTGACACATTATCCAATCAACTGTCAACCTGCCCTTCAGTGCGAACCTGCCCTTCAGTGCGGACCAGTCCTTTAATGCGAAACAGGTCATTTTGGCGACACCTCATTTTTCTGCCATAGCAATTGTTTGGGGGTTTAGATCCAGGAGGAGTCTCTTCGTGGTCACTTGCTCTCTGGAGTGCATTAACCTTGTTGCAAAAAGGTATTTGTCCTGGACCCCTTTCTGCAGAATTGTCCTGCTGCTTGCTTGGTGCTCCTGTGCGCTTGATCAGGCGTAAAAATACAATTTTGAACACAGGACATTTTATTTTATTTTTTGCTTCGTAACTCGGCTGGAGCGTCGAGGTTTACCATTGGTAAGACTTGGTGTTTGCAACCAATTTTATCTGCCATTAAGGTAGCCGCATTCCGACTTTGGGGAAGACATGTCATTTGATTTTGAGGCAAATTCATTGCTCAGATACAGATTAAGAATGGGAAGACCAAAAGCAAAAAAAAAGAAAAGAAAATAGCTTTCTCAAGTTACTGCTAACAATTTCTTCTTTGAAAAAAATGAAAGAAAAAATTAGGTGAAACATTAACAGAAAAGAGGGCAGTGCTATGGAAAGTGTCTATGATATAGACGAACCAGGAATGTTGTCAGCAGTGTGATATGTGGGAAGGGATACCCGAGGATACATTTCATCATCATCATCATCATCATCATCATCATCATCATCATCATCATCATCATCATCATCATCATTCTTTTCACCATCACTTCCTTCACACTTGTTCAACACACCAAAACCTAACGGCTGATATCTGGCCTACTGACCTGCTGGTGAGGGACAAACTCTCTGGACCTCTAGAGGGCCTTCAGCGTACCACAGCATTTGTTATTGCCTCTGGAGTTGCTGCCTGCAGGCTCGTCGAAAAAGAGGAATTGTCATCATCACCATCATCATCATCGTTATCATCATAGTCTCTTTAGAACTGGGAGATATTAGACATACAACTGAAAAGGTAATTACCATCATCGTCGTTGTCGTCATCGTCGATGTCACCATCATTATTACCATTATCATTAATGTCATCAGCAGCAGCAGCAGTAGAAGCAGCAGCAGTAGCATCCTCATCGTCATCGTCATCAGCATCATTGTTATAACCAATATCATCATACAAACAGAAGTCAAGTATACATATACCATAAAAAGTATGCAAATGCTACACCATCAGCCAATTAACCACAAAAAGGGATGCTGCTGCACTTTTCAAGATCAGATCACCTTGAGCACCGTATTAGAACATCCCACAGAGAGAGAGAGGAGAGAGAGAGAGAGAGAGAGAGAGAGAGAGAGAGAGAGAGAGAGAGAGAGAGAGAGAGAGAAGAGAGAGAGAGAGACAGAGAGACAGAGAAGAGACAGAGACAGAGAGACAGAGACAGACAGAGACAGAGACAGAAGACAGAGAGACAGAGAGACGAGAGAAGAGAGACAGAGAGAGATAAGAGAGAGAGACAGACAGATAGAGAGATTTCCTAGGCATCACGTAGTAATGACAATCTCATCCCAACAGTTCTGGCCACGCTTCCCTCCCTTGAGGGAACTCTCCACAGGAAGACCAGCACGGAGGTATTAATGGCCAGGGCAAAATATATGGAGAAATAACAGACACGTCTAATTTTTTTGTCCTGTCAGGAAATGCATCCATCTTAAAATCTCTCTAACTGGGGGATTTAGAACAATGGAAAAGAACGGTTTGAATGGCTTGAACTATCAGGAAGATAATTATGGCTGTCGCTAGTCTCTGTCTCTCTGTGTCTTTCTCTCTTTCCAGCTCTCTCTTTGTCTCCCGTTCTCCCCATCGCCACCTTTCCTTTGATCTCTCTCTCTCTCTCTCTCTCTCTCTCTCTCTCTCTCTCTCTCCTCTCTCTCCTCTCTGTCTCTCTCTCTCTCTCTCTGTCTCTCTCTCTCTCTCTCTCTCTCTCTCTCTCTCTCTCTCTCTCTCTCTCTCTCTTCCACCTTTCCTTTGATCCCCCCTACTCTCTCTGTCTCTGTCTCTCTCTCTGTCTCTCTCTCTCTCTCTCTCTCTCTCTCTCTCTCTCTCTCTCTCTCTCTCTCTCTCTCTCTCTCTCTCTCTCTCCACCTTTCCTTTGATCCCCCTACTCTCTCTCTCTCTGTCTCTCTCTGTTCTCTCTCTGTCTCTCTCTGTCTCTCTGGTCTCTCTGTGCTCTCTGTCTCTCTGTTCTCTCTGTCTCTGTCTCTCTGTCTCTCTGTCTCTCTGTCTCTCTGTCTCTCTCTCTCTCTCTCTCTCTCTCTCTCTCTCTCTCTCTCTCTCTCTCTCTCTCCTCTCCCCCTCTCCCCCCCCCCCCCCCCCCCCCCCCCTCCTCTCTCTCTCTCTCTGTTGCTCGCTTATTGATGCATTTTTGTCATTCGTGTTGAGTTACAGTCCTTTAATCGTTTGATCCCTGTGTGGTTACCTGACTCCGCTTAGGAATGTTTTTGTTTTGTTCTGTTCTGTTCTTTTTCATGTCTGAAATGTGGACATGAGGGGAAACAGTTTAAACAGGGTTTGTGATCTATAGCGAAGGTGGAGAACAGTGATGTATGATATACATGATTTTCTTGAGGTAGTTTTGTTTGTTTGTTTGGTTAGTTGTGTTTTTTCTTGTATTTTCTTTCATTTTCTTTTCTTTATTTCTTTGTTGTTCTTTTTTCCCCTTTTTTTCGTACCTTAAGTTCTCTTTATCTATGTCTTATTTATTTTTTATTGTTTGTATGTTTGTTTGTTTTTCTTTCTCTCTTTTCTTTTTCTTTCTGTCTTTCTTTTCTTTTCTTTTTTTTTCTTTTCTTTTCTTTTTTTCTTCTTTCTTTTTTTTTCTTTTCTTCTCCTGTCATCATTTTTTTCTGTTCTCTTTTCTTTCTTTCTTTCTAACCTTTATTCTATCTTTGTTTTCTTTATTTCATTTATTTCGTTTTTGTCTTGTCTTCTATGTGTGTGTCTGTGTTTTATTGTACTTTTTTCTGTCTCTATATGATTTTTTTTCTTTCTGTCTGTCTGTCTGTCTGCCTTTCTTCACTTTTTTTCTTTATTTCCTTCAATCTTTGTGTTCACATAACTATAGAACTTTGTTGTGTCGTTTTATAGCTCTCTCTCTCTCTCTCTCTCTCTCTCTCTCTCTCTCTCTCTCTCTCTCTCTCTCTCTCTCTCTCTCTCTCTCTCTCTCTCTCTTCTTTCTATCTTTATTTTCTTTCTTTCTGTCGGCCTTTGTTTGCTTCTCTCTTTTTTTTGTATCTAAAAGGTCTTTGATAATTTTTCATGTTTTTTTTATGGTGTGTGTATTTCTCTCCTTTTTTTTTACTAACGTTATTTTCTTTCTTTCAGTCTGCATGTCTCTCTGTCTTTTGTTGGTCTTTTTTTCCCCATTCCTGTCATTTTGTCTTTCCTCTGTCTTTTAGCTCTTTCTCTTCAGTTGTATAGATCTTGTTGATTGTCATGCCATTTGTCGTAAACTGCACTTTAGAAAAGCAGCTTTTGTCCTTTTTGTTGCTGGATTATTTTTTTTACCTTCCTTCTCCTCCTACAATCTTGATTCGTTTTTTTCCGGTGTTTTTTTTCCTTGCTTCCTATCTTTTTTTCAATTAAAATAAAAGTACTCCAACCTTGTTCGGTCTATCATATTGTCTTCTTCACCCCACCCCCACCCACCCCTCTCTCTCTCTCTCTTTCTCTTATTTGTAGGTTTCCTTTTCAATGTTATATATTTTGCTTTATTAATTCATGCTTGGTTTCATTCTTTCTCGTTTTGTTTTTTTGTGCTTCTTTCATCATGTGTTCGCTCTGTCTATCTAAATTTCATACAAAATCAATGTACCCCCTCCCCTTCCCCACCACCCTTTTCCTCTCTTCTGCTCCTATCATAAACCATTGGCTGCAGTTTCTTTTCAATCTTTAGCCATCACGTTTTTTTCGTTTTTTTTTTTTTTTTTTTTTTAGGGGGGGGGGGGGGAGGTTAAAGGCTTACTTATCACTTCAGTAATCATTGGTTTGTCTTTTTCTTTGATGTCACTCCCCTCCTTCTCATCTACCCTTTACTCTTATTGAACTTATGTGTCTTTCTTCATGAAAACTTCCTTTTCAACACCTTTCCCACCTCACTTTATCTCTTCTCCCCATTTACAGCTTTAACCCCAAAGCAAAAGAAGAAGAAGGAGGAGGAGGAGGAGGAGGAGGAGGAGGAGGAGGAGGAGGAGGAGGAAGAAGAAGAAGAAGAAGAAGAAGAAGAAGAAGAAGAAGAAGAAGAAGAGAAGAAGAAGAATATTTTCCATGTTCAAGTAGCTATGGCTATTGACACCACCTTTAGATTCTGCCACTTTTTTCTTTTGTTTTCTTATATCATTGTTGCATTCATGCCGCACGTACTAGTGGGTCCACGAACATACCCCCATCTCCCCTCCCACCCCATTTTGTGAAAGTCTAGCCCCTGACTCAAAACTCGTGTAAATTTGAGAAAAAAAAAAGGTTTATTTTTTTTTAATTCAGCAAACAATATGCCTTCTCACATCCTAGTCGCTGCTATCTCCCTAACCCCAATACGCATGCGCGGCGTTTACACTGTAGGAACACAAGCAATGCTCATCTCAAAATTATTTCCAAGTTTCTCACGACTACCTGGTATTGTTCTGTCCTCTACCACAAAAGAAAAGTACACAGTGCATTTTGTCATAGTCATCCCCCAAAAAAAAAAAATCTGTAAAAATGAGAAATCCATTTTCTGACTAGCATTCTAAAGAAAATACTACATAACCTGGAAGCTAAAGCTCAAGTGTAAGCCTGAGACAGATAGGGGCAAAATGGTGACTCATTTCTGGCAGCTTGCATCTCCTTTTGGTGGCCATCTTGGTGACATATTACCAAATTAACTACGGACCTGCCCTTCACTGCGGACCTGTCATTCACTGCCGACCTGGCCTGTGCTATGGACAGGCTGTTTTTTAAACCTTATTTTCCTGCCAAAGCCCTTAGTTTTAACTGAGCCGTGGTTTTTAATGGTTACGGGCTGTCCAAAAAAACACATTGATTCACTGGGAAGACGAAATATGTTTGATAGTGAAACAGTTTCTGCAGAATTTTAGTTGTATTTCCTTAGGTCTTGCGTCGGCTTAATCAATCTGTGAAAATGCAGTTTTGGACACGCAACTTTCCGCTTGATTTTTTTCTTTTCAAGTTCGGTGGCCTGTTGTTGCCAGTTGATATCGAGAGTGCGGGGAGAAAACTAAAAGAGATGGTAACTTCAAGGTTTTACCAGTGTTTTTTTTTAAATCAAGAAGAAACAAGACAAAAGATAGGAACTAGAGCAACGAGCAAAGAGAAAGAGAAGAGAGAGAGTAAGAGGAAGAGAGAAGAAGAAGAAGAAAAGAGAAGTTAAGATAAGCAAGAAATAAGGAAAGTGTACCAACGACATACGTAGAAAAAAAAAGAGAGACGTAACTGAGCGTTCTTTAGAGCTAGTCTCTTTTATAAGCAAATTGTTCTACAACGTGCTAATACTCCCACAATAGAACACCAACCACCATCATCCTCCCCCCCCCCCCCCTCTCTCCTCTCATCCTCATCCATCTCCATCATCATCATCATCATCATCATCATCAAATCACCACCACCACCACCACCATCCTCTCCTCCTTCTCCTCCTCCCCCTCCTCTTCGTCTTCCTCCTCCCCATTATCATCAACAATCTCGTTATTACATTCTTATCGTCATCATTAACACTAATACAACCACCAAACAAAATGATTAGTAAACAGACACACAGTCAAACATACAGATACCACATACAGCTCTGAAACATTAGAAAGGGGGATGCTGCAATTCCATCATCTTCATCATCAGTCACACAGCAGCAAAGCAAGAAAAGCAGGAGCAGGAGAGAGCGAGCGAGCAGAGACAGAGAGCAGATAGAAAGAAGGCCAAAACAGTACAAAAAACAGCCCAGACAGAAAGAGGTGAGGGGGCAGGTTTCTCTTATCACTTCATGATGATCCATCGGCCATTTCTCACCACACTTCCCTCCCTTGGGGGAACTCTCCACCGGAATCTCATCGTGAAATAATGAAGGTCAGTGCAAAATATATGGAGAAATTACAGAGTTGTTTCTTTTTTAGATCTGGATATCAATTTCATCGTGAAGTCTTTAAATGGGGGATTTAGAGCATTGTGAAAGAAATGGGTGAAAATGCAAGATTTGTATGGTTGTGAGTGGAAAAGGAGATACGGTTGAATAAACGAGGTTTGGATGAGAAAAGAAAATTTCTGGATCAGAGTCTTGGTTGTTGTTGTTGTTTTTTTAATGAATCTGTCTGTCTTTTTTCTCATCTCCCTCTTCTCCCTACCCCTCTCTTTCTTATTAAAAGAATTTGATTTGATTTGATTTTGATTTAAATCTCTCTCTCTCTCTCTCTCTCTCTCTCTCTCTCTCTCTCTCTCTCTCTCTCTCTCTCTCTCTCTCTCTCTCTCTCTCTCTCTCTCTATCTATCTCTATCTCTATCTCTCTCTCTCTCTCTCTCTCTTTGTGTGTGTGTGTGTGTGTGGTGTGTGTGTGTGTGTCTGTCTGTCTGTCTGTCTGTCTGTCCTGTCTGTCTGTTGTGATACAGTTTGTTAGGTAAGGCAACAAGTTAACGCGATTACTTAAGAAATAATAACCTTAGCTGATTTTCAGAAAATACCATCCAATACACACTGTAATTCTACAATCCATAATCTCCGGCTTTAGATGCTGATTTGTGGTTCCACAATTCATATCCAGTTTAGCGCACAACACTTATCGCTGAATCAGCAATTTGCTAAAATGTTCACATTAGCTTATGATTCACATTTGATAGCTATGTGGCAATTAATATGCATCTCATTTTGTTGTTTGTTTGTGTCGTTTGTCTTGTATATAAGCAAACAAAATGATATACATCTCATTTCATCGCCATGAGCTTAGAACCGCCATTTGCACGCACCAAGCCACCATTACAGAAACAAAAGCGCAGAAGAGATTATATATACAACACATTCATATCTTCACGATCGTCCAACTTTTAACTCATCTTTTAACCTAAAATGCACCGCCATTTTCTTGCCTCTGAACCGCCATTTGCATGCACCAAGCCATAAAATATCGAAACACAAGGCGGTGCATAGATTACAAACAATTCTTTCACGATGACCCAACCTTTAACTTGCTCGATGTGTAGCCTATACATATCATCACAATTCTTTATTTTCCAGATAGGTTAATCAGTGATTTGTCTCAATATCAAACTGCTGAATGACTGGATATTGCCTTATTTTGTGCAGTGCGGCCGTAAATGAAATGGCGGGTACAGGACAGGTTTATGTTCTTCTTATATTATTATCGATACGTTTCTTTCCATGCGTCTTATAAGGAAGCAGGTATGGGGACGAGGGAGGGGGGGATGGCTGTATTAACTCTAAAAAATGGGGTGGCCTGGTTGGTTAGAGCGTTGCGCATTGCGCTTGTGATATGCTGACTGGAGTTCGATTCCCGTTAAAGGGGATATTTTCTCTTGGAGCTAACGTCAGTACCGACTCCACCTCCCCCCCCCCCCACCCCCAACCCCACAAAAAATGTCCTTCGAATGAGACTCTAAACTAAAGTCCCGTGTGCGAACGCACTCAGAACGTCTTGCCCGCACGTTAAAACCTGTTCCGCTTTTCAGAAGAGTAGGCCATTGTGTGACAGTAAGAACGGTTGATAAAACTGACAAAAATGCATACACACAGGGACTGGATGTAAAATAAAACCCACATGAATGTTTACTCCATCATCCTCGAAACAAAATGATAAATAATAAACTAAAAATAAAAACCCAGTTTGAAGATATTTGGATGTACCCTGGTTCCTTTTTTCCCCAGCAATACAGAAAGGATGAA
>CM060340.1:24387711-24400211 GCA_030674155.1 Stramonita haemastoma
ATCAGAAGAATGACTGTGCTGTGGCCCTTGGATGGACACCAGAGGGAAGAAGGAAGAGAGGCCGCCCAAAGACAACCTGGCGAAGAATGGTGGAGGTGGAGCGGAATGCTGCTGGATGGAGCTCTTGGAGCGCAGCACGCAGCGCAGCTTCAGATCGCAACCGGTGGAGAAATGATGTCCAAGCTTTATGTGCCTTCTGGCACGGAGAGAATTAAGGTTAAGGTAAGGTAAGGTTTGATAGCTGTTTCTGCATGCACAAGACTTATATTGCATTGCCTTTTCTGTAACAAATGTTGAATTACATTCTTTGCCTCTTGTCATCTCACCTTGTATTTCTAAACAAGCATGCACATGCCACGCCCTGGAGCAAGCGCGTGCATGCACACACAGAGGCATACACACGCACACACTTATACACACATAAACACACACAAAACACACAACACACACACACACACACACACACACACACACACACACACACACACACACACACACACACACGACACCACACACACACACACACACACACACACACACACACACACCACACACACACACACACACACACACACACACACAGAGAAGACAATGACATTTCTTTGTTGAAAGAAAAGAATACGTAGTTTAAAAAAAAAAAAAAGGACAGGGGGGAGAGAGGAGAGAGAGAGAGAGAGAGAGAGAGAGAGAGAGAGAGAGAGAGAGAGAGAGAGAGAGAGAGAGAGAGAGAGAGAGAGAGAGAGAGAGAGAGAGAGAGAGAGAGAGAGAGCAATGCCCATAGATATAGTAATCCTTTTACCTGCAATGCTGTTAGGTAAGAATATCTTTTCACAAGCAATGCCGTTGCATAAGGCAATCCTTTTATGGATAATGCTGTTGTGTATGGTGATTTATTTTGGGTTTTTTTTACCTAAGTATTTTTCGACTCAGTCTTCGTTTTTACTTAAGCCCGCGAACATCCATGGTCTTTAACTTTTTTCTATACAGAATTTTCATTATGTTGTTACATAAGCATTCATGAATCACACAAAAGATTTCGGTATTACCTATGTTTGAAAAAATATGAATGCTTGACTAATCAAATCACACAATATGCAATATATAGTATGTGTGGTTGTTTTTTTTTTAAAAGCAGGTGGAGGGTGGGGAAGGGGAGAGTGGTTAGTGCCTAGTGATTAGAGCCTTTGGTGCTCATCATCACCGACTTAATAATTGAACAAGCCAGCACACAACAAAACCTCAGACTAACTAGCCAAAAAAAATAGCCAACAACAAATCAACCCAGCAAGCAATTAATGAGTTGATTAATCAGCCAAACAACCAACTAACAGAGACATTCTCCACCTTTCAAATCAATCCCTCATTCATCAGCTCTCCAACAAAAGTTCACCATGTCACTATGGCACAATGCAGAACGCAGGACAAAGCAGTTAGAACACCGTGCTGGTTTAGCAGAATGGATTTATTAATTATCATGCTTTCCTCCTTGAAATAAATACCAGGATTGGAATAGTTATTGTGGTGTCAGTGGCTAATTATTAATCATGTTTCCTCCTCTGAAATAAATTACCAGGATTGGAATAGTTATTGTGGTGTCAGTGGCTAAATTGATTTAATCACCGTCTTCCTCCTGAAATAAATTACAGGATTGGAATATTGTGGTGTCAGTGGTAATGTGGATTTAAATAGACGCATCCTCACTCATCAGGCGGTGTGTCAGATATCCAGTGATGTAAACCTCCCTTCATTTGGCTTGTCAACAAATCATAAGCAGCATGTGCAGTTTCCTGACGTCACGTCACTTGTCTGTCTGTCTGTAGTCTCTGTGTGTCTGGCTGTTGTTCTGTCTGTCTGTCTATCTATCTGTACTGTCTATCTGTCTGTCTGTGTGTCTGTCTGTTTTTTGTTTGCCTCTCTCTCCTCTCTCTCTCTCTCTCTCTCTCTCTCTCTCTCTCTCTCTCTCTCTCTCTCTCTCTTCTCTCTCTCTCCTCTCTCTCTCTCTCTCTCTCTCTCTCTCTCTCTCTCCATCTCTCTCCTGTGCCCCAAATAATAATCTAATCATTAGTGTTTTTGTGTGTGTATGTTGTTGTGTATGTGTGTGTGTATGTGTGTGTGTGTGTGTGTGTGTTGTGTGTGTGTGTGTGTGTGTGTGTGTGTGTGTGTGTGTGTGTGTGTTGTGTCTATCATCAGATCGGGGAGAGGAGAAAAGACAGGCAGATTGCTGTGGAGAGGCTCATAGATTGCAGAGGCTGAGGACAGAGCAGAAGGGAAAAATGTCATGAGAGATCATAGTGTGAAAAAAATAAAGCTTGAAACAGACAAGCAGACAACAGACAGACAGATAGACAGACATACAGACAGACAGACAAGCAGACAGACAGACGCATACATACATACATACATACATACATACATACATACATACATACATACATACATACATACATACATACATACATACATACATACATACATACAGACAGACAGACATACAGACATACATGCATACATACATACATACATACATACATACATACATACATACATACATACATACATACATACATACATACATACATACATACATACATACATACATACATACATACATACAACATACATACATGCATACATACATACATACATACATACATACATACATACATACATACATACATACATACATACAAACAACAACAACAACAACACAATACAACAACAACAACACAATAACAACACGAAACAACAACATAACTACAACACAACACAACACAACACACCTTAGCAGAGGAGCCAAAAATCTTCACGAATGAACGCAAAAAAACAGAAAGGAAAACAAGACAAAGATTAGAAAGTAAAATGAGATATAAGGTATCAGCGAGGAAGCCATAACCAGATTAATCAACAAGACAAACAAAACAAAACAAAACAAACAACACAAACAAAACAACGACAAAACAAAACATAAAGAGAACAAATCCTAGCAGATGTCGTCAAGTATTGGGTTAGTGCAATGTACCATGGGCTGGAGAGAGATTAAAAAAAAACAGAGTTTAAATCTCAGATGGGGGATTACTTGCTCACTCTTGGAAAGATTTGGGAGGATGGGGAGGATTGGGAGGGGGGGGAGGATGGGATGGGAGGGGGAGGATTGGAGGGGGAGGATTGGAGGGGAGGGGATTGGAGGGAGGGAGGATTGGGAGGGATTGGGAGGGATTGGGATGAGGATTGGGGGAGGATTGGGAGGGATGGGAGGGATTGGGAGGGAGGGGAGGATTGGGAGGGAGGGGAGGATTGGGAGGGAGGGGAGTGATGGGAGGGAGGGGAGGATTGGGAGGGGGAGTGGTTGGGAGGGAGGGGGAGGATTGGGAGGGGATGGTTGGGAGGGAGGGGGAGGATTGGGGAGGGATTGGGAGGATTGGGAGGGAGGTGAGGATTGGGAGGGAGGGGAGGGATTGGGAGGGAGGGGAGGATTGGGAGGGATGGGGAGGGGATTGGGGGGAGAGGGAGGATTGGAAGGGAGGGAGGATTGGGAGGGAGGGGAGGATTGGGAGGGAGGGGGAGGATTGGGTGGGAGGGGAGGAATTGGGTGAGGAGGGAGGAATTGGGTGGGAGAGGGAGGATTGGAGGAAGGGAGGATTGGGAGGGAGAGGGAGGATTGGGAGGGGATGAGGGAGAATTGGGTGGGAGGGGAGATTGGGTGGAGGGAGGGGAGGATTGGGAGAGAAGGGAGGATTGGGAGGGAGGGGGAGGATTGGGAGAGGGAGATTGGGGGAGGGGGGATTGGGAGGAGAGGGGAGGGGTTGGGAGGGAGGGGGAGGGGTTTGGGAGGGAGGGGGAGGATTGGGAGGAAGGGGGAGGATTGGGAGGAGGGGAGGATTGGAGGGGAAGGGGAGGGGATTGGGAGGGAGGGGGAGGGGATTGGGAGGGAGGGGGAGGGGTTTGGGAGGGAGGGGGAGGAGGTTGGGAGGGAAGGGGGGGATTGGGAGGAAGGGGAGATGATTGGGAGGGGGGGAGGGGATTGGGAGGGAGGGGAGGGATTGGGAGGGAGGGGAGGGGATTGGGAGGGAGGGGAGGATTGGGTGTGGGGAGGGGAGGGATTGGGTGTGAGGGAGGGGGAGGGGGTTCCAGCCGGCTCCTATCCAGAGTTGAGTGTACCCGGTAGGATGTATTGGTGATGAGGACTAAGAGGCACTAAGCAGTTAATTTTGTCCTCTGTCTGAATGCTCGATGTTTTGGGTTACCGATTTAGCTGAAAGTGTCTGTGTCTCTTCTGTGTAAAGATATTTGTTTTATTTTAAACAGAGGGTAGTGTTTCTATCTATCATTGTCATTGTTTCATCATCATATGACCATCATCAGCACAGCCATCATCATCATCATCCCCACCACCAGCACATCATGATCGTTGTCTTCGTCGTCTTCGTCTCGTCGTCATCATCACCACAACACCACCACCCCCCACCACCACCACCACCACCACCACCACCATCATCATCATCATCATCATATCATCATCATCTCATCATCATCACATCATCATCTCACCATCGTCATCGTCATCGTCATCATCATTACCAGTTTTGTCCTCTGTCTGAATGCCTGAGTGTTGTTGTGTATTCCGGTTCAGCTTGGAAGTGTCTGTGTTCTTCCGTGTAATAGATATTTGTTTTTATGCTAAAAGAAGAATAGTGTTTTACCTTTCATTGTTTCATCGTCATTTAACCATCATCGGCACAGCATCATCATCATCCCACCACCAGCACTATCATGATCGTTGTCTCAAACAGCCACGTTTGTGGTGAAGGTGATTTTTACAGTCTGTAAGATGACTGTGCAGATGCTGGTACACCATCGCTGTAGAGACGTGACAAGGATGACTGTTCCAGGAGTCCACTCGTTCACTCTGGCATCCTGGCTCTTCAGCTAGTCTCACCTATGAGGGACATTATGGTGGACATTATTTTGTGGGTTTTTTTTTTCAAAATTATAACTACTTAACATCATCAACTGCGGGACAGGACCAAACACGTTCCAATCGAGACGGAGACCAAGAAAAAGGAATGGGGATGGATCGGCCATACGCTCCGCAAGCCTGCTTCAAATGTCACCAGGCAGGCCCTTGACTGGAATCCACAAGGGAAGCGGAAAGTGGGCAATCTATGATTCAGTCAGGGCAGACAGGTCTGTTGTCCACACTGATAGACACACAGAGACAAGGACCAGCCAATAAAACACAAAGAAGGACATGCACCAGCCGGTATGGCCTAGTGATTAGCGCATTCAACTCACAAGTAAGTCAACATCATCAATGTAACCCAGCTAACAACAGTGCCAGTCGTCTTCTGATTGTGGTCTTATGGAAGAAATCTATCTGAAGGTTGCATGCTTTGGATCCTTCAAGTGAGACTCTAATCCAAAGTTCCATGTGTAAACGCACACAGAACATCTGCATACATTAAGGCCTGTACCGCCTTTTGGAAAGAGCAGACTTTTTTGTGTGCCAGTGGCAATGGATGACAACATTTACGAAACTGCAAGCACTCAGGGACTCAATGTAACAAAAAGCACTGCGTGGTTATTCCGTTATCCTCGATAAAAGGAAATGAGACAGAATCGTTTGAAAATGTGACAGAAGCACACGAGATGTGTCTGTATAGAAGCGTACTAAGATTGCATAGGAACACCAACGCATGGACATCATGAACAACGGAAGGACAGCAAGTGAATGAACAAAAAAAACCAGTCTTTCGGGTGAGACTATAAACCAAGGCCTCGTGTGCGAACGCATGCAGAACATCTTGTGCACACTTAAAATCCTGTTCTGCTTTCCGTAAGAGTAGGCCCTTGTGTGCCAGTGGGAACAGATGACAAGCTTTACAAAAAATTGCATACACACGGGGACAGGATGTAATAAAGCACATGGGTGCTTATTCCATTATCCTCGATATAAAAGAATAAATAAATATAGATTATAAAAAAAATAATAATAAAACCAAACCAAGCAAAACAAACAAAATGGCGTCGACAAATCCTCCCAACCGCTATTGCTTACACACACACACACACACACACACACACACACACACACACACACACACACACACACACACACACACACACACACACACACACACACAGGACGGAGAATGGACAGCAACACGACAGGAATGGACTCCCTCAGCTGGAAGCAGATTGCTCACCCCTCACACAAAAACTTTCCCCCTGGACCAAAAATAAAACCATGCCAAGTCAAGCAATGATGCATGGACAAATTTAGACAGGTCTCTTTCTCTGTCTCTTTTTGTTTATTTTTTTTTCGATTGTTTGTTTACTTGTTTGTTTGTTTGATTGTTTGTTTTTCTGCTTTGGGTGTTGTGTTAGAAGGGTTATAACATACACATGGTTCCATTTTCAATCTTCGTTTTGGGGATTTTGTAGATGGATATTGAGTGGCTTCCTCAATGTAGTCATGATATTATCATATAATTAAACAAAGCTATGTACAAGCACGCGCACACGCACGTACATACGAGATAGATATATCAGGCACACTCACATACCTGCATGCATGCGCGTGCATGCACACACACACACACACGTGCGCACGCATGCACGCACACACGCACCCCCCTACACAACACACTAACACTAACACAAACACACATACACACACATACACACAATATGAATCCTTCTCCTGCTCCTATCTCACCCGCACAGAAGACAACAAATAAATAAAGGAAAAAACAAACAAAACGAGGAAGGAAGGAAGGAAGGAAGGAAGGAAGGAAGGAAGGAAGGAGGAAGGAAGAAGGAAGGAAGAAGGAAGGAAGGAAGGAAGAAGGAAGGAGAAGGAAGGAAGGAAGGAAGGAAGGAAGGAAGGAAGGAAGGAAGGAAGGATGGAAGGAAGGAAGGAAGGAAGGAAGGAAGGAAGGAAGGAAGGAAGGAAGGAAGGAAGGAAGGAAGGAAGGAAGGAAGGAAGGAGAGAAGAAGAAAGGGCAATCTGTGAATCTGTCAGGACAGACAGGTCTGTTGTCCACACTGACAGACACAGAGACACCACACAGAAAGACATGCACCAGCCGACATGGCCTAGTGGTTAGCGCATTCAACTCATGACTGTAAGGTTCGGTGTTCGAATCCCCTTGAGTCATAAGGTTTTAGGGGTTGCAGCTGCTCCTGCCCTCAGGAGTTTGCTATAGGTTCATTGGAAAAACTAGAACCACACAGTCCAGTTTCACCCATTTTAAGGATACAATTTTGAGAGTGTCGTTTCCCTGAAGTTGGAATGCAGCTATCTTAATGGTGTTGGAAAAAAATTGTCGCATCGTAAAATTCTCTCCATTGGTAAACCTCGGAGATTTAGCCAAGAAATGAAATAAAGAGATCGATGGAAAAGAGAGTTGCTGAAATGACTTGATCAGCTTTGCAGTTGTCTGTATCTCTCGGGCCTGCTTGATGCAAAGATATGTTATGATAGGAAGCACACAGTACAGCCCTGTCAAGTGAGTCTCAAAGCAAAGTGTAATCCCTTGACGTCATCGTATTTATCACCCTAAGAAGAAGGTGGCAGGCGGTTACGACGTTACCTCCCTAATACGAAGACCGCGAGGTTCTGAGTTCGATTCAAGCCTTTCCCTTTCCTTCCCAGTTTGCTGAGGAAATTGACCTGAATGTGAAATCTTTCGAGACTCTTTCACCAGTTGGACCCGTTACTTACGGAGTTGTGCACATTAAAAGAACTCACGACAGGGAATTGAAAGAGTCAAACTGATGTAAAAATTGATACGATCCATTTACAACTGTATCCCCGAAGTCGGAATGCCGCTACCTTAATTGTAGTTGAGGTGAGAGGGGGGACGGTGGCAAGTCCTGAAAATTCATCATGAGTGAACCTTGAACTCTAGACGAGAAAACGAAAACAAAATAATTATAAAACACATCATCACCAATGGACCCATTCTGCAATGATTAAAGCGGCTGTCTTGTGTTTGTGGTGTCTTTTGTTTGAGTGCTGATATTTTGATTACACAGGCAGGTGCACGGCACACGCATGCATGCACCCACGCACACCACACCGACCACACAGTACACACACAACACACACACACAACGTACACACACACAACCTTACATCAGAGAACTCAAATCAAGCAAAGACACGCCCTGCCACACGCAGAAGTCACAAACATACAAGATTAAACATTGTATTTTGCTTGAAAACAAAAATTATAATCGTCAAAAGCTCTCTACTGAGCCATAAGCACAACGTGAACATTTCACAACAAACAACACTGTCATGCAGCACACAAGCTTAACCCAGCATAAACAAAATAACATCAGTCTTCAACAACAAAGAACACCAAACAACAACAGACGATTCATGTCAAAAGAAATCTCTCTTACATCTCAAAGCCAGTGATTGTCCTCTTCAGATTTCCTTCATTTCCCAAATCGTCCATCCAACACACAGGAGTTGGCAGACCAGCTGTAAACAGAATTTCTCTCCTTCAGGGCGATAGAGCAATGTGCACACACCCAGCTGAACACCAGTAATGATGACGACTCCTGTGTTTATGGGGCAGGTTGCAGGAAGAGTCATTCTGCCCAAAAAAAGTTTTTTTTTTTAATGCCTGGTATTTGTGGGGACGGGATAGCTCATGGTCAGTGGTCAGTGGTCAGAGCACTCGCTCTCTCTCCAAGCTAAGGTTAAGCAGCATTGAGCGTGGTTGCCTCGATCGTGGATGGGTGACAGTTCGCATATTTTGGCTTCAGCATAGTCCCCCAGTTCACCCACCTGTCAATGGGTACCTGGCCCTCTTTAGGGTCAGGGAAGGTAAAGCAGCGATGGAGAGGAGATGGGTGAACCTAAAACGCGTCTCGCTGGTGGCTCGATCCTGGTCCGTGAGATCACGAGTGCAAGGCTTGAACCTAGGCTATCCCCACTCCCCCTTCGAATGGGATTTGTAGTGTAAGTCTTAGGTACTGACAGCATCTATGTTTATCTGCTTGTATAGCAAGGTGTCTGTCCGTTTACTCTGTCGAAAATGATGGAACCATAGCAAGGGTTTCTGATACCGTTTACCTCTGTCGAAAATGAGTGGAATTTAGAAGGTTCTGAACCGTTACTCTGTCGAAATGAGTGACTATACAAGGGTTTCTGATACCGTTTACCTCTGTCGAAATGAGGGGACTCTTAGCAGGGTCTGAAACCGTTATTATGTCAAATGAGTGGGACTCCATAAGTCTTATGGTATTGAAGACATCTGTGTTTATTTGTTGCCTGCAGATAATAGTAAACGTATTCAGGTACCACTAAATTTACGTCCATTTGAGATGTACACATAGTGCAAGGCTTCACATAACATAGATAACATCTGTGTTTACCCCTGGGTTGTTGATAGAGCAAGGTGCTCAGCAACCACTAACATCTCTGTCCATTTAGGATGTATAGTCAGTATAGGGCTTCACCTAACATGGAGTACATCTGCGTCTGGACCTGTTTGCAGCTTTGAGTGCTATTACCGGCCCTTCCTGCTGTGTGTGGCCTCTGTGGTCGGCTGGGTTCTAAACATCGTGACGGGACTGAAGTGGCGTGGGTGTGGGTCAAGTGTTGTGTCTGACAGCTAAGGTGGTTGGTTGGTGGCTCTGACGATCTCAGTTTACCTGTCTGCTCTCCTGTCTAAGTGGTATATAATGTAGATCGGGGGTCTAGAGGTAACAGCCCCTGCTTAGAAAGCGAAAAGTCGGGTTGATCCCTGTTTAGGCCAGAAAATTTCCCCCCATCCACTAGGAAAGAAGCAGGGGAATGGACCAGAAGGCAGAAAATAATCCAGAAGGAAGTGACAGAAGAAAACGAACAAGGCAGAAACAAAGAAAAAAAGATAGAAAAGATGGCAATTCCTAGTACAGTACTGGTGGGATGCTGTTTAAATTAAACTGACAGGCCCCCGGCATCCTCATGGGGGAATCGCTGCTTTTGAATGGCAGTACCTAAATCAAGAACATTATACACCGTTTGCTTTGTGGTGCTCTTCACATCAATTTGTAGACATGTAGTGTATTTTTTTCTGAGTTAACGTACCTGAACCAAATCGGAAATCTCCGCTAGGATTTTGCTATAGCTTCAGCAGCATCAATGGTACCCTGTGTCTGTGTTTCCATTTGGTTTGCTGGTGAGGGTACATTGTCACTGGCAATCCAATCCAAACCAATCCAATCTTGTTGTTTATAGCCCTGCTGACCACAGAGGCCATATCGGGGCTGTCAATCTGTCCATGTTTTTTTGTTTTTTTCAAAATTCAAAGATTAAAATTGTGCAGCTATAATTATACAGACTACGCATGCACACACACACACACACACACACACACATACACACACGCGAACGCGCTCTCGCATGTTCATAGACATACACACATACACACACTTACACACACATACACACATATACATATACACACACACACTCACGTACACACACAGACACACAACAAACAAACAAACAAACAAAAATACACACACATACACACACAAACACACACAGTCACACAACAAACAAAAACACACATACACACACATACTCACACGGATGACAAGATTTACAATACTACATTCGCTCAGGGACTGAATGTAATAAAACAACAACATATGAGTGATCATTCCAAATAAAAGAATAAACACAGACACACAGACACAGACACACAGACCAACACACAGAGACACACAGAGACACACAGACACACACAGACACACACAGACACACACAGACACACACACAACACACACACACACACACACACACACACACACACACACACACACACACACACACAAAACAAAACAAAACAAAACAAAACAAAACAAATCGCTACTCTGCCCTCTAAGCACGCTGTGATGTACAGGATTTATCCTCTTTGTCTCTGAAGTCAGAGTCAGAGTGGGGAAGGAGAAAAATGGTGTCCCTGGGATGAGTTCTTCAGGGTGTCCCTGGGATGAGTTCTTCAGGTGTCCCTGGGATGAGTTCTTCAGGGTGTCCCTGGGATGAGGGTTTTTCATGGTGTCCCTGGGATGAGTTCTTCAGGGTGTCCCTGGGATGAGTTCTTCAGGGTGTCCCTGGGATGAGGTCTGCAGAAAAGGTGTCCCTGAGACGAGTTCTTCATGGTGTCCCTGGGATGAGTTCTTCATGGTGTCCCTGGGATGAGTTTTCGGGATGTCCCTGGGATGAGTCTTCAGGGGAAAAGGTGTCCCTGGGATGAGTTCTTCAGGGGAAAAGGGTGTCCCTGGGATGAGTTCTTCATGTGAAAAGGGTGTCCCTGGGATGAGTTCTTCAGGGGAGGTGTCCTGGGATGAGTTCTTCAGGTAAAGGTGTTCCCCGGGATAGAGTTCTTCAGGAAAAAGGATGTCCCTGGGATGAGATCTTCAAGGAAAAGGGTGTCCCTGGGATAAGTTCTTCAAGGAAAAAGGGTGTCCCTGGGATGAGGTTCTTCAGGAAAAGGGTGTCCCTGGGATGAGGTCTTTAGGAAAAATGTGTCCCTTGGATGAGTTCTTGAAGAAAAAAGACTGTCCCTGGGATGAGGTCTTCAGGGGAAAAGGGTGTCCCTGGGATGAGGTCTTCGGGCAAAAAGGGATGCCCTGGGATGAGGTCTTCGGGGGAAAAGGGTGTCCCTGGGATGAGGTCTTCAGGAGAAAAGGGTGGTCCCTGGGATGAGTCTTCAGGGTGTCCCTGGGATGAGGTCTTCAGGAGTGTCCCTGGGATGAGGTCTTCAGGGGATGTCCCTGGGATGAGGTCTTCAAGAAAGGGTGTCCCTGGGATGATTGTTTTCAGAAAATGTTGTCCTGGGATGAGTTCTTCAGGGAAAAGGATGTCCCTGGGAATGAGGTCTTCGGAAACTTTTTGATAGTCTTGCTTCCCTGAAAGAAGACACGTTTTTTTTGTGTGTGTCTCACGAGCGGTTTTCTTGGCTCTTTGTTTTAAACCTTGCTCTTTTTGTTTGCCTGTATCTCTTTGTCTTTGTCTATGTCATTCACTCTGTGTGTGTGGGGGGGGGGGGTGGTATTTTATTTTATTTATTCATTCCTTTTATTTATTCTTTTATATCGAGGATAATGGAATAAGCACTCATGTGCTTTTTTACCCAGTCCCGTGTGTATGTATTTTTTTTTTGTAAATCTTGTCATCTGTTCCCACCTGTTGCCATGTGTGTGTGTATGTGTGTGTGTGTCTGTGTGTGTCTGTGTCTGTGTTGTGTTATGTCTGTCTGTCTATCTGTCCGTCTGTCGTCTGTCTCTCTGTTTCGTCTTCTGTCTCTCTGTCTCTCTGTCTCTCTGTCTCTGTCTCTGTCTCTCTCTCTCTCTCTCTCTCTCTCTCTCTTCTCTCTCTCTCTTTATCTCTCTCTCTCTGTCAGTATATCAGTCTGTCTGTCTGTCTTTTGTCTCTATCCTGTCTGTCTGCCTTCACCCCTCTCTCTCTCCCTCTCCTCCCCTCTCTCTCTACC
>CM060340.1:24405211-24410211 GCA_030674155.1 Stramonita haemastoma
TCTCTGTCTGTCTCTGTCCTCATTCTCTTCTTGTCTGTCACTGTCTCTCTTGTCTCTGTGTCTCTGTCTTCTCTTTGTATGTATTTCTGTCTGTCTGTCTGCTCTCTCTGTTCCCTATCTCTCTTCTCTCTCTTTGCCTCTGTTTCTCTCTATACTCTTACACATACACACACAAAAACGCAACGCCACACGCATGCGTGCACACACGCACACACACACATTACCTGTATTTAAAGAAGTTTGTGTTGCATCTGTGTGGGGTGTGTAGTGGTGCGTGTGCGTGCGTGCGTGCGTGCGTGCGTGTGGCTGTGGTGTGTGTGTGTGTGTGTGCGTGTGTGCGCGCCTTACAAACACACGCGCATGGTTGTATCTGTGTATGAATAGGTGTGAAAGGGGGGTGGGCGTGGGGAGGGGGAAGATTACCCTGCGTGTGTGCGGGGAGGGGGGGGGAAGTTAGGCGTACTGTGTAGGAGTGTTGAACTAGGGCCTATGTTTACTGCACCTCTCACCAGTATATAAAAGATATTCTCACAATCGGTCTGTCTCTGTCCCTTTCTGCTTGTCCTGGCAGTCCTTCTAAGTGCCTTTCCGCTGTCTCCTTTCAGATTCATAAGGCATTTATTATTTGGCTGTAGTGCTTCTTTGAAATCGTAAGATTAAGTGCCGCCCCCCCCCCCTGGGTATGCCATGGGTCTGTTAAAATAAATTACATCCCTATCAATAGCATCCCCACCTTCAGTCAATTCTGGGCAAGGTATACCCTCTTTTCTATCCCTCTCTATGTTTTTTTTCCTTGTTCCTTTTTCTTCTTGTCACCCACCCTCTTCTTGTCTTTTATCTACCTTCTTGATCTATTGTCCTTCCTTTTTTGTTGAAAGACTTAAAAAGATAGCAAGTCTCTCCCACGTACGTGGACCTTAGATGCGCTTGGCCTGGCTCATCAGGCACTGCACTGCACCCATCTCCTCTCCCTCACTGCTGTACCTTCCCTGATCGTAAAGAGGGCAGGTACCCATTTACAGCGTGTGAACTGGAGGGACTGTACTGTAGCCAAGGCGCGCAAACGGTCGCCCATCCGACTGGTAACCAAGCTCGACGCTGCTTAACTTGACTTGTCATTCGGAAGACACTATAAACCGAGGCCCCGTTGCTGAACGCACGCAGAATATCTTGCGCACACGTTAAATCCTGTTCCGCTTTTCGTAAGAGTAGGCCATCGTGTGCCGGTGGGAACAGATGACACGATTTACAAAAACTGCATACACACATAGACTTCATGTAAAAAACAAAAAAAAAACGCATGAGTGCTTAGTCCATTGTCCTCGATATAAAAGAATAAATAAATAAATAAAATAATAAATTAATTAAATAAATACAAACCGCCCGCCACAACACACACACACACACAACACACACACACACACACACACAACACACACACACACACACACACACACACACACACACACACACACACACACACACACACACACACACACACGTTCCCTGTCTGATATCCCTATTTGGTGGAAGGACGATAAACTGAAGGACTAACACACACCTCCTTTTAATATAACAGTCATTAATTACAGTAGTCAGAACTTCAGACCAGGCCTACATATCACAGTCTGGGAGGAGATAGGACACCTCTCCCCTCTCCCCCAGCCCATGTTGTGAGGTAAGAGTAAGATAGGGAGAAAGACGCCCTCTCCTTCTCTGTGTGCTCTATCATTGCACCAACTATCATCTGCTAGACTGGACATAGTATTAGTCACTGCTCAAAAACTACGCTAGCTCGCGCGTGCGCCTACTCACACACACACACGCGCGCGCGCGCGCACACACACACACACTCACATACGCACTCACGCACGCACGCACGCACGCGTGCACACAGAGACACACATTCACACACACACACACACACACTATATATATATACACACATACACACACGCTCGCGCGCGCGCGATTATTTTCTAATATTATATGGGTTGCTATGGTAGGAGCATGCATACCATGACTAAAGACAATCTCAACAAAACATTTAAAAAACATATCAACGTTATATAATATAGGCCTTAGTACTTTGCTTACATCAATAACTGACACAGCTTTCCGCCTGAGCCAGATTATGAAGTCAGCTTCATATTAGATTCTCATCCTTCCCCCTCTCCATATCTCTATCTTCTTCCCTTCATCCTCACTCACTCTCCCCACCCTCCACCCCCCTTAGCCTCCCCACCTCCCTGGCTACTAGCCCTTACCCCTCCTCCCCCCAGACCCCTCTCCCATCCCCCCTATCCCCCTCCCTCTGCTCTCCCCCTCCCTTCTGCCCCGCCTCCTATCAAAATGATCGGACACGTGCCAATTTGCGTGACATGGAACACATGCCTAAGATTGGATTGAAAAAATAAAAACCAAACAGAACTATAAAAAAAAAAAAAAAAAAATCCAAGCTGTTCCTCTTGTGTCAATTGGTCGGATGTTAAGAAAATTGAGCAAAAGTGAGCAGGTACTTGACTTGTGACAGGTGAAGATTTTAAAAGACAATGTTGCTCATTCTTTATACTTTGATCTTAGCCATCCCTGAGGTTGAGACTTTAACGTGGCAACATTCCTAAACTGATGTGACCTTTGTGTGGTCATCGGGGCTTATAAACAGTAATATGATTGGGATAGATTGAGACCTTCAAGGTCAATAAAAGTTTTCGTTCTTTCGCTAGAGCTCTGAAGTTCACCAATGACGATATTTTTGCATGATCGACCGTTTTTGATCTGCCATGAAGGTAGCTGCATTCCGACTTCGGGGATGGCGTTTTAAAACTATGTATCACTTTAAAGTTGATCACTAGTCTGTTTTGGGAAAAATAGTTTTGGGTGTAACTTTTGATATAAAAAATTGAGTTGTTTTGGTGGAAGTGGTGTATTATGGTGAAAAAGGCAAGAAAAGTGTGTGTGTGTGTGTGTGTGTGTGGATAGAGAGAGAGATACAGAGACAGAGAGAGGAACAGAGAGAGACAGAGATATAGACAGACAGACAGACAGACAGATAGATGGTCCGACAGACAGAAGGATGGACAGACAGACAGAGACATACTAACAGACAGAGACAGACTGAGAAGAGTGTGACACACAGGTACATACAACACAACACACACACACACACACGCACACGCACGCACGCACACACACACACACACACACACACACACACACAACACACACACACACACACACACACACACACAACACCACAAAGAAATTCCCTATTCCTAATTGTTTCACAAAGCAAGACAAGAGCATACCTGAAACAAAAAAGACAAACCCACCAAAACAAGCAAAAAACAAACCAAAAACACCCCAACTTTGAATTGTAATTAGCAGAACCGTTAATTAACAGGCAAAAGCCCGCTGCACTAATTAAACAACCCTTTGTCGACACCCAGTAAAGTGACACACAGGATGCACCCTTTCATTTAAAAAAAAAATTACCTGCTTTTTAAGACTGTCCCTCTAGCAAGGCACTGACACACGAGCCCTTTCTGCCCTACCTCTGAGATACACACCTGTTTGTTGTCAGCCTGTGGAGTGACACATAAGATCTTTCCTTTCCTTTATTTTTCAAACCTTGTTTTTGTTTTTGTTTTTTTGGATGCCTTCCCCTATAGTGGCTCTGACACACAAGTCTTTCAAGATGTGCTTTTAAGAAGATGGGGCGCGCAAAACAGAACGAAAATTAGATTGTCATTCATCCTAAATGGTAGAGGCTCTAACACACGAGTCTTTCTAAACGTACCTTTGAGAAGATGGGAGCACCAAAGGGAACGAAAATTAGATTGTCAGTCATGGTAAATGGTAGAGGCCCTGACACACGAGTCTTTCTAAACGTACCTAAAAATTAGATTGTCATTCATTGTAAATGGTACCTCCAACTCAAAAAGCCCCAGTCAGTTTTGTTTGTTTTTTGTATTGCAATTCATCGTAAATAGTACCTCCAACTCAAAAAGCCCCAGTCTGTTTGTTTATCTGTTTTGTAATTGTCATTCATCGTAAACGGTACCTCCAACTCAAAAGCCCTTGTTGATTTTGTTGTCTGTTTTTGTATTGTCATTCTTCATAAATGGTACCTTCAACTCAAAAAGCCTCAGTCGAATTTGTTTGTCTGTTTTTGTATTGTCATTCATCGTAAGTGTACCTCCATCTCAAAAAGCCCCAGTCGATTTTGTTTGTTTTTGCTTTTATTTGCTGCCTCATCTTCTCTGATGTTTCTGTCCTGCTGCTCCCACACAGCTCACCTTGAGGTGTCTGTCCCAGTCATGCCAGATTGGTCATGTCGCAACCACAGGCACAGTGCGCAAATCCAACATCCACAGTCAAGAGTACTAAATTTAGCATACCACATCCATTTATCTAGTCCACGTGTGGTCAGTTCCCGCTATAATTAGCACCAGCTGGCCCCAACTGGGCCGGAATGCGACAGAATAGTTAGCCTAGCAGCTAGCTAGCTGAGAGGAGCTGAAAGTGGGGGACACTGACAGCTGTGCAGGGTCAAAAGTCTGCAGGGAGCCTATCAACGTCAGGTCACCATGGGGCCACCAGCCACATAGGCCCTGCACTTCTGCTGGGTTACCAAGCATTGGGTTTAACTTAATCGCTTGGAATGTTCCTGAAAAAGGATTGGTAGCGTGTTTTAGGCTGCCACCTATTTCGTGAATGTATTTTTAAGAGGCAGTTGAAACTCTCTAATTCAGTAGCAGAGTACTTGAAAAGATGTATGAAGCGGCTGGTATTGTTTGAAATTACCAATGCATGCATGTGGGCATGTGCGTGCGTGCGCGTGCGCGCACACACACACACGTTTGTCTTCTCTGTCTCTCTCTCTGTCTCTCTGTCTCTATATCTCTGTCTCTTCCTCTCTCTGTCTGTCTCTGTCTCTGTCTGTCTGTCTTCTCTCAATGTCAATGTTCTGAAGTGTGGGCACTAGTGGCAGATTACAG
>CM060340.1:24420211-24427711 GCA_030674155.1 Stramonita haemastoma
TCAACAAAAATTCTGAGGACGAAAACAGTGTTGGACATTAGCGTGTTATCTTTTCATTTCGCCGTAGGCTTTTTTGAGACAAAGTTCCGTTGCTTTGCGCATTTTCCTGAGAGGGCCAAAAAAGTCTTATGGAGCTTTTTGATTTACAAGGAAATTTTCAGACACATTATCCCTAAGAGAATGTCATTATTTCATCAGAACTGCAGCAGCCAGAGAGACGAGAGAGAGAAAGAGGAAGAGAGAGAGAGAGAGAGAGAGAGAGAGAGAGAGAGAGAGAGAGAGAGGAGAGAGAGAGAGAGAGAGAAGAGAGAGAGAGAGAGAGAGAGAGAGAGACAGACAGACAGACAGACAGACAGACAGACAGACAGACAGACAGACAGACAGACAGACAGACAGACAGACAGACAGAGAGAGGGGAGAGAGAGGGGGGGAGACAGACAGACAGCAGAGAGGCAGACAGACAGACAGAGAGATGGACAGACTATCTTAAGAGAATGTCATTATTTCATGAGAAATGGTGCACAAAAGGAGGGAGGGAGGGAGGGAAGAGAGAGAGAGGGGGGGGAGAGAGAGAGAGAAAGAGAGAGAGAGAGAGACAGACGGACAGAAATACAGACAGAAATATAGACAGACAAAGACTGTGTATATCTAAGAGAATGCCCTTATTTCATCAGAACTGCTACACAGAGGGGTGGGGGTATAAGAGAGAGAGAGAGAGAGAGAGAGAGAGAGAGAGAGAGAGAGAGAGAGAGAGAGAGAGAGAGAGAGAGAGAGAGAGAGAGAGAGAGAGAGAGAGAGAGAGAGAGAGAGAATGAGGTGACAGAGATAGAGACAGACACAGAAAAAGACAGAAACAGAGATAGAGACAGAGCGACCAAGATAGACAAAGAGACAAGCGGAAATATGGAAAAACACAGTCAACATAGAGATAGAGACAGACACAGACACAGGCACGGGTAAATGAACAGAAAGACAGACAGTATGCAGGCAGATAGGTCTTGTGTGTGAACGCACGCAGAACATCTTGCGCACACGTTAAAATCTGTTCCGCTTTCCGAAAGAGTAGGACATTGTGTGCCGTTTAGAACAGATGAAAAACCTGACAAAACTACACTCACATAGGGACTAGAGGTAAAATAAGATAAAGATACAAGACTTTAGTTTATTATCTTCGATATAAAATAATGAATGTTTGAACAAACATGTAAATGAATAGATAAATAAACAAACAAACAAACAAACGAATGAATGAATGAATGAATGAATGAATGAATGAATGAATGAATGAATGAATGAAAATAATTCCTTGAAATAAAAGACTATAAATAACAGAGTGAGTAAATAAACAAATGAAGAAATAACTTTTCCTATTCCGTTTTTATGCACATATACTTTTATTGGCAACAAAACTTTTCTTGTCCCATTTAATGGACTCCTCATTATTCAGAAAAAAATACTATTGCTGACTAACGTAAACTAAACGGGTGAGAAAATTTACAAAACTGCACACACTCGGGGACTGGATTGTAAAAAATGCACACGAGTGCTTCTTCCATTATCCTCGAAATAGATTAAAAGAAACAAAACAATAAGAATCATGAACAAATGCCGTGTACAACTAAAACATTTCTGATCTCTTTTTGCAATTATTATTATTTTATGAGAACAAAGCTTCCTATATAATTATGCTCTGGCCTTATGGGTAAATTTTTTTGTTGACAGGACTTTTCTACAACGTGTTTTAAACATAATATTCCCTAAAAAAAGAAAAAGCACACAAACTTTTGGCCTTTCTTTGTATCATAACCACATCGTTGCATTGAGAACAGAACTTCCTTACCATATTTTCATGCGTTATTGATAAAGTAAACATTTTGTGCATCTTCCGATTTATGTGATCATTCAACTGATTGATACACTTTTATGAGATTAACCCCTCTCCGGAACACATTCCATTAATAACAACTTCCCCCTACCTTTCTTTCATGACACATCATTACTGTTGATAACCAAACATTTAAGAAAAAAATCACAACCTTATTCTGAACACAGAATTTCACTTCTGTCCAACTCCAATATCCTCTGTCCATTTCTTATTAGCTGATCCTTTCCACTCTTTCTGACAGAATTTTAGTTTTTTCCTTCTCTTTTTTTTTTGGTTTTGACCCTGCTGTTCGTGTCTTCGCCATTTCTGTACCAGGCCAGCATTAAGCGCAGAAATAACTTTGGAGAATCCTTGTAGCTGTAAAATAACCCCAGCCTTTCGGAATGCTCTTCCTCTGCTCCCAAACTTCCTGAGACTATTGATTTGTCTCTCTGTACATTTTTATGCCGTTTCCTCGGAATCCTATCCGCATTGTTTTTGTTTTGTATTCTTCTTGTACGGGTAAACCGGAACCGGAAGTGCAAATGCGTGCATGCGCACGCGTGACAATTCGAGGTTTATCTGTTTCGCATTAACTTTCTTAGAGCAGCCTAACGAAATTTGGCGCTTTTTTATGATTCAAGGAGAGATGCCGAGTTTTTGCGCTGCCGAAATGAAGGTTTGGATATGTTGTTCTTTTCATCACTGTTCTTGTGATTTGTTATTGTTGGATTTTTTTTTTACACATTCATTTGTCACGCAGTTTTGCTGGTGTATCCCATTTTAGTAACACGGTGCCCTCTTTCTCCTTCTACAAGGGAAGCAAGCAGGACTAACCCATCTCGCAAGGTAGGTAAATAATTATTACTACCTCATCACATGAAAACTGACCTTTGTCCCCAAGTAACAAAGTTAGATAGACCATCAATTTAAAGTTAATCCTCCCTTGGCAGTAACACACTCTGCCCAGATCTCCCACTGTCTTTTCATTTATTTTATTTTATTCTTTTATATCGAGGATAACGGAATAAGCACTCGTGTGCTTTTTATCACATCCAGTCCTCGAGCGTATGCAAATTTTGTAAATCTTGTCATCGATTCCCACCGGCGCACGATGGCCTACTCTTATGAAAAGCGGAACAGGATTTAACATGTGCGCAAGATGATCTGTCTTGGGTCAGGAGTAAATTCTGTAATCACACCTCCACACCACGTGAATGTGGGTGTTGTGTTGATGGGGACATGACATGGGGCAGGGTGTTGTGTTGATGGGACATGACATGGGGCAGGGTGTTGTGTTGATGGGGACATGACATGACATGGGCAGGGTGTTGTGTTGATGGGGACATGACATGACATGGGGCAGGGTGTTGTGTTGATGGGGACATGACATGGGCAGGGTGTTGTGTTGATGGGGACATGACATGACATGGGGCAGGGTGTTGTGTTGATGGGGACATGACATGGGCAGGGTGTTGTGTTGATGGGGACATGACATAGCATGGGTAGGGTGTTGTGTTGATGGGGACATGACATGACATGGGGCAGGGTGTTGTGTTGATGGGGACATGACATGGCATGGGGTAGGGTGTTGTGTTGATGGGGACATGGCATGGGGCAGGGTGTTGTGTTGATGGGGACATGGCATGGGGCAGGGTGGGCACAGCCTCAAGCTGTGGTGAACACGGCATGGACATGGCTGACCATCGTGATATCTAAACTTGTTTTCAGCATCTTCTCTGAGAGGAGTCATAGGTCATGAGCTGCTCTGAATTTATGTATGTATTTATTTATTTATTTATTTGTTTACATATTTTTCTATTTATTTGCTGAAGTCGGAATATGTCAGGTAAGGCGCTCCAGCAGGCAGACCTCCTGCAGTGTTTTAAAGCAGTGGATGAGACTAGGCACTACGTATCTCACCCATTAAGAAGCACAGCAAAAGACAAAATCTGTTTACATTTTTTTCCTTTTAGTTGTGTGTAATGGGGGGAAGGAGGCGCAAAATATAATACGATCTTGTTTCAGATCAATAATCATCATGTATGAATTTCGTAACTAAGATAAAAATTAATCATTGTTGTCATCTTTCTTCCTTCTTACCTCCTTCACATTCTTGTTCTTGTTCTTCTTTTTCTATTCCTTATTCCTTATCTCTTTCTATTTGTTCCCATCGCGAGTTGGAGAGGAGAAATATGATGCCTGTCTGTCTGTCTATCTGTCTGTCTTCTGTCTGTCTGCTGCTCGTTTGTGTTTGTCTTTCTGTATGTCTGTCTGTCTGTCTGTCTGTCTGTCTGTCTGCCTCTCTCTCTCTCTCTCTCCTCTCCTCTCTCTCTCTCTCTCTCTTTCTCCTCTCTCTCTCTCTCTATCTATCTATCTATCTATCTTCTCTATCTATCTATCTATCTCTCTTCTGTCTGTCTCTGTCTGTCTATCTTATTTGTGCTTTCACTTCCAAACTTTCAGAAATCCAAGGACAAAAAATGATGGCGGTGAGAGGAGGAGACAGAGACAGAAGATGACAATCAGAGAAAGAGAAGACATGTTGATTTAATGCTGTTACCATTCTCTTTAGTCATCTACCCCCCTCCTCCCCCCTTCCTCCCCCCTCTTCTTCTTTGGTCTTAATAGGAATCATTAACCGCCTTGTGACTGTTGATGTTGTGCTTGATCACAATACAAGCCACTAGCTTGTTGTTGCTATGCTAGATATTATTTTGTTCATCACGTTATAATATCAAATGCTCCGCGCTTACTGAATAAATGATCCCATATTTCAACAAAAGAGGTGACAAAAACAGACAGAGACAGGGACAGACAGAGACAGAGACAGAAAGAGACAAAAAAGACAGACAGAGACAGACCGAAACATAGACAGAGACAGACAGTCAGAGACAGACCGAGACAGAGAGAGAGACAGACCGAGACAGACCGAGACAGACAGAGAGTCAGAGACAGACAGAATCAGAGACTGAAAGAGACAGATAGAGACAGATAGACAGACAGAGACAGACAGACAGATAGAGACAGAAAAAGACACACAGACAGACACACAGACAGACAGACACACAGACAGACAGAGACAGACACAGAGAGACAGACACACAGACAGACAGAGACAGAAGCCTGAGTGCAGAAAATGGATGAGCCAGTTTCACTTCACCATCAGTAGCATCGACTGACAGAAAAGGAAGACAGGGGGGGGGATGGAACGAAGATCAAAGACCATGATAGACAGACAAACAGACAGACAGAGAAAGATACGCGGACAGAGGACGAAAGAGAGAAGGATGGAACGAAAGATCAAAGACAAAGATAAGCACAGAGACAGACAGACACACAGACAGACAGAGAAAGATACACGAACAGAGGAGAAAGGAGAGAAGGATGGAACGAAAGATTAGAGAAGATAGATAGACACACAGAGGGAGGAGGGATTTTGGGAGGAGAAGGGGGGGGGGGGGTCTGGGGAAGGAGGAGAAATAGGATGAAAGCCGTGGAGAGAAAGACAGGAACAGAGATAGGGAGAGACATGGACAGACCACAGCCATGTCAGGGAGAGAGAGAGAGAGAGAGAGAGAGAGAGAGAGAGAGAGAGAGAGAGAGAGAGAGAGAGAGAGAGAGAGAGAGAGAGAGAGAGAGAGAGAGAGAGAGAAGATCGACCTCTGAACTCTGAAATTTGATTAATGTACGTCGGCCTTGGGCCACAATACATAATTATGGTTGGTGTAGGAAAACTTGACAGTGTCCCGCAATGGGCAGACCTCCCAAAGAAAATGCATCAGAATCATCAAGTTCAATTTATGGGGAAAAAATCATGAAGACAATACACATAATGTACGTAAAAAGGCATTTGTATCGAAACAAAATCACAATGCTATTCAAAGTATGCCCTCCTAAGTCTGGAAAAAGTCAATATATAATAAACACTGCTACATCAAGTTATAACAAAATGATAACCGTTATCTTCGTTTATACATACAGCTACTTCCATTCATAACAAAATGATAACCATCAATGACGTAACTATCCTAAATACAATAAATTCTCTTATTGATGGCCTGAGAGAGACAGAGACACAGAGACAGAGAGAGAATGAACTCTTCTGAACTCTGAAAATGATTTAGTGTGCAGTGGCGTCTGGCCTTGGGCCACAATACATTTGTTGGGCTTGGGCTGGAACAACGGGTTCATTCATATCATTGGCAAAGCAAATGCACAAACAAGTGATGATTCATGACTGATGAAAGAAGAAAAACCACAAAGTAATTATCTTATTTCATGATTATGACCCGTAAATCAACCCGTAACCCAATCACAGAAAGAAGATGATGCCTAAGGAAATTTGTAGAAATCATACATATTGGGTACATTTCGGATCATAACAGATATTCTATGTGCCACTTGAGACGAGAGAGAGAGAGAGAGAGAGAGAGAGAGAGAGAGAGAGAGAGAGAGAGAGAGAGAGAGAGAGAGAGAGAGAGAGAGGGAGAGAGAGAGAGAGAGAGAGAGAGAGAGAGAGAGAGAGAGAGAGAGAGAGAGAGAGAGAGAGAGAGAGAGAGAGAGTAGAGAGAGAGAGAACGCATCAACCAATCAATCAATCAATGGATGAGTAAACCAAACAAGCATAAGAGAGAGACAGAGACAGGCAGACAGACAGACAGACAGAGACAGACGGACAGAGACAGACAGACAGACAAACAGAGACAGAGGATAGGGGAAGGAGGAGGGATAGTGTGAAGTAAGGGGGAAGGGGGAAAGGGGGGCTTACCACCACGATTCCATGTCAGCACCCACATGAAGAAGAAGCCCAACAATAGAAGACTGAAGAACAAGACCGTCAGCGGTGTTTATTTTCGCTGCTTCCCTCCTCACTTCATAACCCCCGGACCAAACAGCAGGCCAGAGCTAATTAATTGGAGTGGGGGGGATCTTCTCGTCCCCCCCCCCCCCCACCCGTCTTTCTGTGTATTCAGGCACAGCCTGCTGCCTGCACACAGCCTGTGACTTATGGCAGAGGCACTGTAAACACTGAGCCAGTGTCAGATAGTTGATGTGTTTTCTTTTGCAGTGTTTCTGTCGACTGACTCTTTTGGGGGTACAGTGATAAAGCTTCTTCTTTGTTCAACGCTCAGACAGCAACCAGGCTATTGTTGTCTGTCATATGAGCGAAAATGCGTTGCACTGGCGCTAAGTGCCTGACAAGTCAGGTCCAGGCAAATCGGACTTTTTAAGTCTTCCTTGAAAAAAAGAGGCAGAGGAATGGACCAAGAAGGCCGAAAATAAACAAGAAGGAGGTGACAGGAAGAATTTAATGGAACAAGGCAGTAATTAAGCTTTATTTGGGATAAATGTTTTGTCATACTCCAATTTGTCAGAGTAGAGTAGTCTAACTTGATATGCTTTGAGGTGGGGGATGCTTGTTTGGGTGGGATTTTGTTTGTTTATTGTTTGCTTTGTTGTTGTTCCACCTATATATTTTGCATTTGGGTCACATGCAATATTTACACTAAATCTTTTCTAGGTGAGTCATTTTGATGACTTTCCATTACAACTTTGATAATTTTTGTAATTGCATTTACTAAATTAAAAAAAAACATCTACATTCAGTGGGATTTTTTTCGAGCCAGAGTGGA
>CM060340.1:24430211-24467711 GCA_030674155.1 Stramonita haemastoma
CTTTGTTTGCCTATCAGAGTGGCTTTTTTCTACAAAATTTGCCAGGGACAACCCTGTTGTTGCCGTGGGTTCTTTTACATGCGCTAAATAATTTGTAAAGAAATTGGTTGGCTGGTTTTGTTGTGATGTTCTAGTTGTATGGCATTAAATATATATGTTTAATACCATTGTTGTTGTTTTTATTGGGGGGTACTATTTCTTATTCTTATTGATATTTTTTTGTTGCTAGTCTCCTAAACAAAGTATACAAAATCATGCGTGTGTGTGCCCATTGCAGGAACACAAGCACTCCTCAGATGATGATTGTTTCTGACTTTGTCATAACTACGTGGTATCCGTCTGAGTCCTCAGCCCCTGAAACAATCACACACTGCATGCACTTTTTTATACTTAAATGGTATGAATGCAATAATGACATAGGAAAATAAGCAGGAAAAGTGTCCAAAGTCTAAAGTTGGTGTGCAGCCTGTATTATTGATTCCAAACCTACAGCTGGAGTGAAAACCCGAACGAGAATCTCTGAACACCAAGCTGACTTTCCTCAGGAGAGCAGACGATAGCAGCGAAGAAGAGGAGTGGGAGGTTGGAATGTACACTACAACAACCTGGAATGGTTCCTTGATTTGAAGATAGTGGTCAATCTCTGAAGGGTTGGCAGTCTTTTCGGTCTGGCAATTTCGTGGTATTTTGGTGGTCTGATTTGCAGACATTCTGATAGCTGTGTGTGTGATCATATCTGCATACAACAGATGATCTTGTCACTGCTTGTCCTTGATAACTGGAGGAGTATGAACACCCGTTAGGTGAGTATGTGCAGTGTTGAATATAGAATTGAAGACTATTACTATTACTTGGGGACAGGATAGCTCAGTGGTCAGAGCACTCACTTTCCCAAGCTTTGCAGCATCAAGCGTGGTTACCAAGCAGACCGGTAACCATTTATGCACCTTGGCTTCAGTGTAGTCCCTCAGTACACCCAGCTGTAAATTGGTACCTGCTCCTCCTTCCTCCTCCTCCTCCCTCCTCCTCCTCCTCCCCTCCTCCTCCCTCCTCCCTCCTCCCCTCCTCCTCATCATCATCATCATCATTATCATCATCATTACCATCATCATCATCCTTCCGCTCCTCCTCCTCACCTTCCTCCCCCTTCTCCCCATGTTCATCCTTATCATCTCTCATCTGTATTTAAAAAGTATCAAAACCACCTGCTCATGATGAAACATGAGGGACCAACACCAAGCCACAGCCAGCAAGCAGGAGAATCCCTTCAGCAGATGATAACAACAGACAAAAGACAGAGGCCTGGAGTTTCTGTTAAATGCTGTGAGTCCACCCCCCCCCCCCCCATCCAGCACTATCCTCCCCCCCCCCCATCCTCCCCCCCCCCCCCCCCCCCGGCCCCAACCCCCCAACCGAGCAGGCCCCCCCCCCTCCCCCCCCCCCCCCCCCTTTTCCCCCCCCCCCCCCCCCGCCACCCCCCCCCCAACACCCCCACCAACCCCACCCACCCCCCGGCAAGTTCCCAGGATCAGATCAGAAGAGGAGAGGTGAGCGGGGAGGTAATCACATGATCAACACTGCCAGCTGATCCCCAAATCACTCCGCCATCAAACACCAGCCAGCCAATCAGCTTCCTGCATTGAATGCCAGTGCTGGACCTCCCCGTGACACGCTCCACCAAGAAAGGCAACTCTGGGAATATAAGCTGCTTAAGGGAAATAATTCGTGTTGAGAGGGATGTTTCATTCCTGGCCTAATATTGGAAAATGAGTTGAAAAGAATGATTCAGATCTAGTATGGTTTTCTCCTTGTGTAGTATAGTATGATTTTTTGTTAGTTGCTTGTCAGTCTATTTATCTGCCTGTCTGTCTATATTCTCTGTGTTTTTGGCTTATTTGTTATTTGTCTGTCATGTTCGGGGGATGACCTCCCAAAACAGCAGAGGAGGCAGCTGCTGTATCGGAAACTGGGCAGAAATTTGATTATAGTGGAGATGCCTTGCCCACAGTACATCCCCACTCTCCTCGGCCAAGAGGGCAATAACGACAGTCAGTGTTGGGAGTGTTCTTTAAAAAGTCAACTAGCTCCCATGGCTGCAGCACATAATGACCATGCCAGTCAAGCCTCCTAGTCAGAGTCATAGTCGATCACTAAAGACTAAGCTGTTGAAGTGGAATTCCATGAAATGGGAAGCCACTGATCAAAAAACCTCTCACTTTGCTGTTGCTCGGGGTGTCAGTGGTTTAATAAAGAACTGTGATAAATTCCCAGGCCTTGAAGGCATTATATACATATCAAGAGAGAGAGAAAGAGAGAGAGAGGTTAACAAGAGCAGGTAACCATTTACATTTTCCCCATCATTTTGAAAAGGAATTCATCTAAATCTGAAGGAAAAAAAAAAACTAAAAAAAACATAAAACAAACAAGCAAACAAAAAAAAACCACCATAAAATAAAAACTAGAAAAAAATCACCCAATAACACCATTTAAGGCATTATCGAGTAAAGAGCTTGCCTTTGGCCTTGACATTAACAATAAATTCACCCTATAATCTCTTCGCCCGAAGTTGGATGGAATACAGCTACCTAAATGATAAAGCAAAACCGGTCACATACACAAAATCTCACACATTGGTGAACTGCAGAGCTTTAGCCGAAGTAACCATTAGAAGAAAACCCACATGGTTACTATCCACACTACAAGCTGCTGACCTTGGTCAAGTAGTATGGTGTGCATTCAAAGGCAGAAGCAGGGGAAGGCATCGGTGGTGGATCGGTGGTCTAGAGGTAACGCGCCTGTCTAGAAAGCGAAAGTCCCGGGTCAGAGTGTGCGGTGGTTTGAATCCTGTTTTGACCCGAACGTTTCCCCAATCCATTAGACCATGAGTGGTGGTCTGAGAGCTAATCTTTCGGATTGAGACGATAAACCGAGGTCCCATGAGTTTCACATCATTATTTTAGCGCACGTTAAAGAACCCACGCAACAAGAGGATTGTCCCTAGCAAATTCTGTAGAAAAAAGCCACTCTGGAGGGAAACAAAATACAGTTGCAGACAGAAAAAAAAAGTGGCGCTGCACTTGTGGCGACGCGCTCTCCCCGTGGAGGGCAGCCCGAATTTCACACAGAAAAAAAACCTGTTGTGCAAAAAATAGTATAAAATTAAAGATAAATAAATAAAATAAATAAAAAGAAGAAAACCCACGAAGTTATCATCCACACTACAAGTTTGACGAACTTGGGTCAAAAGTGTGGATATGCATGCAGTCAGAGCCAGAAGTAGGAGGAGGAGGGGAGGAGGAGAGGAGGAGGAGGAGAAGCAGGAGGAGGAGGAGGAGGAAAAAGCTGGACTTTCATGATGACTGTGGAAACCCTGTTTCCTGTGACTTGGCTTCCTGAACACACTGATGATCGGTATTGCCAAGGTAACCAGACACAAATTGAGTGAACTTTGATTCAACTTTTTCCCATTTCAGACCTCAGGCTCTCGTCTCATCTCTCTCTTCCTCTCCCCTCTCCCTCTCGCTCTCTCTCTCCCCTCCTCTCCCCTCTCCTCCTCTCCCCTCTCTCTCCCTCTCTTTATGCTCTCTCTCTCTCTCTCTCTTCTCTCCTTTCCCCCCCCCCTTTCTCCTTTCTCTTTCCTTTTTTTTTGCGTACAGAAAGAAAAAAAGAAAAAAAGAAAAAAGAGAAGACAGAGACAGGACAGAGACAGATAGATGATTATTACTTTTAAAGAAAAAACAAACAGACCCGCCCAGGAAAAAACCCCCCCACCCCCCCAACCCCCATCACATCACCTCGACCCCCACAAAAAATAAACAAAGTCCAACAGCTTCAAATTTCTCTCTCTTCCCGTCTCTCTTCTTTTCTCTCTCTCCTCTCTCTCCTCTCCCTCTCTCTCCCCTCTCTCTCCTCTCTCTCTCTCTCTCCCCCTCTCCTTCTTTCCCCCCCTCTCCCCCAAAAGGAAAGAAAAAGGGAAAAGGAAGGGGGGGAAAGATGAATTTTTAAAAAAACAACGGGGTGGAGAAAAAACCAAATCACCTTACCTCGAAAAAAAAAAAAATCCCCTTCTTCTCTCTCTTCCTTTTTTTCTTTTTTCTCTCCTCTCTCTCTCCCCTCTCTTTCTCCCTCTCTCTTTTTTTTTATTTAAACACTACGGTTTTCCCCCTTTTTTTTCCCTTCCCCTTTTTTTTTCCCCTTTTCCCCCCCCTTCCCCCCCCCCGCAACCCCCCCCCCCCCCCCCCCCCCCCCCCCCCCCCCTCCCCTCCTCCCCCCTCGTCGCATAATCCTCCCCCATCCCCCAAAAATTTCCCTCTGCCTCAAAAGCATTGGTTCCCTGTTAGCAAAGCTGAAAAGGGGGGGGAAATGAAACCCCTTTTTAAACAGTGGGGGGGAAATGGGGGTGTGTATTTTAGAGGATTTGGGGTGAAAAAAAGTCAACAAATGATATAAAAAACACAATGACGTAGTAGGCCATGAGGTACGGGAAAAAAAAAAAAAGGGGGGGGGGAAAAGGGGGTTTTGTCTGACTGGGTGAGTGTTTGATGTTTTGGGTTTTAAAAAACAAAAAAAAGGAGCCCCGTAGAAAAAAAAGTTGAGGATATTCAGAAAGAAAAGGAAAGGGGGTTTTTTTAAAAAAAAAAAATTTTAAAAACCCCGCACAATGTCAAATTTAATTAAAATAAAAATTCTTGTTTTTGTTTTGTTGTTCTTTTTTTCCCCTTGTTCTTGTTCTATTTTTTTTTGCCTTGTTCTTTTCTTGTTGTTGTTGTTGTTGTTGTTCTTTTTTTTTTTCTTTTTCCCCTTCTTTCTTTCTTTTCCCCTTCTTTTTCTTCTTCTTCTTCTTTTTTCTTCTTTTCCCCTTAAAACTTTCTTACTTTTTTTCTTTTCTTTCTCTCTTTTTTTTTCTTTTTGTTTTTTTTTCTTTCTTTTTTCCCCTGTTTTTTTTCTTCCTTTCTTTTTTTTTTTCCCCTTTCTTTCTTTTTCTTTCTTTTATCCCTTCCTTCTTTCTTTCGTTATTTTTATCTTTCTTCTTTTTTTTTTTCTTCTTTTTTTCCCTTTTTCTTTTTCCTTTTCTTCTTCTTCTTCTTCTTCTTTTCTTCCCCTTTCCCCCCCTTTTTTCCTTTCTTTTTTTTTCTTTCTCCTTTTCCCCTTTTTGGGTCGTCGTTTTTCGTCGTTTTTCCAAACCTCCCACCCCAGCTACTATTGTTGTATATAAAAAGGCAAAATTTTGGGGTTTGCCCCCCCCGTTAAGGGGGCCCCCCGCGCATCTCCCCATGGCCCCTTGGGGAGAGAATTTTAAAATTTAAAAATTTCCATCTGGAAAAAAGGCAAAGAGGGGATCAAGAAGGCTAAACATAAAAAAAAAGAGGGTGGAAAAAAAAAAAGGACATGCAGAAACAATGCCAGGGATAAAAAAGAGGGAATTCCCAGCAAAAAAATTTTCCCCAAAAGGTGGGGATGTTACACACACACACCAACCACCACACAAACACACAACACAAAAAAAAAAAAAATTTATATATAAAAAGAGAGAGAGAGAAGAGAGAGAGGGGGAAGAGAGTGAGAAAAAGAGGGAAAGGGGAAAGGAAAAAAGATAGATAGAAGATAGTAAAAAATAGATAGATTAGTAGATAATAGATAGATAGATAGATAGATAATAGTAGATAGATAGATAATATAGATAGATTGCTGAATGATTAGCAGATTTAAATTTGTCATTTTTTTCGCTATTGTTTTGGAGTAAAAAAATAGGTTTTGTGTTTGATTATGGGTGTGTGGGGGGTTTACCTTGTAACGATTTCATTTTTTCTCTTTTTTTTTTTTTCCCCCCTGATCATTGGCGGGGGCCTGAGGTTACCAACCTGGATCTGGAAATGCGACCGTTTTTTTTTAACCATTAAAGTACCCGCGTTTCGACTTCGGAGGATTTTTAAAAGGCAATGTTGTTTGCAAAATGAAACAGCAATAGCTCTTTATCCATAAAATGTGTGCAGTATTACCAAAAAAATGATTTTTGAATCCCCCAAGCGACTTAGGAGAAAGAACATGAACAACCTTGTCTATTTCAAATTTTTCCCAAGGCTCCCTTCCCTGATGCCGGGGGGAACATGGCTGACAACGAAATCACAGCCAGAGATTTGGCAGAAGGGCCCGCCCACAGACAAGGTCAGTTTGAGTGGAACGGTAGTGTAGTTGGGGGAGTTGGGGTGGTGGGGTTTGTGAATGTGTGTAGGTAGTGTAGTGTATGTGGTGTGGTGTGGGGGGTTGTTGTGTGTGTGTGGTGTGTGGTGGTGTGGTGTGTGTGTGTGTGTGGTGTGGTGTGTGCGGTGTGGTTCGGTCGTGTGTTGTGATTAGTGAGTGAAGTGAATGTATATATGGGGTTTTTACTGTAGGTACTTTATTTGTATGACTGTCTGTCGTCTTCGTCTGTCGTCTGTCTGTCTGTCTGTCTTACGTACTGTACTGTATTATGCCTTTTCAGTTTCTTGTGTTGGCAGCATTTTCCTCATCTTGCATACTATGCTATAGACAGTTTGATTGATTTGGTTGTGAGGGTGACCACCCTTTTTGGTTTCTTGTCTGGTTTTCACGAACTCTGATTGCTGACTTCTGCCTGCCCATCTGCCTGCCCCCCTTTAGCCCTATGACGTCTTTTTCTGTCTTCTGTCCTTCTGTCTGTTTCTTTTTCTTCTTCCTTTTCCCCTTTTTTTCTCTTTTTTCCCTTTCTCTTTCTCTCTTCTCTCTCTCTCTCCCCCCCCCCTTCCTCTCCCTCCCCCTCTCTTCCCTCTCTGTATATTCACAAACAAAAAAGCACTCTTGCTCCCTCACACTCTTTACAACAACAACAAAAAAAACAAAACCAAACGAAAAATTTTTCATAAAAAAAACAAACCAAAGAAAATGAATTCCCACTGCCACAAAAAACCCCAAATCAACAAAAGAAAAGAAAGTCCCCAAAAAATACAGCAAAAACCCCCCCCAAAAACACCACGTACAAAAAAAGACACATAGGCGGGGGAAAAACTTTCAAAAATCCAACCAACCCCCAAACAACCCCCCCTTCCCCCCTTTGAAAAAAATTTTCCTGAAAACCTAGAAAAAAAAAACAAAAAAAAAACTGGAAAAAATTAACCCCCCCCCCCCCCCCCAACAAGCATTTAAAAGGGAAAAATGAAAATTTTAATTAGTAAAAAGATACGAAGATTTTTAAGGCATTTGGGTGCAAAACCCCAAAGTTTTGAGACACACAAAATTTTTTTTATTATTATTAATATTATCACTCGAAATTGAAAAAACTCAAACATAAAAAACAATAAAAAACAAAACATCAGTTTTTTTTAATAAATCTATGTTCGTTGCCGGTACTTTCTTTAAGCAGCTAGGAACCCATACTAAAAATTTTTAAAAAAACACTCACACCTGTAACTCTGAATTTCAGTTTAAAACCATTAAAACTTTTCCCTTTTAAAAAATACCAAAAGAAAGTACTGAGACCTCACTAAAGGCCTAGCAGAATAAAGGCATTTGTACCAGCTCATGAGAGACTTGAACTGTGTATCTTAAAACCATTCCCTCTTCTAGACACGTTTGTTGCCATTAAGCCACCCAGTTGCACGTGTATTCAAGAGCATGCAAATGTATATTTTGCCTTTTCTAGCATCCCACAATATTTCTGCTGGTTGTGTGGTCTTCTTCAGTGAGGAGAATCTTGTTTATTGCTCTTCCTCCAATTTAGGCGGGCGCCCACGTTCCGCTGTTTTGCAAAGTCCACATACACAGTGGCCGATGATTTATGTCCCGGCACGGAAGCATACCGCCACAGGGATACACGGATACACGCCGCCTCGTGAAACCACACTGAAGACTGAACCAGGCTGTCACTCCCACCATAACAACTTCTGTCATACGCAGGGGCCAAGGGAAGCAAACATTGGAGGTTGTGCCACTGATTCTCCCTTACCTCTCTAATTGTTCCCACATGTGCATACACAATCATCTCTTTTGCTACTGAAAGAGTAGGGTTGATGTAGGGAATGGGGGCGAAGAGAGAGAGAGAGAGAGAGAGAGAGAGAGAGAGAGAGAGAGAGAGGGGAGAGAGAGAGAGAGAGATGAGAGAGAGAGAGACCTTCCCACAAAACAAGAAAACATAACCTGCAGCAAAGTTCCCTTCCCCCATAAAAAAACAAATAAAGGCAGCGGCTCTAAATGCTTTCTAACCACAACTGCATTTCTTTGGGAAACAGCTAGCCACTTTTCTGGGTGGTTCCTGCCTGTTTTTTGCCCTTCCCTTTCCAACTCTGGGAGGGTGTTGTCACACGCCTAAGTGGCTAAAGTGTTGTCCTCATAGTTTAGTGGTGACGACAAGGGGCACAGGTTTGAGTCTCCATTGAATCCACTTGATTTTTTTTCCCTTGGGCTTAACATTGGCACTACACTGGCTCCTCTCCCCAAAAAAGTCCTGAGATGAGACAAAAAGTTGAAAAGATTCTATAAGCATACATACATGCAAAAATTCCCCACATGTCATGCAGTAAAGTAATCATCCATCTTTTGTAGAAGATTCTGCCAGATATGGCTGATGTGATTGATAACACAGACTTATCCAGCATGCACCATGAGGCTGGAGAGGGCTAGGCTCTGCCAGGTTAAATTTACTCATGACACCATGAAAAATGGAATGAAGCACCCCGATGACTACTCACTGAGTTAAGGTAGAGGTACGTCAAATTAAGTCAAGCCTTTCTACAGATATTCTGTTTATATATGAATGGATATGAAGTGTAAACAGTCAACAAATTCACAGAACTGAAGGCAGACTACAAGGCATGGGATGGACAGAGAGGAGAGGGAGGGACTGGATATTGGTGTGGGGGTAGCAAAAATGTTGCACAATACAGTTAAATACTACTACTACTACTACTACTACTACTACTACTACTACTACTACTACTACTACTACTACTACTACTGTGATTACTACTACTTTGAAATATTATACTGCTACTTCTACTATGATGAAGATGATAATGACTACTACTACTACTACTACTACTACTACTACTACTACTACTACTACTACTACTACTACTACTACTGCTGCTGCTGCTGCTACTACTACTACTACTTCCACTACTACTCCTACTACTACTCTGCTGCTGCTGCTACTGCTGCTACTGCTGCTGCTGCTACTACTACTACTACTTCTACTATTACTACTACTATTACCACACTACTACTACTACTACTACTACTACTACTACTACTACTACTACTACTACTTCTACTGATTCTACTACTACGTCTACTGATACAACTACTACATCCTAAAAATAATTATGACGTACATTCATGCAAGACTATCATTCATAATGTGACTCTACATGTAAAGGTTGTTTTTTTTTTACAATAACAACTTGTCACTGATGATAATACTGTAAGAACAGTGTAGAGATCACAACAAAGATCTTGAACAATACAGGCAGTTGTTCTAGCTCATAGAGATTTGAACCAAAGACCCCCCAAAACCATTCCTTCTTCTAGGTAAACCACCCAGTTGCATATATGTGAATGCGCAGATGTATCTCTCCCCTTTTAGCATCCACACAATATTCTGCTGTGTTGGTGGTCTTCAAGTGAGGAATCTTGTTTATTGCTCTTTCTCCAATTTAGGCGGTGCCCACGTTCTGCTGTTTTGCAAAGTCCACACACACAGTGGGCCGATGATTGATGTTCCGCACGTGATACATATCACCACGTGATACACACCGCGACTTGATGCACACTGAAGACTGAACCAGGTCTGTCACTCCCAGCCATTTCTGTCATAAGCCAGGGGCCAAGGAAGCAAACATTGGAGGGCGGGCCGACTGATCTCCCTTACCTTTCTAATTGTTCCCACATGTGCATGCACAATCATCCAATTTGCTACTGGGGTTGCGGGAGGGATAGTGGGAGGAAGGGAAGGAGAGAGACAGACAGACAGACAGACAGACAGAGACACTACCACAACCACTACTACTACTTGTACTACTACTACTAATACTACTTTTCTTCTACTATTACTACTACTACTACCACCACCACTACTACTACTACTACTACTACTACTACTACTACTAACTACTATTACTACTAACTACACTACTACTACTACTACTACTACTACTTACAACAACAACAACACAACAACAACTACTACTACAACTACTACTACTACTAACTACTACAACTACTACTACTAACTACTATCTACCATCACCATCAACATCAACATCAACATCACTACTACTATATTATTATTATTTACTAATTATTATTATTATTATTATTATTATTATTATTATTATTATTATTATTAATGTTATTATTATCATCATTATTATTATTATTATCATCACATCATTACGTCGTCTACAACTACCACAACTACCCTACTACTACTACACTACTACTACTACTACTACTACTACTACTACTACTACTACTACTAAAAATACTACCACCACCCCACAACCCCACTACTACTACAACGTCTACGGCTATGTCTACCACTGAAACAGAAGCTGCTAAAGTACAAGGAAACTGAGAAGATATAAAAAAAGGAGAGTAACTCGAGAAAGAGGAAAACTAAGCTAGAGAGAAAGGGGAGACTCAAAAAAAATGGATCCTTTTCCCAGGTTCTGGATCGAGATGAAGAAAACAAGCAGAAAGTGTCTGTAAACCTTTCCCCCTCGTCCCATGAGGCGAAAGCAAATAAACCCATCACCTGAAACCCCTTAGAGACACTTCAATTCACCACACAGCAGCTGGGAAACAGGCACCACCACTAAAAGGCCGGGGAGAAAAAGAACACCTTGTGTTGGTGTGTGACGCGGTCTTTTGCAGTACAGGGTTTCGTTTTGACTACTTCTCTTTTTTGGGGTTGGAGTTGGTGTGTGCAGGTGGGGGTTGTTGTTGTTGTTGTGGTGGTGGTTGTGGTGGTGGTAGTAGTGTTGGTTTGGTATTATTGTTGTTGTTATTGCTGTTGTTGTTATTGTTGTTGTTGTTCTTGTTCTTCTTCTTCTTCTCCTCCTCCTCCTCCTCTCCTCCCTCCTCCTCCTCTCCTCCTCCTTCCTCCTCCTCCTCCTCCTCCTCATTCTTTCTTCTTCTTCTTCTTCTTCTTCTTCTTCTTCTTCTTCTTCTCTTCTTCTTCTTCTTCTTTCTTTTGCATTCATCTTTGTATTTTTCTTCTCCTCCTCCTTCTCCTGATGTAGTTGCCTCCTTTGATACTCTCAGAACTACTGATATAGGAGGAAGGGAAAAAAGTTAAAGAATGTGTATGAAAAATATATAATCAAACAAATGTAAGGACAAACACCAAAGAAAAAGTATCAATTATCACACTTGATGGATTACTAATAGAGTAGGTAGTGTTATATTTTATGTAAATTTTTCCGAGGAACAAGGTACAGAAAAGGCCTAAAGTCTGCACCTTACCACAGGTGAACTGAAGGAATACTGACACCAGTCTCAGTCTGAGAAACATCTTCTGTTTTGTTGAAGTCTCATACAGCAACTATTGTTGTCTGTCATATGAACTAAAATGCGTTAAGCTGCTGTTATGTGTCTGACACGTCAGGCCCAGCGCATCTGACCTCAGTGTGAGAGATAATGGATATCTATTTAAAGTATTTATGGGGGAAAGGGCAGGAAATGGATCAAGAAGGCAGAAAAATAAACCAGGAGGTGACAGGAAGGAAAGGAGCAAAGTAGACACATTGAGAGGGATAGAAAAGAGAGACATTCCTAGCTCACAATTTCCAGATGGTGGGGATGCTATTTATACTGGCAGGCATCCCAGCATCCCCAAGGGGGAGTTATAAAATTGAATCCAAATGATACCAAAACCACACTGGATGTCCAGAAAGAACATGTACACAAACATCTGTTTACCTCTGTGTGTGTAAACATTGTATTTTTATGAAGTGATTTCTTTTTAGATAAAAGTTGCTGTGTCGATTGAATTAACGAACAAAACAATAGATATACTATGATAAAATAATAATTATAATTTTGTCACTGACAAAACGTGCTGTTTCAGATTCATTCTTTCATCAGCATTACTTTGTAGTAGGGTGCAGAGAATATCAGTTTAGCAAGTGAAAGTAGTAAACCAATGAGACATTCAATTATCTCTTCTCTATATAGCTGGTAACAGACAGAATCATCTCAAACCGTCTTCCACACCAATGCTCATCCCACAATCTGTTGTTTGTTCAGGCATAAATCTGTCCTCAGCTGCTATTGTCGTCATTGACAGTAACACGCAGTCCAGCAATACCATGGTCCATGATCATGGCAGTCATCCTTCCCACAATGCATCTGTCTTTGTTGTGCAGCAGGCTGACAGGAAAGAAGGTGGCCTTGACCTCCATCTGCCCTTTGCCCTCCAACCTTCTGATGAACTGCATGTGGAGGGTGTCTGTCATCTCCTCCCTTACACAGTGACAGAAAGATTGCCTGTTGGCACATACTGCAGAGTGAATGATAAGATAGAAAGGAAGAAATGGAGCAAAAGAGGAAGAAAAGAAAGAAAAAAAAGAAAGAAAGAAAGAAAGAAAGAAAGAAAGAAAGAAAGAAAGAAAGAAAGAAAGAAAAAAAGTAAGAAAGAAAGAAACGAAAGAAAGAAGCAAAGAAAGCAATAGAGAAAGAAAGGAGATAAAAGAAGGAAAAACAATTTTGAAAATAAAGAAAGAAAAAAAAAACAAAGACAAAAGAGCAAATAAAATAGAAACAAGAAAGAAAGAAGTGCAAGAAAGAGAGAGAGAAAGAATAGGAAAAAGAGTGAAATCAAGAAAAAAAGGAAAGCAAGAAAACAAGCATAAAAAGAACTAAAGAAAGAAAGAGAAGACAAAAAGAAAAAGAAGAAGAAAGTAAAAAAAAAAGTCAAAAGAAAGAAAGAAAAAAAAAGAAAGAAAAGAAAGAAAGAAAGAAATGTAAAGAAAGAAAGAAAAGAAAAAAAGAAAAAAGAAAGAAAAAGAGAAGAAAAAGAAAAGAAAGAAAAGAAAAAAATTAAAGAAAGAAAAAGAAAGAAAGAAGAAAGAAATAAGAAAGAAAGAAAGAAAGAAAAGAAAGAAAGAAAAAAGAAAGAAAAAGAAGAAAAAAGAAAAGAGAAAGAAAGAAAAAAAAGAAGAAAGAAAAAAAAAGAAGAAGGAAAGAAATTAGAAAGAAAGAAGAAAGAAAGAAATTAAGAAGAAATAAAGAAAAAGAAGAAAGAAAGAAGAAAGAAGAAAAAAAAAGAAAGAAAACAAATAAGAGATGAATGAAAGAGCAAACAAATCAGGAAAAAGAAAGAACTGATACAGAAGAAATGAAACAAGAGAAAGAAAGGTGAAAGGAAAGAGTCAGGAAGGCACTAAGCAGGAAAAAGAATAAATGGGGAGAGAACAACAGAAGGGAAAGAGAAGGAGCAAAGAAGAAGAATTGCAAAGAAGAAGAAGAAGAAGAAGAAGAAGAAGAAGAAGAAGAAGAAGAAAGAAGAAGAAGAAGAAAGAAGAAGAATTGCGAAGAAGAAGAAAAATTGCGAAGAAGAAGAAGAATTGCGAAGAAGAAGAAGAATTGCGAAGAAAGAAGAAGAATTGCGAAGAAGAAGAAGAATTGCGAAGAAGAATAAGAATTGCGAAGAAGAAGAAGAAGAAAGAAGAAGAAGAAGAAGAAGAAGAAGAAGAAGAAGAAGAAGAATTGCAAAGAAGAAGAAGAATTGCAAAGAAGAAGAAGAAGAATTATGAAGAAGAAGAAGAATTGCAAAGAAGAAGAAGAAGAAGAAGAAGAAAGAAGAAGAAGAAGAAGAAGAAGAAGAAGAAGAATTATGAAGAAGAAGAAGAAGAAGAAGAAGAAGAAGAAGAAGAAGAAGAAGAAGAAGGAGGAGGAGGAGGAGGAGGAGGAGGAGGAGGAGGAGGAGGAGGAGGGAGGAGGAAGAGCAACAGCAGGAGAACAAGAAAAAGTCTTCAAACTTAAAGGTGTGGTCTCATTCACATAAGCATAATCCTCCTTGCACAACACACACACACACACACACACACACACACACACACACACACACACACACACACACACAACACACAACACACACACACACACACACACACACACACACACACACACACACACACACACACACACACACACACAGAAGCAACCCCCACTACTCAATAGTGAAAAGTGTCTCAGAGTTCTTTAGCAGACTCTCCACAGCCACATCTAACTGGGAATCACCACAGGCTGAGTGAAACCACACAATCCAACAGACGAAGCAGACGGCACAGTTAACAGGGACAAACAATGAAGCAGACGTCAAACAGACCGTTGATGTTGGGAGAATAAACATGGCGATTCTTGCCATCTGATCTGATTGGTCAGACCTGGGAGGTATGCTAACATCTTCAACTGCAGACGATTTCTCAGTGTTGAATGAAATTAAATGAAGGAATAGAATTGTGGCATTTTTTTTTGCAGTTCCTAAATATTGACTGAAAGGAAATTTAAAGGGCAGTTTATACAGATGATTTGGGGGGGGGGGGGGGGTGAAGTATAAGACAGGAGGATATATTGTTCAATATACAGTAACAAGACATTAAAGAAGATGGGAAAATTTTAAAATAGCAGACCTGGGTCATTTTAATCAATATATTTGTCTTGACTTAAGGACAGTGCAGCTACAATATTTAATTCATCTTTTATCTGGTTACTCTGCATTACTTGTGACGTAGCCTGTTGCTTGCTGTACTGCTAAGCAGTATGGATTCTATGCTAGAACTAGAAGTGTAATGACCGAAGTTGTAAAGTTTCTTAAGAAAAGTTGAAATATCATGTTTGTCTTGTGGCCATCCTCACAGGATGAGGCAACAAAAGAAAAGTACTCACTCTCTCTCTCTCTCTCTCTCTCCTCTCTCTCTCTCTCTCTCTCTCTCTCTCTCATCTCTCTCTCTCTCTCTCTCTCTCTCTCTCTCTCTCTCTGATGGCTGTAGCAAAATGATTAACGTATTTCTCAAGTTGTTTCAGTGTCTTATGCTACTCTGTGTACAATTTGTGCCCTAATTATCAATTCTCTAATCAATTTTTGTTATTCATTCATTTATTTAGTTAGTTAGTTAGTTACTAAATTTATGTTTAGTCTAAAATGTTGCAAACATTCTAATCAGATGTATGCTAATACCACAAGTGAATGTTATAATCGTTGTGCTTGGAAGTGTTTTCAGGTGCATTCTTGGAAAGGATTGAGAACGAAATTAATGTGTGGGGGGGAGGGGGGGGGGGATAGCGAGTGTGTGAAATTGTAATGGGTCCGGTGGCCTTCTACAATAAAATCGTTCAGAGTTCAGAGTTCAGAGTTCTCTCTCTCTCTCTCTCTCTCTCTCTCTCTCTCTCTCTCTCTCTCTCTCTCTCTCTGTCTCTCTGTCTCTCTGTCTCTCTCTCTCTCTCTCTCTCTCTTCTCTCTCTCTCTCTGTCTCTCTCTCTCTCTCTCTCTCTCTCTCTGTGTCTCTCTCTGTCTCTCTGTCTCTCTCTCTCTCTCTCTGTCTCTCTCTGTCTCTCTGTCTCTGTCTCTGTCTCTCTCTGTCTCTCTCTGTCTCTCTCTCTCTCTCTCTCTCTCTCTCTCTCTCTCTGCTAAGATCCACCCACCCATCCCTCCCCCCCAAAAAAAAAGAAGAAAGTGTAAAGGAAAACTTGTACTCTGACTACAAACTGTCAATAAATCACCATGTCAGCAAAGTCACTATCTTCACACACCATTTACCCTGTAGTACACATATTTGAAAGAGAAAGTTTAGTCTATTGAAAACTAGGTTACACCTACACATCAATACTTTAGTGAAGTTTTTACCATTCATCACTTAAATCTTCTTCTTCTTCTTCAGTAAGCTACTGTGTTGTTACTAAGCCATACATTGTGTGGCCTGTCCCAGCTGGGATGGAACATTTTGCCATCAAAAAAGTTTCTTTGAGGTTTTATGTCAGTGCAAGTAAACCTTTCCCCTCTAATAAGAGTCTGTACCATTAATTTGCCATACATTACACCTGTCCAAAATATGAAACTTTTTTTTTTTGGGGGGGGTTGTTTCACAAGCTGCATTGTCAATATTAGGTAACAGATCATACAGCTTGTATTACTTCTGTCTTGTTCATAGGATAGAGCTCCGAGTTCACCAATGGTGAGATTTGGCCTATGCAACCATTTTTTACCTACAATAAATGTGGCCGCATTGCAGCTTCAGGAAAACAATATTCTGATGATTTGCTTGCACAGAGGCAGGTGAATGAACCAGAGAGGAAGAAAATAAGCAAAACAAATGATAGAAAAGTAAGAAAAGAAACAAAAAAACAATGAGAGTGATAGAAAAGGTGAAATTTCTTGCACAAAATTTTCAGATGGTGGGAATGCTATTTATACTGAAAGACCCCTTGGTCTTTATGGAGAAGAAGAAGAAGAAGAAGAAGAAGAAGAAGAAGAAGAAGAAGAAGAAGAAAGAAAAAGAAGAAAGAAGAAGAAGAAGAAGAAGAAGAAGAAGAAGAAGAAGAAGAAGAAGAAGAAGGAAGAACAACAACAAACAACAACAACAACAACACACAACAACAACAACAACAACATAACAACAACAACAAGAGCAAGAAGAAGAACAAGAACATGAAGGAGGAGGAAGAGGACAAAAAGAAGTTCAGACTTCAAGGTTATGTCTCACACAATAGCAGCATAATCCTCTTTCTTGCACAATACAGGCAACCACTACTCTTGTCAATAGCAAAAAAAGTTCCCAAAGTTCTTTAGCAGACTTAACAATCTCCACAGCACACATCTAATGGAGAATCACCACAGGCTGAGCAATACTGCACAATCCAACAGATGAAGCAGACGGCACAGTTAACAGGAACAAACAATGAAGCAGACGACAAACAGAGGGCTAGTGTTGGGAGAATAAGCATGGCGTTTCTTGCCATCTGATTCTGATTGGTCAGATTGGGAGGCAGGCTAACATCTTCAACAGCAGACGATTTTTTAGAGTGTGGTATGAAATTGTATGCAAGTATAGAATTGCGACAATTTTTTTCAGTTTGTAAATATTGACTGAGGGGAGATTTGAAGTGCAGATTATACAGATGATGAAAGGGAAACGGAGTGCAAGATAGGAAGAAATATTGTTCAATACAGAGCAGCAAGAAGAGAAAGAAGATTGAGAAAGTTTCAAGATAGAAGAACTGGGTCATTTTAATCAATATGTTTGCCATGACTTAATGCAGCAGTACTAGGTCATTTTCATCAGTAGGTTTGTTGTGACTTAATGCAGCAGAACTTGGTCATTTTAATCAGTATGTTTGTTATGATTTAATGCAGCAGAACTGGGTCATTCTAATAGATATGTTTGTTGTGAATTAATGCAGTTTCAATATTTGATTTACTTTTCATCTACTTATCCTGCATTACTTGTGTTGTAACCTGTTCCTTGCTGTAAGGCTGAGAAGTATGGATACTATGGCAGAACTAGAAGTGTAATGACTGAAGTTGTGCAGTTTCTTAACAAAAGTTGAAATATCATGTTTGTCTTGTGGTCACCCTCACAGGATAAGACAACAAAAAAAGAAAAGTATTCACTCTTAGGGGTTTGATCTGTCTGTCTGTCTGTCTGTCTGTCTGTCTGTCTGTCTGTCTGTCTGTCTGTCTGTCTGCCTGCCTGCCTGTCTGTCTGTCTGTCTCTGTCTGTCTGTCTGTCTCTGTCTGTCTCTCTGTCTCTGTCTGTCTGTCTGTCTGTCTGTCTGTATGTCTGTCTGTCTGTCTGTCTGTCTCTGTCTGTCTGTCTCTCTCTCTCTCTCTCTCTCTCTCTCTCTCTCTCTCTCTCTCTCTCTCTCTTTCCTCTCTCTCTCTCTCTCTCTCTCTCTCTCTCTCTCTCTCTCTCTCTCTCTCTCTCTCTCTCTCTCTCCTCTCTCTCTCTCTCTCTCTCTTCTCTCTCTCTCTTTTCTTCTCTTTCTTTCTCTTTGTTGTCCTATGTGCCTCTCATTCATTCATTCATTCATTCATTCATCTTCTCTCTCTCTCTCTCTCCTCTCTCTCTCTCTCTCTCTCTCTCTCTCTCTCTCTCTCTCTCTCCTCTCCTCCTCTCCCTCCTCTCTCTCTCTCTCCTCTCCCTCCCTCCCTCTCCTCTCTCTCCCTCCCTCCCTCTCTCTCTCTCTCCCTCCCTCTCTCTCTCTCTCTCTCTCTCTCTCTCTCTCTCTCTCTCTCTCTCTCTCTCTCTCTCTCTCTCTCCTCTCTCTCTCTCTCTCTCTCTCTCTCTCTCTCTCCCTCTAAGATCTCCACCCCAACCTAAAAAGGAAGAGAAAAAAAAACTTGGATACTGACCCCAAACTGTCACTAAATCACCATGTCAGCAAAGTCACTATCTTCACACACCATTTACCCTGTAGTACACATATTTGAAGGAGAAAGTTCAGTCCATTGAAAACTAGGTTACACCTACACATCAATACTTTAGTGAAGTTTTTTTTCCCATAACTTCACTTAAATCTTCTTCTTTTGGTAACTTTCTGTGCTGTTACTAAACCCATATATTGCATGCCTGCCCCAGCTGGGGAAACATTTTCCTCGAAAAAGTTTCTTTGAGGGTTTGATGTCTATGCACATAAACCATTCCTCTCTAATAAAGAGTTGGTGCTGTTACCTTGCAACACACCTGTTCAAATGATTAAAGTTTAACAAGTTGGGGTGCTGATATTAGGTAGTATAATCATACAGCTTATGTTACTTAAAATTGCTATTATTTCTTTCAGAAATTTTAGTGTTTTAATCAAATCATACTTCCCGAAGTCATAATGTGACTATCTTAAATGTGGGTAGAATTATCAAATAGATATATAATTCCTTCTACAACAAAGAAAAACACTGCTGAGAGAAGTTTTTCCCTGAAAAAATATGAAGACATTTCTGACAGCACAATTCACATACTTCTTTAAATGTGCATTTGATATACTTTTGTGATGCATAAGAAAACGTTTTCCAAAAGTGTGGTTGAAATGAAAGCTAGATATCTTCTCCATAACATAACAGCTGAATAACACAATTGTATAATTTTTGCCTAAAACATCAAATAACTGAGTGACGTGATAGGTGAATGCTTTCACAACATATCACTGACTAAAAAAATATGATAGATTCTAGTTCAGAAGAAAGATTTCAAATAATATTTAAGTTACACAATAATTTTCAAACTAAAAAATATTGTTAACTGTCTTTTCTCATAACCACTTTTCTATTGCACAACAATTGCTTCATAATGAGCCTCTGTTTCTAAATTCATGCCACCATCATTAATTAATCACCAAAAGAGCTAGAGCCTGCTATATCAATCTCATCACTATTCAATCCCTTTCAAAACAAGATATTTCTGAATAGATCATTTATCAGCCAAAGTTGATGATATGGAAGGGAGTGTAATATAAACTGAGCCATTTCTATTCAATCAGCAAAGCTTCAATGTTCTCCCATTCATGGTAACAGACAGATTCATCTTTGTCTGGCTTCCACAGCAGCGGCAATCATACAGTGTGGTGTTCATCTAGGCAACCATCTGCTGTCTGTTGACAGTGTCCACAGTGATGGTGACACACAGTCCATCAATTTCATATCCCATGTCCACTATAGGACTGATGATGGTCAGCCTTGCCATAATGCGTGTGTGTGTGTGTGGGTTTTGTGTGTGGGTGTTGGTGTGTGTGTGTGTGTGGTGTGTGTGTGTGTGTGTGTGTGTGTGTGTGTGTGTTGTGTGTGTGTGTGTGTGTTGTGTGTTGTGCTGCTGCGTGTGCTCGTGTTGTGTGTGTGTGTGTGTGAAGTAGTCAATTTTATTGTCGATGGTCGTGAGTAGCATAATTGCTGCTTTATTATTGTGTGTGTGATGTGTGTGAAGTAGTGTTGTTATGTCGATGGTAAGTGAGTGCATATTTGTTTGTATTCTATTTGTGTGTGTGTGTTGTGTGTGTTATGTGTGTGTGTATGTGTGCTTGTGAGTGTGTGTGTGTGTGTGAGTGTGTGTGTGTGTGTGTGTGTGTGTGTGTGTGTATGTTGTGTGTGTGCTTGCGTGCGTGTGTGTGTGTGTGTGTGTGTGTGTGTGTACTGGTGAATTGCCTTGTTTTGTGAACGTAGTGCATGTGTGTATGTGAGTGTTAATGTACGAAAATTAGACCTTGATTCTGACACGAGTCCCACTGTCTCTACCCATTTTAATTACTAGAAAGCGACTTGTTCCCCCTCCTCCCATTGATTATTGCAGTCAGGCTCATGTAACCACCAGACAGTGACAAATGCACTGGCTTTTGGGACATGTATGTCCCAATGCAGCAGAATGCATGAAAAATGGATGGAAAACAGAAAAAGAAAGAAAAATTGTTAACGACAGAAAGAAAGAAAGAAAGGTACTAAAAAGATCTTTTAAAAATAGATACATGAATGAGATATTAAAACAGTTTAAAAAAAACAGAAAAAAAGAGGAAGAAAAAAGCAGAAAGGAAGGAGGTAGGGGAAATAAGGAAATAAAAAAGGGAAGGAATGAAACATAAAAATGGACAAAAAGAAAACAAAAAGAAAAAAAAACAGAAAGAAAACGAAAGTGGGAAAGAAATAAGAAAAGACAGAAAGGAAAAAGAAAGAGGTAAAAAAATAAAACACAGAAAAGACAGAAAGAAAGAAAGAAAAGACATAAATATAGAAGAAAAGATACGGAAAAGATCAGAAAAATGACAGGAAAGAAAGTAGGAAATAGAGAAAGAAATAAGATTATGAAAAAAGAAAAACATAAAGAAAAAAGAGAAGAAACAGAAAACAAAAAGGGAAAAGAATGAAAGAAAGAAAGGAAAGACAAGAAAAGACAGAAGGAAGAGAGGAAGAGAGAAAGAAAGGAAGGAAGGAAGACAGATAGAAAGAAAGAAATACAGAAACAAAGAAAGAAAACACGCACAGAAGAAGAAGAAGAAGAAGAAGAAGAAGAAGAAGAAGAAGAAGAAGAAGAAGAAGAAGAAGAAGAAGAAGAAGAAGAACAAGAAGAAGAAGAACAAGAAGAAGAAGAACAAGAAGAAGAAGAAGAAGAAGAAGAAGAAGAAGAAGAACAACAACAACAACAACAACAACAAGAAGAGGAGGAGGAGGAGGAGGAGGAGGAGGAGGAGGAGGGAGGAGGAGGAGGAGGAGGAGGAGGAGGAAGAGGAGGAGGAGGAGGAGGAGAAGAAGAAGAAGAAGAAGAAGAAGAAGAAGAAGAAGAAGAAGAAGAAGAAGAAGAAGAAGAAGAAGAAGAAAGAAGAAGAAGAAGAAGAAGGAGAAGAAGAAATGTTGCAATAAGCCAGTCACCTTCAGAGCAACATAATCTTCTCTCTCCTATACACAATCGCCACTCTGTCAATAGTCAAAAATGTCTCAGAGTTCTTTAGCAGACTTAACAGTCTCCACAGCACACTTCTAACGCTAACAAGGGAATCAACACAGGGTGATTGAGACCACACAATCAAATAGACGAAGCAGACGACACAGTTAACAGAGACAAACAATGAAGCAGACGACAGAGGGTTGACGTTTGGAGAATAAACATCGCGTTTCTTGCCATATGATCCTGGTTGGTCAGACTGGGAGGCGTGCCTAGACTTTGGTCTGCAAACTGTTTCTGAGAATGGAATAAAATTGACCAGATGTATAAACTTGCAACAGTTCTTCCAGTCCATAGATACTGATTGAAAGAAGACGTGTGCAGATTATGCTAGCGACTGGGGAAATGATGTAGAAGATGGGAAGACTACTAGTTCAAATAAGGAATAGTAAGAACTCATAGAAAATCTATGATGCCTCACTCTCCTATGACTACATAGGTTATAGAACAGCTTTACCTTTTTACTATAGCTACAATACTTGATTTATCTTTTATCTGGTGACTAAGAATTATTCTCTTTATCAATATACAAATGACCCATTTGATTCAAGACAGCAAAGAAAACATGGCCCAGTTCTTGGAATCCTTTTACTGCTGCATGTTCTACCCCAAAACAGACTATTGCTTTAAAAACAGCATTCCCCAACTTTGTCTTTAAGACCTCTCTCAGACTATTTTGTCAACCTTCAGTCTTTTTCTCCTTGGATTCGAGTCTAATGAGTGTCTGTGTAGATGTTTGGCTTCAATATTGTCAGAGGGATAAAACACATGATAGATGACTGGAAGTTTTTTGTGCTTTCCTTTCAAGTCGTCCTACCAAGCTACTTTCACTTTTGTTATTTGTTGATTTCCAGGGGGAACAAAAGTTTGTGGCAACATTCAACCTCTAGACTTTGTTCTTAGCCTGCTTCCGCCACCGAGCCCCTGTTTTTCTGTCTGGTTTACTGATGCTGCTGCTACAGTCTCTGTTGTAAATGAGTGGCTTTGCAGGACTAGGTTGTGAGCTCAATGCCAAGTCTCTGATTTGGAGGAACAGGGTATCATGCCTCCCGTGGACTTTTCCAGGAGGGTAGTATAGTTTTGCTGTGACCAAATGATAAGCACCATTACAATGGTAACATGTAGCTCTATAATGAGGATTAGACCTGTTTATACTTCACCTATCCCATAGTCTCGTAGACTGTTGGGGCACCACATAAGATTTTGCAGCCAGCTTCCTCCATTCCTTATTGTCAGCTTTCTGCAACAAGTCGTTCCACTCCGATCCAATCATGTTGTTTGCAGCCCGCTGACTACACAGACCATTTCGGGGCTGTTAGGTGGTTATAATGACTGAAGGAAGACGTGTGCAGATTATGCTAGCAACAAGAGGAACGATGTAGAAAATCTGTAGATATTACTTGGCCAATGGCAAAACATTTGTATCAGCAAAGTACAAAAGTGTTCATTGAAATGTCGTATTTTAAATTGTTATATGGAGATTTTCCTCATCCATGACAAGATCTGACCTTAACAGCTTGTATCCTGTGGGAGAGAAAAATAATCGTCTGAAGTCGGAGTAGGCTGCCTATATGTGAGGTACTTGGAAACAGACACACGAAATGTGTGCGCACTGTGTATACACTGTCAGTGATTTCCTGGTGTGATGATGACCCCAAAGTTGCTTTAAGCTGGGATCGTCAAACAAGTACAACAATAACAATAACAGCAAAAACAACACAACACAGTAACAACAACAGCTAAGTTTCAACCTTTAAAACTGTTGTGACCGGAAGTGCAAACGCTGACCTTAGCTCTGTCTGTCTGTCTGTCTGTCTGTCTGTCTGTCTGTCTGTCTGTCTGTCTGTCTGTCTGTCTGTCTGTCTGTCTCTCTCTCTCTCTCTCTCTCTCTCTCTCTCTCTCTCTCTCTCTTCTCTCTCTCTCTCTCTCTCTTCTCTCTCTCTCTCTCTCTCTCTCTCTCTCTCTCTCCCTCCCTCCCTCCCTCCCTCCCTCTGTCCCCTCTCTCCCCCACTCTCTCTGCATCTCCCTTTTTTCTCTGCTCTAAGAAGCAAAGAACTTTGATACTGACCTCAAACAGTCAATAAATCAGCCTGTCAGCAAAGTCACTATCTTCATGCCCCACTTATTCACCAATCCATGATACCAGGGGAAAGTTTAGTACTTCAAAAACCAAGTTACACCTACACGTCGATACTTTGTGACGTTTTCCCCGATACTTGACTGAAATTTCCTTCTTCTTCAGTAAGTTCCTGTCCTATTACTAAGCCATATATTTATACAGCGTGTCACAGCTGGGATGAAGTCTTTTCCTTCCAAAAAGTTTTTTTGGGGGGAGGGTTTTATGTCAGTGCACGTAAACCTTTCCCCTGTAATAACAGTCTGTGGCTCTTACTTTGCCATATATTATACAAGTTGTCTGAGTTATGATGAAACTTCGTGTCTTTAACAGGCTACAGTATATGTACTTACTATGTTTACAGCTCTCATTCCCGTTCGAGGGGATTTTTCCCCTGGAGTTAACATCAGTGCAGACTCCACACTCCCCAAAAGTCTTTTGGATGAGACTGTAAACCGAGGCCCCGTGTGCGAACGCACGCAGAACATCTTGCGCAATCGTTAAATCCTGTTCCGCTTTTCGTAAGAGTAGGCCATTGTGTGCCGGTGGGAACAGATGACAATCTTTACAAAACTGCATACACACGGGGACTGGATGAAAAAAGCACACGATAGCTTATTCCATTATCCTCGATATATAAAAGAATAAATAGATAAACAGATAAAACAGTCATGGCAGACTATTCTGCGTGAAGTTTGGGTTGCTCTCCTCACGAAAAGAACGTCGCCACAAGAACATTACCATCCATTATAATTATTTTCTTTTCCTGATGCCACGTGTTGTTTGCCTATCATAGTGACTTTAATACTGCATACCTTTACCTGGAACAACTGTTGTTGTCTTAGGTTCTTTTGAGTGCATCGAATATATGCTGCAAACGGGACTTGGTTTAACATCTCACCCGAAAAGCTAGCACCCATACCATCAAACAAAGTATTTGTAGATGGAGGGAAACTTTGTACTCAGTTGGGAATCGAACTCGGGCTTTTCGCTTTCTAGACAGGGGCTTTATCTGTAGACCACCAACCCACAGATACTGAATCATGCAATGTACAACCCACGCTACGTGCAATCTAATATGTTTCTGCAGCAGACTTTTATACTGTTATAAAGCCATATGCCGCACAGCCTGTCTTAGATTTTATCCCAAAACCTGTATGCTGTTACAAAACCATTAATCAAAAACAGTTCCAGTAATGCCTTAAACCTGTTCCCTTAAACATGTTTTAAAAAGTCGTGTGCAAAACTTGTGCCATTTATCATTACACTGTTTTTTCTTTCAAAGATATGCAATATTACTAAATCTGTGTGTGGCCTGACTTATTCCACTCAATTTAATTTCGACATGGGTCTATGCTATTATCATGGCATACTTGATCTTAAGTTTTCAAATCACAATGTAGGTTGTTTTTATTTTTTCGTAGAGGAAACTCATTGCTGTTGCTAAATTATACGCCAACCAAACACTCTCTCACAGGTTATTTTCTCTTCTCCTCTTTATGAACGCTGAATTTTCGTGATCTGCTCTTCCTATGCTTACCTAATATATATATATATATATATATATATATATATATATATATATATATATATATATATATATATATATATATATATATATATATCAGAGCTCTGTTCCACATCCCCCATACCTCAGAAAAAGATTTTTTTTTTTATTCATTCTTTTATATCGAGGATAGACAGAAGGTGTAGTGTTATTCTGTTCATTTTTTCACACCCTTCTCTGTAAGCACCCCTACCTATTTTCTCCCCAATCCCCACACAGCCTGTAATGGATGGTGGGATAACACCGTGTTTTTTGGACAGGTTTAATCTGTTTTTCAAAGCTTATCTGTCATCTTCAAATGTTCTGATAGTCTCCTGTTCTAAAACTTGAGATACGCGGACAGCTACAGGCGGTCATAGAGGCAGTGACAGAGATAGACGATGGCAAAGTGGGGGGGGGGTAAGAGAGAGAGAGAGAGAGAGAGAGAGAGAGAGAGAGAGAGAGAGAGAGAGAGAGAGAGAGAGAGAGAGAGAGAGAGAGAGGAGAGGGAGATGGAGATGTGTGTGTGTGTGTGTGTGTGTGTGTGTGTGTGTGTGTGTGTGTGTGTGTGTGTGTGTGTGTGGTAAGGCAGAAAATGAACAAGTGATATGAATCTCATAATGCAATGGATGGCTAATCATTCTAGCAGAAGATGCACTGGGGTCCCTTTCCTCTCCACTGTCACACTGGGATCCCTTTCCTCTCCACTGTCACACTGGGACCCTTTTCCTCTCCACTGTCACACTGGGGCCCCTTTCCTCTCCACTGTCACACTGGGATCCCTTTCCTCTCCACTGTCACACTGGGGCCCCTTTCCTCTCCACTGTCACACTGGGGCCCCTTTCCTCTCCACTGTCACACTGGAGTCCCTTTCCTCTCCACTGTCACACTGTAGCCCCTTTCCTCTCCACTGTCACACTGGGGCCCCTTTCCTCTCCACTGTCACACTGGAGCCCCTTTCCTCTCCACTGTCACACTGGGGCCCCTTTCCTCTCCACTGTCACACTGGAGCCCCTTTCCTCTCCACTGTCACACTGGGCCCCCTTTCCTCTCTACTGTCACACTGGAGCCCCTTTCCTCTCCACTGTCACACTGGAGCCCCTTTCCTCTCCACAGCATGGAAGAATAAAAGAAGAGTTCCAGCATTTTGCATTAGCACAACTAGGTCAGATTATCCACAAATTTGTCATGAGTTAAACATAAATGCTAAAACCTAAAGCCACATTGTTTAGCTAACCAAAACAGTTAAACAGATGCACTGTTTTTTTTGCTGTTTTAACATACCAAAACATTTGATTAATTGTAAGATTATAATGATGATGAGAATGACAAAGTCTTCTTGTGTGAAGGCATTTGAATGTTTCATGTTTTACTGGGGCCCTTTCCTCTCTACTATCTGCCTTAATCTCCCCATTGTTTCATAATATGCATGTTTGGGTATACTTCTTCTGGGTGATCAACATTTTCATTTTTGGCACAGGGAGTAAAGTGCATTTGTACACAAACACTTGTTAAAAACGCACCAAAATCAATGGAGAAGGGAAAACCAATAAGGATTTAATAATAATAATAATAATAATAATAATAATAATAATAATAATAATAATAATAATAATAATAATAATAATAATAATGATGATGATGATGATGATGGATGATGATGATGATGATGATATAATAATAATAATAATAATAATAATAATAATAATAATAATAATAATAATAATAATAATAATAATAATAATAATAAAACCACAACCACCTAAGCAAAGCAAAATTCTGCAGCTTCTGCCTCTTTGAGAGTACTGTAATATTCATTCTACACAAGAAGTACACTCACCACACCACCAGTAGTCCAAAACTTGTTCTCTTGCAGACTGAGGAGCCGTCAGAGCACATTTTTATTGAAGAAGAGAATCGTTACAGCATGAGTGAAACCCCACAACAGACGACACAGTTAAGGGGGAAAAGTACTGAAGCAGACGACAAATAGACAGCACGTGTTTGGAGAATAAGCATGCAGCTCTGTACCAACTGATGCTGATTGGTCAGACAGATAGGCACACAGGGAGTTTTGTCTGCAGATGATTTTTGAGTGAGAAATGGAAGGTACTGTACAGGATTGTAGCGATTCTTCCAGTCCGTCAATATTGACCCAGAGAAGATTCTCAGCGCGATTTATGCTGATATTAAGATTGAAGAAGCGGAAGACAGAAGCATACAAAGTACAGAACAGCACGGTGGAAAAAAAAGAAGAGTTCCAGCATTTCCCATTAGCACAACTGGGTCATGTTTATCCACAAATTTGTCTTGAGTTAAACATAAATGCTGAAACCTCAGGGCACATTGTTTAGCTAACCAAGAAAGTTGAACAGATGCGCTGTTTTTGCTGTTTTTACACACCAAAACATTTGATTAATTGTAAGATTTTAATTATGATGAGAATGACAAAGTCTTGCTGTGTAGAAGCATTGGAATGTTTCATCTTGCAAAAAAGGCAATTTCAAAAATCAGCGGTACTCAGAGGCTATCTCTAAAACTGTCCTTCAGACTGTTTTGCCAAGCTACACTCTCTTTCCTCCTTGGGGGTTGAACCCCATGAGTGTTTGTACAAACATCTAACTTCAGTGCTGTCACCGAGATAGAATACATGACAGCTTACTTGAAAAAAAAAATTCTCTTTGTTATTAAAAAGGATGACATTTTTCAAACAAAAAGGTGCTGCCTGGACCTTCGACTCTCTGACATTTGAAAGAAAAATCTACCAAGCCACTTCCATTCATGTAACTAATACCATAGCATTCCACAGGGAACACAGGACCGCAACACTACTCCTCCTCCAGTGAATGGAGTTCTGGAGTTTCCTCTGCTCTGCTGCTGAACCTTTGCTATTCTGTCTGGCTTATTGGCAATGTTAGTGAGGTTTCTGTAGCAGCTCAGTGTTTTGACAGGACAGTGTTACTAGCCAGCCCAGTGTCGAGTCCTTTACCTGTGGGGTTAGTGATCCCTCCTAGGCTGTGTTCATCTTTCATATGGTGGATGGAGCTCTTAGGGTGGTCAAGTTTTGCAAGTGGTTCTAACCATGACAAAGTATAATTTCTTTTTGAAGGTCATCATTCTCTGTTTTGATTAGCTTTGTTTTGTTTTGTTTTTTACATCGGAGTTCATTTTGTCAAATGCTGGGAAATAATTATATTCCTGTCACACATTTCAAGAACATTTACAAATCAGTAATGATCTCTCTCTCTCTGTCTCCGTCTCTGTCTTTCTCTGTCTGTCTGTCTGTCTCTGTCTCTGTCTGTCTCTGTCTCTCTCTCTCTGTCTCTCTCTCTCTGTCTCTCTCTCTGTCTCTCTGTCTCTCTGTCTCTCTCTCTCTCTCTTTCTCTCTTTCTCTCTTTCTCTCTTCTCTCTCTCTCTCTCTCTCTCTCTCTCATCTCTCTCTCTCTCTCTCTCTCTCTCTCTCTCTCTCTCTCTCTCTCCCTCTGGCTCTAAGCTAAAAGGCCAAAAATAAGACTTATCCCTTCCATCAGGCAAGCCCTCACTAAATCATGCTGTCAGTACAGTCACTATCTTCACACCTCCTTGACTGTGCAGTCACATGATGGAAGGGAAAAGTTGGAAGCAGTCCAAAGCTAAGCTGCACCAACACATCCATACAAGGTACAGACGTCAGGACAGTGTGCAGACATCTTGTCCACCACACCCTTCCTGGGGTATTATTAAGCCATGCATTACACAAAAGATAAAACTTCTTTTTCTTTCTAGAAGTTTTCTAAGAGCATCTCACATAAATTTCTGTGTTTATTGAGATGATAAACTGTTGGCATTGGTATTTGTGACAGCACATACATATACTTTCCGTTAATAGGATTATGCCCATTACATTATGATATATTACTCAGAATGTGCAAATTATAAAATCTCTGTCTCTCTGTCTCTGTCTCTGTCTCTGTCTCTCTCTCTCTCTCTGCATCTCTGTGAGCAAACAAAGAAAAAAAATGAAGACATTATCCCCCACCATCACGCAAACCCTCACTAAATCATCCTGTCAGCACAGTCACTATCTTCACACCTCCTTGACTGTGCAGTCACATGATGGAAGGGAAAAGATGGAAGCAGTCCAAGCTAAGCTGCACCAACACATCCATACAAGGTACAGACGTCAGGACAGTGTGCAGACATCTTGTCCTTCACCCTGTTCTTGTGATAGTAGGCTACTAAGCCATACATTGCACATGGCCTAGTTAGGGTCAAACATTTTATTTTGCTATCTAGAAGTTTCTTTGAGGATTTTGAGACAACACGCATATATAGGTTTTTTCCTTTTGATAGGATTCTGTCATATTACTTTATCATATATTATACAGCATGTTCAAGTTATCATGAAACCTTGTTTGAAGTTTCTGTGATGCTGTTTAATCTCATAGTGTATGATGTAAACTAGTTAGAACCATCACATCAGTTGTTTTAATGGGTGGCTATGCTGTAATCAACCCATATTTTGCACTATCAGGCCATTTCGTTTTATTATAATGCATATAAGTTGTATGCTGTTACAGGACTACTAGTTTCAGAGAGCATTTTCTTTCTTTCGTCTGATCTGCTAGAGGCCCAAGGTTCACCAAAAGTGAGATTTTTGCAAATCTGTTCATTTTTCCACCATTAAGGTAGCCACATTCTATCTTCCAGGGATCAAGAAGGTTTATCATTACTACTATTGTTATAAAAACTATTATTGTTATTATTATCATTATTGTTATGATTATTATCATTGTCATTATTGTTGTTTTTGGTGGTGATAGTAGTAGTAGTAGTAGTAGTAGTAGTAGTAGTAGTAGTAGTAGTAGTAGTAGTAGTAGTAGTAGTAGAGGTAGGAGGAGGAGGAGGAGGAGGAGGAGAGAGGAGGAGGAGGAGGAGGAGGAGGAGGAGGAGGAGGAGGAGGAGGAGGAGGAGGAGGAGTAGTAGTAGTAGTAGTAGTAGTAGTAGTAGTAGTAGTAGTAGTAGTAGTAGTAGTAGTAGTAGTAGTAGTAGTATACTTATTACTATTGTATTTTTTAAAATTATTATTACTACCATTATCACTACTATTTATCCTAAGGAAAGGATGCAGAAGAGAGGAGAGTGGCGGAATGAGCAAAACAGTTTATTCCAGAACTGCGTATCACTCCCCTCTATCCATCATCCATCTTGAGTATCGTGAGCAGTGTCAGAACACAGATAACCCAGAGGGGCTGTGTAATGCATGGCTCTATCACCAGACTACTCCTCATCTCACTCTCTCCTCTCTCTCTCTCTCTCTCTCTCTCTCTCTCTCTCTCTCTCTCTCTCTCTCTCTCTCTCTCTCTCTCTTCTCTCTCTCTCTCCTCTCTCTCTCTCTCCTCTCTCTCTCTCTCTCTCTCTCTCTCTCTCTCTCTCTCTCTCTCTCTCTCTCTCTCTCTCTCTCTCTCTCTCTCTCTCTCTCTCTCCCCGTTTGTCTCTGTTACTGTCTCTCTATCTGCATCATGTCTGTCTGCCTGTCTGTCGTTGGAAAACGTGATACTCTCAAAACATTTTAAATGACAGATAAAGAGTGGGTTAAACAGTTTTTAATCCGTCCAAAAAACATGGAGCTATCACGTTATCCTTTGCAGGTGGGGGTAATTATGATAGTGGATATGGGTGGGAAAGAGGGTTAGGGAAAGCCTCAGATGCAAATATAAACAGGGAAAAGAAACACTGACATTTTTTGAGATTCCGTTCAAGGGGATTTTCCACCTGGAGTTAAAATCTATCTCCCCCCCCCTCCCCCCTGGAGTTAACATCTATACAAAGTCCACTCTTCCCAAAAGTCTTTCAGATAAGACTATTAACCAAGGTCCCGCGTGCAAACACACACGCAGAACATCTTGCGCACACATTGAAACCTGTTTCGCTTTTCGGATAAGTAGGGCATCGTGTGCTGGTGGGTATGGATGATAAAATTTACAAAACTGCATTCATACATGAACTGGGTTATGAAGCACATGAGTGCTTATTCCATTGTCCTCAAAATAATAGAAAAAAATCAAAAAAAAAAAATATATGTATATATATATACATATATATATATATATATATATATATATATATAAATAAGTAACAAATAAATAGAGGGGGAAGGGGACAGGTATGAAGAAAACAAGCCAGTCATCTGGCTCCTTGAGATGAGCAGAGGAGGGAGATTAACTGTTATAGGTTGCGTAGTTTTTTATGGTTTGGTATTGTCTGAAACTGTAACAAGGAAAATCATGGTGGGGGCAGGAAAGCCTAGTGGTTAGAGTCTTGCACTCATGATCTGACGGCCCAGGATCTCGTGGGTGCCTGTTTTAAGGGATTTTACTTCAGAGTTAACATCAGCGCTGACTCCGCTCCCCTAAAGTCCCTCAGATGAGACTATTCACCAAGGCACTATGTGCAAGCACAGGCAAAACGTCTTGCCCACATGTTAAAAACCCATTATGCTTTTTGGAAAAGTAAGCCATTAATATACGAGCAGGAACCGGTAACAAAAGTGAAAAAATAACTGCATATTTTTTTTTTTTTTATTACTATTATTTTTTTATATATCGAGGATAATGGGATAACCACTCTTGTGCTTTTTACATCCAGTCCCCGTGTGTATGTACTTTTTGTAAATGCCATCTGTTCCCACCGGCACACGATGGCCTACTCTTACGAAAGGCGGAACAGCATTTAACGTGAGCGCAAGATGTTCTGCGTGTGTTCACACACGGGGCCTCGGTTTATGGTCTCATCCGAAGGACTTTGGGGGAGAGTGGAGTCAGCACTGATGTTAACTCCAGGAGAAAAATCTCCTCGAACGGGAATCGAACCCGGGTCGTCAAATTGCCGGCGCAATGTTCTGACCACTAGGCTATCCCGTCCCCCTGCATGCGCCCAGGTGTCGTGTTTAGACACCATCCCAAGTCTGAATGTGGTTACCTTCACGCTGGGTAAAAACCATCCATTCCATAGGCAAAATCTCACCATCGTTGACCCTCAAACTTTTAGCCAAGGAACGGACAAAAAATACACTACCATTGTAATGGCAGCAGATCAAGAGGTAACACACCTGCCTGGAAAGCTAAAAATCCAGGTTCGATCCTCGTTGGTGCCCGAAACTTTTCCCCCATCCACTAGGCCGTAAGTGGTGGTATGGGTGCTAGTCTTTTAGATATGACAATAAACCTAGATATAGTGTACAACACGCATTTAGCGCACATAAAAGAACCCACGGTAGGAAGAGAGTTGTCCCTGGAAAAAAATTGTAAAAGAAAAAAGCCACTCTGATAGGGAAACAAACACACATGCAGACGGGAAAAGAAAATAAATAATGGGTGGCGCTGCTCTTGTGGCGACTCGCTCTCCCCAGGGAGAGCAATCTGAATTTCATGCAGAGAAATGTATTGTGACTGAAAGTGGTATACAAAAAAAGAAACAACAGAAAAAATCTAAAACAAAGGTTTCTTAACTAATAACTGAAAGTTCTCAATCACTGATAAATTCCCTCCGATCGAGGGGATGTCGGGGCCTGTCAGTGTAAATAGCATTCTCTCATTCTGGAAATTTTGTGCTAGGAATTCCCTCTTTTCTATCCCTCTCTTTCTTTCTGCTTTGTTCCTTTTCTTCCTGTCACCTACTTCTGGTCTATTTTCTGTCTTCTTGATCCATTCTGCTGCCCTATTTATTCAGAAAGACTTGAAAAAAGTAATACTCTCCCACGCCGAAGTGAGATGTGCCAGCCTGACTTATCAGGCACTTAACGGCAGCGTGACGCATTTTCGCTCACATGACAGACAAAAACTAGTTGCTGTCTGAGGGCTCCACGAAGACTAAGAATTGATAAGCTAATGTTGCAATAGTTGACTGACCTCCCCATATACATATATATTTATAATTATATGTAACAGAGTGGACATTGGCCCATGTGATGTCCCATCTCTGCACAGCTTCTCGGATGGGTACAACTAGCCAGTTAAGACGTGACCTCTAAATAGAGGCTGCATGAATTCTACCGTTCACCATGATGGCAAAGAGTATGCAATGGAGGCTTTTCGACCACCACCCAAGGAAACAGAGCATCGCACAATTCGCAGGTGTCCAGATTTAATAGCACAGCGTTGCTACAGGGCTCTGATCACATGGGAGGTAATCTACGTACCACCCCATCACACAAAATTATATATGCATGTATTTATGTATAACATATATATATATATATATATATATACATATACATATATATATATATGTGTGTGTGTGTGTGTGTGTGTGTGTATGTGTGGCGCGCGCGTGTGTGTTTGTATATGTGTGTGTGTGTTTGTATGTCTGCGACTATGTATCTGTGTCTTCTTGTCTCTCTATCTCTGCCTGTTTTTTTCTGTGAATCCTGTCAAAAATGTCCATCCGTTTATGTCGAAATAAAAAAGAAAGATATAAGAAAGATAGGAAAAGAAAGAAAGGGAGAGAGAGCGGGGGGGGGGGGGAGAAAGAGAGAGAGATAGAGATAGAGAGAGGACAGACAGACAGGCAGACAGACAGACAGAAAGACCGACCGACAGACAGACAGACAGACAGAAAGACCGACTGACCGACAGACACACAAAGAGACAGTGACAGGCATTCGGACGGACAGATGGACGGACGGACAGACAGACAGACAAACAAGAAAGACAGACATACAGACACACAGAGAGACAGAGACAGACAGACAGACAGACAGACGGACAGACAGACAGATGGACAGACAGACTCAGGGAGACACACAGGCAGACACACAGTCTGTCTGGCTAGCTGTCTGTCTGCCTACTCTCCCTTTGCATAAGAGAGAGATGTCGATAATGCAGACAGAAAGAGGGAGGGATGGAGAGAGAGGGAAGGAGAGGAAGAGGAAGAGACGACGAGAGAGACGGAGACAGAGAGAGACAGAGAGACAGAAAAGACACACAGACACACAGACAGATTTGGACAAAGAATCTTCAGAACAAAATGATTATATAAACGAACGAAGATGTATAAAAGCATAAACAAGTTAAACAAAATGGGATGTTGAAACCAAATTAAAGCAAAAATCAAAACAACAACAAACAACTTCAGCGCTGATAATTATTTTCTCCATAATTTTATTTTTCACATAATTATAGTTGATCATTGTCTTAGCATGCACACTGATTGACGCCAGTTTTATACAAGAATGCAAAATGCCACCAATTTAGATAGACATTAAAAAGGAGACAAACATACACGCAGACAGTCAGACAGATAACAGGTTGGAAAGAAAGAATGCATGAATGAATGAATCAATAAGTCGATGAAGTAAGATAGGCAGGAAAGAAAGAAGAATGGAAAGAGAGAAGGAAGGAAGGAAGGGAAGGAAGGAAGGAAGGTAGGAAGGAAGAAAAAGTACAATCAACATATATATGGATGGCAAAATCATTATTCATATACTACCTATTAAAACAGACAATGATTCGACACGAAACACAAAATGTATACAACACGAATGAGAAATCTATCATGTACACAAAAAGATATGCATTTTTCTTAGCACCAGTGGAAATAAATACACACACACACACACACACACACACACACACACACACACACACACACAAACACACAGGGGGAAGTGGTCAGAACATTGCACTGGCAATTTGACGACCCGGGTTCGAGTCCGGTCGAGATTTTTCTCCTGGAGTTAACATCAATGCTGACTCCACTCTCCCCAAAAGTCCTTCGGATGAGACCATAAACCGAGGCACCGTGTGCGAACGCACGCAGAACATCCTGCGCACACATTAAATCCTGTTCCGCTTTTCGTAAGAGTAGACCATCGTGTGCCGGTGGGAACACATGACATTTACAAAACTGCATACACACAGGGACTGGATGTAAAGAAGCACAAGCGTGCTTATTCCATTATCCTCGATATAAAAGAATAAAATAGAAAATAAAATAATAAAAACAGTGCCGACTCTACTCCCCCAAAAGTCCTTCGGATGAGACTATAAACCGAGGTCACGTGTGCGAATGCACAGAGAACATCTTGTGAACACGTTAAAACCCGTTCCGCTTTTCGGAAGAATAGGCCATTATGTGCTGGTGGGAAAGGATAATAAAATTTACCAAACTGCATACATATGGGGACCGGATGTGAAATTAGCGCATGAGTGCTTAATCCATTATCCTCGAAATAAAAAAGAACACACACGCACGCACGCACGCACGCACGCACGCACGCACGCCACACACACACACACACACACACACACACACACACACACACACACACACACACACACACACACACAACATTCTATTAACACTGATGCATGATGAAAATAGTTCAAATTTTTTTTTTAACAAACGTCAAGAAAAATTGATGAGCTGAAATAAGAATTTGAGAGAGAAAGTTGCATTTACGACATAATTATAACAATCCATACATAGACAAAATGTAAAAATCGACAAACACGGAACATTCATTAAATTTCAATTATTGCAAAAATTGTCACAAATTTGCCATCCATATCTTTTATGGCAGTAAAACTGGTTGAAATCCCCCCTCCCCCCGCAACCCACGCCCCCCCAAAAAAAAACCCCCAAAAAAACCCCAAAGAAACAAACAAAACAAATCACCAACTACTACAACCCTGCCAAAAATAACCCAACAACAAAAACCCATATAAAAATGCTAAACAAATCATGTCCACATAGAGTTGAGATACTAACCGATTTATCAAAAAATTATTTTTTTTAAATGGTACAATATTGATATAGTTATTCACAACATTATTTTGTATCACACACATACACATACACATGCACATGCACATGCACATGCACGCACGCACACACACTCACCGAAAACACACACACATACACACACACACTGACAACACACACACACACACACACACACACACACACACAAACACACATACACACAAAACACACACATACACACACAACACACACACACACACACACACACACACACACACACACACACACACACACACACACACACACACACACACACACACACACACACACTGTATACTGACACACATTCGCTTCTGCTATATTGCACAACATGTATGATTACTTATAAAGTAACAAACCACATCGTCCTTCGTTCCACGGAAGGATCTGTGCCTTGTTGCATAAATAATGCCTGAGATTATTGTGTTTATATTCCAAATCATAATAATGATAAGTATTGTACAGTCCAAAAATGTGCACCAGTTGGCACACAACTCACACACAGCCAGCGAAGTACAGTTTGTTAAGGAGATCACGTAAATAAAACATCAAAGAATATCAATCTGTAATTGGTGCAAAATTGAACAGAAAAAGGTGTACAGGAAAATTATCCCTCAATGCATGATTGGTTTAGAACAAAAATAAACCAAACCTTCAATCCAAAAAAATGTTTAACCATGAATTAACAGTTATTGAATTTTTGAAATAAAAAAGTGTCACGAATTTTATCACATCGAAACTAAAAAAACACATTTTTTGAAATAAAAAGCCACGAATCTTATCACATCAAAAACAACAACAAAAAACCCGAAACCAAAACTTTAACTCAATCAATACGCACGAAATTTCACGAATCCTTAACCCCAACCCTAACTTCCTCCCCATCCTCCTTCACACCACTTCCTCCTCCACCCCCTCCTCTCCCTCCCCCTCCCCCTCCTCGTGCTGCTGATGATGATGGTGGTTGTGGTGGAGAGTGAGGTCAGTGTAGGTGGACAGGACAGGGCAGAAGATGGCCACGGCCGTTGCTGTGATGGCCAACACGTAGCCCCATCCCAGCTGACAGTGGCCCAGACAGTACAGGCCTCCAGAGTCACAGTAGTAGCGGAAGAGGGGCTGGAGAACCCCAGGGGGTACAGTAACAGTCCGCACAGCAGCAGCAACACTGCAACACACAAGGATGTAGAAACCATCAGTGATATAACAACAGTAACACTGCAACGCAGGATGTAGCAACCATCAGGATAACACCACAGCAGCAACATAGGATGCAGCAATTATCAGTGATATAACAACAGCAACAGCAATGCTGCAACATAGGATGCAGCAACCATCAGTCATGGCAAAGCATGCAAGCAAGGAGAACAAGAAAGTTGACAAAGTTGAGATAGATAGTAACATTATCCGTAAAATCCACAACCAGATGGAGTAAAGAGAGAAAAAAGGGACAAACATACCCAAAAAAAATGTCAGCATACAAAAAACAAAGCAAACATAAAAGCAAAAAACAAAAATTGCACACTTACGAAACAAAAGGTTCAAAATACACACACACACACAACACACACACACACACACACACACACACACACACACAACACACACACACACACACACACACACAC
>CM060340.1:24477711-24482711 GCA_030674155.1 Stramonita haemastoma
GAAAAAAATCATTCTCCACACATCTGGAATATCGTTGATCATCAAATTGCAAAGCTGGAATACTCCCCAAACCAAAAAAGGAATAAACAGAGGAAAAGTTGTCTGAAAACAAGGGGCGAATAATTAAAACAGAGAGATTAAAAGAAAAGAAACAAAGAAAAAATAACTGAAGAACAAGGAAGGAGTAGGGGAGAAAAAAAAAAGACAGGAAGAAAAACACATTTCGATTTATTTCCAAATCATGTGGAGGTGATTTGTTTTCCATGTACTCATTCGTTATTCATTATTCAAACATTCATTTTGTTAGGGGTTTTGTATTTTCAGATTGCGAGCGCATTATTTGTGAAATTGTTCATCCAATGATCAAGTTTTACCAGAAGAAAAAAGAGACAAATAATGGTGTGTGTGATTAAGGGTATGGGGAAGAAAAGAAAGAAATATTTGTAAAAAGTTTTAACATAGCATTCTGCTTGAAAATATTTGTAAGTAGATGAAGAGAAAAACACAAACACTTAAAAATCTGGGGACGGGATAGTCAAGTGGTTAATCGTTGTATCTGTGATCTGAAGGGCCCCGGGTTTAAGGCACTGAGGCCCTGTTGGGTGGAATTTTCCTCTGTAGTTTTTGATTCCAGTCCCCCGAAAGTCCTTCAGATGGACTATAAACCAAGGTCCTGTGTAAGATACGCTCACAGAACATCTTGCATATACGTTTAAAACCCTTTCCGCCTTTCGGAAGAGTGGACGGTTTTGTGCCGGTAGGTACAGATGACAAAATTGATTAAAAAAAAGAAAAAAAAGTATGCACACTGGTGTGTTTAGGACACCATCCCTGAACCGGGATGTGGCTATCTTTATATGGTGGGCAAAGAACGGGTGCATACCTAAAATCTCACACTGGTGAACCTCGGAGTTCTAACCTAAGGTAAAGGTAAAGGTGTCCCATAGCCTTTGGGGGTCTTAGGGGAGCGAGGCATCAGAGACTCAGCTTCTCTAGGGGCCAGCATATTGATGGGCGGTGCCCATCTCTCTCCCTCGCTGCTTTACCTTCCCTGGACCCTAGAAGAGCAGTACAGTTCTAACTTAAAGAACAATTTTTATTAAAAGAGAAAATCCTTAAAACAAAAATTTGCTATTTTAACTAAGTGCCCTGTTAGGTTAAAAATAAATTTTGGGTTTAGGGAATGGCCTCAGAGAAAGGGTATAGACAAAATGTTATCATTATGGTTTTTTTCTCTGAATATTTGATTTATTTCATGCATCACATAACGAGATATAGTGATTACGTTCAGCTGATGTGTTTTACATTGTAAATGTCAATGTGTTTCAATTTGGTTCTGATAGCGGGAATAAATGGGGGGAAACTTAATGGCAAAAAGGAAAATGAGATGTCAGGAGACGGTTGCATGTGTATGCATGCATTAATGCTTGCGTGTGAACGCACATGCATATGTCTGAGCAGATGGGTAGGAAGATAGATAATGATGATAGATAGATAGATAGATAGATAGATAGATAGATAGATAGATAGATAGATAGATAGATAGATAGATAGATGATGGATGGATGGATGGAGGATGGATGGATGGATGGATGGATGGAGATGGATGGATGGATGATAGATAGATAGATAGATAGATAGATAGATAGATAGATAGATAGATAGATAGATAGATAGATAGATAGATAGATAGATAGATAGATAGATAGAAACAAATCGCTCTCTCTCTCTCTCTCTCTCTCTCTCTCTCTCTCTCTCTCTCTCTCTCTCTCCTCTCTCTCTCTCTCTCTCTCTCTCTCTCGATGCTTTATCTTCCCTGACCCTAAAGACGGCAGGTACACATTTACAGCTGGATGAAATGGGGGATTAACTAAAGCCAGGGTGTGCAAACCATCACCCATTCATCCACTTTGTAACCAGCTCAATGCTGCTTAACCGTAGCTTAGAGAAAACAAGTATTGTGACCAATGAGCTATCCCATCCCTCTCTTTTTATCAGAATATTTCTGGATTAAAATTTGATGATCAAAGATCAAGGATATAGTTATCATGAGATTTGGAAAGTAAAGGGATTGAAAACCTTTAAAAAAAAATTTAACTTGAATGTCACAAATCAAACAAGTTGGTGGTGTTTGTTTTTTTTTTACAAAGCAAAGAGCGTGCTGTTTAATAAAAGATGTTTGTGCTAAAGGAAAAAACTAGGAGAGAAGGAATGGACAAAAATATGTACCCTGCATTTTCTGGTGATATGTAGTCATTTTTAAAATTATTTTTGTGTGTATTAGATGAAGTATTAGACTGACTGCATCAAGTTTTTGGTGTATTTTTAGGAGACACAGAGAGAGAGAGAGAGAGAGAGAGAGAGAGAGAAGAGAGAGAGAGAGAGAGAGAGAGAGAGAGAGAGAGAGAGAGAGAGAGGAGAGACGCAGACGCAGACGCAGACGTTTATTCGTAAAGGCCAAAGCCTTAGAAGGGGATAACATAATGATAACATCATGCATAATAGTAAGTACAATGAAAGAGAGAGGGGGGACAGAGAGAGAGAGAGAGAGAGAGAGAGGAGAGAGAGAGAGAGAAGAGAGAGAGAGAGAAGAGTATTCATCCTATATCTCTTTATGCAGACACACAAAACATGCACACATGCACATAGACATCATCAGCCAGTTAACTCTCAAACATCAGGAATACCATTGCTGAAAATCTCACCAGTAGCAGTATGAAACATGATTTAAAAAAAAAAAAAAAAACCACCGAAAAACAGCCCAGTGCAGACAGAAAGAGAGAGGGCAGGTTTCTCTGTATCACTTCATGATGATCCTCGGCACATCTCTCACCATACTTCCCTCCCTTGGGGTGGAACTCTCCACCGGAAGGGCAGCATGGGGGTATTAGCGATCATACCCCGGCGGAAATACAGAAATAACAAACCCATTTTTTTAAACAAAGGCAATATTGTTGATCATCAAATTGCAGTCCAGAAATATCAGAGTAAAAAGATAGGGAGAACAATGAAAAAATCAAGTGCTTTGATTTGCTTTTACAAAATATAGAGCTATATAAATTCTGTATGATTATCATTCTTATCACTATTATTGAATGATCTGAAATCAAAGAGGCAAAAAAACTGAAAAATACAGATGAAAAAGAAGGAAACAAAACACACTTTAAATAAGGGAAAAAGGGAAAAGTAAAAAAAAGAAAAGACATATCTCACTTCATTTCTACATAAAGCAGAGGTGGTTTTGTCTCCCCCATTTTATTAATTTGTTATTCTTTCTTCAAAATATTCAATTTGTTGTTCAGTGTTGTTATTGCATGCTGGTGGTTTTTTTTTTATTAAATTAAATTTGTCAATTCATCATTTCCTGACGTGTTCATCGATTGATTAAGTTTACAGAGATAGAAAAGAAAAGTCTTTGTAAAATTTCTAGAGCATAACGGTTCTGGTTGTAAGAGTTGGAAAGAATATGGCCAAAGATACATGAAAAACTTAGAACAAGGTTAAAAAAAAGAAAAACAAAGTTGGAACTTTAAGCAAAGAAGATGCCCCTAAATTACAAATATTTCTGGTGAAAGGAGAACCCAAGCCTGACGAATTTGATCCAAGATTTATCACGTAAACTTGGATAATACAGTTATTTCAATGACATTTGTGTTTGGTATTACATGAAGTGTTAAATAAAATGCAGACCGTGTGGTGTGGTGTGGTGTGGTGTGGTGTGGTGTGTGTGGTGTGGTGTGGTGTGGTGTGGTGTGGTGTGTGTGGTGTGGTGTGGTGTGGTGTGGTGTGGTGTGGTGTGATGTGGTGTGTGAGTGAGTGAGTGAGTGAGTGAGTGAGTGAGTGTGTGTGTGCGTGTGTGTGTTTATTATTTTTATATCGAGGATAATGGAATAAGCAATCATATGCTTTTTTACATCCAGTACCCGTGTATATGCAGTTTTGTAAATGTCATCTGTTCCCACCGGCACCCGATGGCCTACTCTTACGAAAAGCGGAACAGGATTTAACGTGTGCGCAAGATATTCTCTGTGTGTGTGCGTGCGTGCGCGCGCGTGTGTGTGTGTGTGTGCGTGTGTGTGCGTGTGTGTGTGTGTGTGTGTGTGTGCGCGCTCACATACATCTAGATTTAAGAGAGACAGAAAACTGTTGCGCTGGAGTCAATAATCATAAACTTCCCATGCTTACAATGCTGAAGACAGGAAACAATACACACCGACAGATATCGGAACTGCATTAAAAAGGGGGGGGGGAGAACACACACACACACACACACACACACACACACACACACACACACACACACGCACGCACGCACGCACAAACACATACGCATGCACGCACACACACGCACGTGCGCACGCGCGCGTGCACGCACACACCCCTCTCTCTCACTCTTTATAGAGAGATATACAGAGTGAGAGAGAGGGGAACAGAGAGAGAGAAAGGGCAGAGAGAGAGAGGGGGGGGGGGGGGGGAACAGAGAGAGAGAGAGAGTGAAATGCCAGAGAGAGAGAGAGAGAGAGAGAGAGAGAGAGAGAGAGAGAGAGAGAGAGAGAGAGAGAGAGAGAGAGAGAGGAGAGAGAGAGAGAGACACACACAGAGACACAGAGAGAGACAGAGACAGAGACAGAGAATATAAGAGGACAAGAAAGGGAAAAAAAATGTATATATAACAAAAAAAATCTGATGTCTTTTCCTGATGACAAAAGTCGGCGCCATACTGACTGACGTCACGAAAGAAGAAACCACCTCCTCCACCTTCCCTCTCCTTCCTCCTCTTCCCCTCCTTTCTCCCCCCTCTCCCCCCATCTCCACACCTCTCACCTTCAGTGTTGACACTACAGCGAAAACAAATCTAAACAATTGAGGCACAAGAAATAAATAATCAGGAAATGGAGCACCCAAATTAAAAATGAAATAGAAATTAAAAGAGACCACAAAAATAAAAATAAAAATACTCTGAAGTGATTTTCAACAAATGATTGAAGCAAAAGAGAGGA
>CM060340.1:24487711-24490211 GCA_030674155.1 Stramonita haemastoma
GAGATGGACAACAGACAGACAGACAGACAGACAGACAGACAGACAGAGAGAGAGAGGGAGAGAGAGAGAGAGAGAGAGAGAGAGAGAGAGAGAGAGAGAGAGAGAGAGAGAGAGAGAGAGAAGAGAGAGAGAGAGAGAGAGAGAGAGAGAAGAGAGAGAGAGAGAATTCACCAGATAACAAATTATGCTTCTCCCCACTAAAGCACAGTACTTTATGACCCAGTCCACCCACACAACACCATCACCACACACATTATGTCATAACCCTTGTACCAAGTCCTGGCTGGTTTCTCATCGGATACTCATGTGGTCACGTGATGTATAGACCACAGGACCAGCAAGATGACTTAATGAGGGTGATATAGAGAAGGGGGTGTAGATTTAAGGGTCAGGTAACTATGTAAATCACTGAGGACTAATTAATGTTGGAAGGGGGGAGGGGGGGAAGAAGAAGGGGTAAACCTATCAGAGCTAAGAAATGCAGAGATGGAGGGAGGGTAGGAGGGGAGAAGGAAGGGCAATATTTTTTTTTCTGAGGTTGTATAGTGGGAGGGGGTGTGGTGTGAAAGAAGAAGTGAGGAATAAAGCTAGAATTATATTTCTTTACTACTTGTTTGCTTATCCCAGGTTTAGACTCTCCAATATTTTTTTCAGGGTTAAATAGCCCCCCCCCCCCCCCCCCCCTTTTTTTTTTTCTTTCTTTTTTCTTTCTCTCTTTCTTTCTTTTGATTTTCTCTATTTATTTTCTCTATCATTCCTTCCTCCATCCCTCCCCTCTATCCTTTCTTTCTTATTTTCAATCTTCCTTTCCTCTTTGCTTTTCCTTTCTTTCCTTCTTTCTTTCCTTCCTGCATGTTGCCTTTCTTTCTTTCTCTATAGTATGTCTATCCTTGTGTTTGTCTAGTTTTCTTTCTATTTCTGTGACAATCTCTTTATTTTGTTCCTGTTTCCTTATCACCCTTTAGTTGTCAATGTATTCTGGGACCTTATCAGCTTTGTTTATGGATAATTAAGCAATTCAGTCATAGTTAAGTAAGTGAATAGGTTCTGAGAAAGAAAACAGAAAGGAAGCAAGAAAAAGAAACAATACATGAAAGAAAGAAACAAACAAAGAATGAAGGAAAGAAAGAAAGAGAAAAAGAAAGAAAGAAAGAAATAAAGAAAGAAAGAAAGAAAGAAAGAAAGAAAGAAAGAAAGAAAAAAGAAAGAAAGAAAAGAAAGAAAGAAAGAAAGCAAGAAAGAAAGAAAAATACAAAGAAAGAAAGAAAGAAAGAAAGAAAGAAAGAACAAAAGGAGGAAAGAAAGAAAGAAAGAAAGAAAGAAAGAAAGAAAGAAAGAAAAGAAAAATGCAAAGAAAGAAAGAAAGAAAGAAACAGAAAGAAAGAAAGAAAAACAGAAAGAAAGAAAGAAAAAGAAAGAAAGAAACAGAGAAACAGAAAGAAAAAAAGAAAGAAAGAAAGAAACAAACAAACAAACAAAGAAAGAAAGAAAGAAAAAAGAAAGAAAGAAAGACAGACAAACAGAAAGAAAGACAGAAGAAAAAAAAACAAAGAAAAGAACAAACACAGAAAAAAAAGAAAGGAGGAAGAAACAAGTAAAAAATAAAATAAAAAATAAATTAAAAAAAAACAATCAAAGAAGGAAAGAAAGAAGACTAATCACTACAGAAGAAGAGATCACCAGAGCATGGAAACCAGGGATAGAGGGAGTGATGGGAGGAGGAAGGACAAGGAGCACTGAATGCTATAGTGTGTGTTGTGGGAAAAGTGTGTACATCAGTACAGGAGGGAGGCAGTTCTATACTGAAGGCTGACGCCATCACGTCTGGGTCTGGGTGATGGAGGATAGGAGGAAGAAAACTGACGAAAGTGGATAGATAGCAGGTCGAGAGGTAAAGCACCTGCCTATATAGTGAAAAGTCTGGGTTCAATCCAGATCCAGGCTCGATCCCCATTTGTGCCTAAAATTTTGTCCCCCAATCCACTAGACCCAAGTCATAGTCTGGGTGCTAGTCTTTTGGGTGAGACAAACTGAGGTCCCGAGTGCAAAATACATTTAGCATGTGTAAAAAAAAAATGGCAACAAAATATGTGAACTTATCAACTGGAGCATAACCAGTTTGGATAAGTAATTAAATAAATGAATAAGTAAGCAGAGAGATGGTAAGAAAGAAAGCAGCAAAAAATGGAAGAAGTAAAGAAAAAAAGAGGGGTGTAAGAAAGAATAAAGAAAAAAAAACAGATAGGAAAAAAGAAAAGTAAGAAAGGCTGAAAGAAAGGCCGAAAGAAAGAAAGGCTGAAAGAAAGGCCGAAAGAAAGAAAGAAAGAAAGAAAGAAAGAAAGAAAGAAAGAAAGAAAGAAAGAAAGAAAGAAAGAAAGAAAGAAAACAAGTAAAACAAAAAGACAAAGAACAAAAAAGAACCAAAAAAATGAAAGGGACACAAAAAATAAACAAATGTAAAACAAGACTAATCAACATCGGGATGGAATAGGCAAAGCCA
>CM060340.1:24512711-24515211 GCA_030674155.1 Stramonita haemastoma
CTATTGATATTCACTGAACAAAAACGCTGACAATTTTCGTTCAGGCTATATAACTAAATGACACCAGGTGGAAAATGACGGCATTGGCAGGAAAGAGACAGAAGATTGGTCAATTGAGAATTCTGCTAATAAGACAATTAACATGAAGACCCAATAAATCATCTCGCTTCACTAAATCATCTCGCTTCACTAAATCATCTCGCTTGTCACTTAAGAAGAAGCCAGTGTGCTGATCCCAACTTTCCAACTAGCTCTTTCTCTGTGAGGTTTTTGGTTTGTTGTCTTTTTCCTCTTCTGTATAGGGTTTGTCAATAAAATTAATGATCAGGGAACAATTATTATTTTCTGGGCTCTCTTCGCCTGCGTGTGTGTAAGGTAGAAGTAGGGGTTTGTTGTTGCGCGCGAGCGCGCTGTGGTGTGTGTGTGTGTGTGTGTGTGTGTGTGTGTGTGTGTGTGTGTGTGTGTTGTGTCTGTGTGTGTGTGTGTGTGTGTGTGTGTGTGTGTGTGTGTGTGTTGTCTGTCTGTCTGTCTGTCTGTCTGTCTGTGTCTGTTTGTCTGTCTGTCTGTCTGTCTGTCTGTCTGTCTGTCTGTCTGTCTGCCCTGTCTCTCTCTCTCTCTCTCTCTCTCTCTCTCTCTCTCTCTCTCTCTCTCTCTCTCTCTCTCTCTCTCATCTTTTTCTCTCTCTCTCCCCTCCCTCCTCCCCCCCTCTCTCTCTCTCTCTCTCTCCTCTCTCCTCTCTCTCCCTCTCTCTCTCTCTTTCTCTCTCCCCTCCTCCCCCTTCTCTTCTCTTCTCTCCCTCCCCCACTCTCTCTCTCTCTCTCTCTCTCCTCTCTCTCTCTCCTCCCCTCTCTCTCTCTCTCTCTCTCCTCTCTCTCTCTCTCTCTCCCCTCTCACTATGCTACCCTCTCTTTCTTTCTTTGTTTATGTTTTTACTCTTCTCCATTCTCGTCTTTTTCAACCATTTCTTTTCTTCTTCTTCTTCTATTTATTTAAATCGGATTTTCTCTTTTGTCATCCAAACTGCCAATTACCTTTTTTTTGTTTTCTTTCTTTTTCTTTTTCGTTTACATTTCGCGTTGTTCTTTCGCTTTTGTTTCTTTGGTTGGTTGGTGTGTTTATTTTCTAACAGATCACCGTGCATGGAATTAGCATTTCTTCTAATTTTTTGAGGATGAATGTTCATATTCCCAGGTTTTATGTCCTTCCACAGAAGGCAGTTTGCATGTAAACGGCACAAAAAAATACGCTTTGGTCCATTAGCCTTGCATAATATTATAAGGACACCGTTGTTTTTTGAGTGATTTTAAGGCATGGATGCTGTCCTCTCTCTCTCTGTCTCTCTGACTCTCTGTCTCTGTCTCTCACTCTGTCTCTTTCTCTCTTTCTCTGTCTCTGTCTCTCTCACTCTGTCAGTATGTCAGTATGTCTGTCTGTCTGTCTGTCTGTCTGCCTCTCTGTGTGTGTATTAGTCTGTCTCTCTGTCTGTCTCTCTGTCTATATCTCTGCCTGTCTCTCTGCCTGTCTCTCTCTCCCCCCCCCCTCTCTCTCTCTCTCTCTCTTTCTGTGTGTGTATGTGTGCGTGTGCTGTGTGTGTGTGTGTGGTGTGTGTGTGTGTGTGTGTGTGTGTGTAGAAAAGCACATGAATGCTTCTTCATTAATCTCGAAATAAAAGAAAATGTTGATTCTCTCTCTCTCTCTCTCTCTCTCTCTCCCTCTCTCTCTCTCTCTCTCTCTCTCTCTCCTCTCTCTCTCTCTCTCTCTCCTCTCTCTCTCTCTCTCTCTCTCTCTCTCTCTCTTGCTCCCATCAACAATCTCTTTCCGTCACTTCTTTAAGTGGGATTATTTCCCTGCCCTTACAAACTGCCTATTAAGATCTTTTTGTTCTGGACAAGTCTATGAATAAAATTAGTATTCTTCTACATTTATTTTTGTTGGATTTCATATTTCTTAATTATATTTCTCCGTCAAAGGTATTTTATGTGAAGACGGTACAGGAAAAGGCAGAAAGAACAATACAAGACAAAACAATGATTTGTTTGTCGCTATTAATTTTTTTTTTCAAAATGCCCAAAGCGTCATGGTTTCCATGCCCTATAATGTAGTGTTTGTGAATGCACAAATGTACACACTGGATGTATAAACACATGCCTTTGCATGATTACATACATACACACATGCACGTATGTGTGTGTGTGTCTGTGTGTGTGCGTGGCGGTGGTGTGTGTGTGTGTGTGGGGTGTGTGTGTGTGTGTGTGTGTGTTGTGTGTGTGTGTGTGTGGTGTGTGTGTGTGTGTGATCTAGCTTCATCCTAACCCTTGTACGGTGTTGTATAATACTTATACTGCATACCACTATCAGCCATAGCAGATTTCTCTACGTGAAACTTAGGCTGTTCACTCCAGGGTGAAAACATGTCGCCACAATTATAAGAGCAGTGCCACCCTTTTTTTTTTTTTATTTTCCTATCGACACGTGTTCTTGTTTTCCTGCCAGAATGGCT
>CM060340.1:24528724-24531224 GCA_030674155.1 Stramonita haemastoma
GGTTACCAAGCAGATGGGTAACCATTTACCTACCTTGGCCTCAGTGTAGTCCCTCAGTACACCCAGCTGTAAATGGTACCTGTCCTCCTTCCTCCTCCTCCTCCTCCTCCTCCTCCTCCTCCTCCTCATCATCATCATCATCATCATCATTACCATCATCATCATCCTTCCGCTCCTCCTCCTCACCTTCCTCCTCCCCCTTCTCCTCATGTTCATCCTTATCATCTCTCAATCTGTATTTAAACTATCAAATCCACCTGCTCATGATGAAACATGAGGGACCAACACCAAGTCACAGCCAGCAAAGGGCAATCCCTTCAGCAGACGATAACTAACAGACAAAAGACAGAGGCTGAGTTTCTGTGTAAATGCTGTGAGTCACACATCCAGCACTATCCTCCATCTCACGCCAATCAACAGAACGACAGCCCCCCCCCTCCCCTCCCCCCCCCCCCCCCCCACACACCCCAATCCCCACCCCCCCTGGCAAGTTTCCAGGATCAGATCAGAAGAGGAGGGTGAGGGGGAGGTAATCACATGATCAACACTGCCAGCTGATCCCCAAATCACTCCGCCATCAAACACCAGCCAGCCAATCAGCTTCCTGCATTGAATGCCAGTGCTGACCTCCCGTGACACGCTCCACCAAGAAAGGCAACTCTGGGGAATATAGCTGCTTAAGGGAAATAATTCAGTGTTGAGAGGATGTTCATTCCTGGCCTAATATTGGAAAATGAGTTGAAAAGAATGATTCAGATCTAGTATGGTTTCTCCTTGTGTCAGTATAGTATGATTTTTGTTTAGTTGCTTGTTAGTCTATTTATCTGCCTGTCTGTCTATATTCTCTGTGTTTAGGCTTATTTGTTATTTGTCTGTCATGTTCGGCGATGACCTCCAAAACAGCAGAGGAGGCAGCTGCTGTATCGGAAACTGGGCAGAAATTTGATTACAGTGGAGATGCCTTGCCCACAGTACATCCCCACTCTCTCTGGCCAAGACGGCATAACGACAATCAGCATTGGGAGTGTTCTTTAAAAGTCAACTAGCTCCCATGGCTGCAGCACATAATGACCATGCCAGTCAAGCCTCCTAGTCAGAGTCATAGTCGATCACTAAAGACTAAGCTGTGAAGTGGAATTCCATGAAATGGGAAGCCACTGATCATAAAACACTCTCACTTTGCTGTTGCTCCCGGGTGTCAGTGGTTTAATAAAGAACTGTGATCAATTCCAGGCTTTGAAGGCATTATATACATATCAAGAGAGAGAGAAAGAGAGAGAGGTTAACAAGAGCAGGTAACCATTTACATTTTCCCCATCATTTTGAAAAGGATTCATCACAGTTTGAAGGAAGAAAAAATAACCACTACAACAATAAAACAAACAAGCAAACAAAAAAAAACCACCATAAAATAAACTAGAAAAAAATCACCCAATAACACCATTTAAGGCATTATCGAGTAAAGAGCTTGCCTTTGGCCTTGACATTATCAATAAATTCACCCTATAATCCTCTTCGCCCGAAGTTGGATGGAATACAGCTACCTAAATGATAAGCAAAACCGGTCACATACACAAAAATCTCACACATTGGTGAACTGCAGAGCTTTAGCCGAAGTAACCATTAGAAGAAAACCCACATGGTTACTATCCACACTACAAGCTGCTGACCTTGGTCAAGTAGTATGGATGTGCATTCAAAGGCAGAAGCAGGGGAAGGCATCGGTGGTGGATCGGTGGTCTAGAGGTAACGCGCCTGTCTAGAAAGCGAAAAGTCCGGGTCAGAGTGTGCGGTGGTTTGAATCCTGTTTTGACCCGAAACGTTTCCCCAATCCATTAGACCATGAGTGGTGGTCTGAGAGCTAATCTTTCGGATGAGACGATAAACCGAGGTCCCATGAGTTTCACATCATTATTTAGCGCACGTTAAAGAACCCACGGCAACAAGAGGATTGTCCCTAGCAAAATTCTGTAGAAAAAAGCCACTCTGGTAGGGAAACAAAATACAGTTGCAGACAGGAAAAAAAAAGTGGCGCTGCACTTGTGGCGACGCGCTCTCCCCGTGGAGGGCAGCCCGAATTTCACACAGAAAAAAACTGTTGTGACATAAAATAGTATAAAATTAAAGATAAATAAATAAATAAATAAAAAGAAGAAAACCCACGAAGTTATCATCCACACTACAAGTTGACGAACTTGGGTCAAGAAGTGTGGATATGCATGCAGTCAGAGCCAGAAGTAGGAGGAGGAGGAGGAGGAAGAGGAGGAGGAGGAGAAGCAGGAGGAGGAGGAGGAGGAAAAGCTGGACTTTCACTGATCGACTGTGGAAACCCTGTTTCTGTGACTTGGCTTCCTGATCACACTGATGATCGGTATTGCCATGGTAACCAGACACAACTTGAGTGAACTTTGATTCAACTTCGATTTCAGACCTCAGGCTCTCTCTCTCTCTCTCTCTCTCTCTCTCTCTCTCTCTCTCTCTCTCTCCTCTCTCTCTCTCT
>CM060340.1:24536224-24538724 GCA_030674155.1 Stramonita haemastoma
ACAGGTTTGAGTCTCCATTGAGTCCACTTGATTTTTTTTCCTTGGGGTTAACATTGGCACTACACTGGCTCCTCTCCCCAAAAAAGTCCTTGAGATCAGACAAAAAGTTGAAAAGATTCTATAAGCAGACACACATGCAAAAATTCATTACATCTCATGCAGTTAAGTATTATCTATCTTTTGTAGAAGATTCTACCAGATACGGCTGGTGTGATGGATAACGCAAACTTACCCAGCATGCACCATGAGGCTTGGAGAGGGTTGGGCTCTGTCAGATTAAATTTACTCATGACACCCTGAAAATTGGAATGTAAAAATCCCAATGACTACTGACTGAGTTAAGGTAGAGGTCGCGTCAAATTAAGTCAAATCCTTTCTAATGCTTTTACTTTTACTATAATGAAGGTGATATAATCTAACAATGATGACTACTACTACTACAACTATCACTACCACTACTACTACTACTACTGCTGCTGCTGCTGCTGCTAGCTGCTGCACTACTACTACTACTACTACTACTACTACTACTACTACTACTACTACTACTACTACTACTACTACTACTACTACTACTACTACGTCTAAAAACAAATACTCATGCAAGACTATTATTCATAATGTGACTCTGCATGTAAAGGTCTTTTTTACAATAACAACTTGTCACGGATGATAATACTGGCATAAAAGTGTGGAGATCACAACAAAGATCTTGAACAATACAGGCAGTTGTTCTAGCTCATAAGAGATTTGAACCAAAGACCCCCCAAAACCATTCCTTCTTCTAGGTAAACCACCCAGTTGCATATTATGTGAATGCGCAGATGTATCTTTCCCCTTTTAGCATCCACACAATATTCTGCTGTGTTGGTGGTCTTCAAGTGAGGAATCTTGTTTATTGCTCTTTCTCCAATTTAGGCGGTGCCCACGTTCTGCTGTTTTGCAAAGTCCACACACACAGTGGGCCGATGATTGATGTTCCGCACGTGATACATATCACCACGTGATACACACAGCGACGTGATGCACACTGAAGACTGAACCAGGTCTGTCACTCCCAGCCATTTCTGTCATAAGCAGGGGCCAAGGGAAGCAAACATTGGAGGGTGGGCGACTGATCTCCCTTACCTTTCTAATTGTTCTCACATGTGCATGCACAATCATCCAATTTGCTACTGGGGTTGGAGGGAGGGATAGTGGGAGGGAGGGAGGGAGGATGAGAGACAGACAGACAGACAGACAGACAGACAGACAGGCAGACAGACAGACAGAGACACTACTACTACTACTACTACTACTACTACTACTACTACTACTACTACTACTACTACTACTACTTTTCTTCTACTACTACTACCACTACTGCTACTACAACTACTACTGCTACTACTACCACCACTACCACCACTACTACTACAACTACTACTGCTACTACTGCTACTACTTACACTACTACTACTACTACTACTACTACTACTACTACTACTACTACTACTACTACTACTACTACCACTACCACTACTTTTCTTCTACTATTACTACTACTGCTACCACTTCTGCTACTACTACTACTACTACTACTACTACTACTACTACTACTACTACTACTACTACTACTACTACTAACTACTACTACTACCACCATCACCATCACTACTACTACTACTACTACTACCATCACCATCACCATCACCATCACTACTACTACTACTACTACTACTACTACTACTACTACTACTACTACTACTACTACTACTACTACTATATTATTATTATTATTATTATTATTATTATTATTATTATTATTATTATTATTTATTATTATTACGTCGTCTACTACTACCACAACTACCCTACTACTACTACTACTACTACTACTACCACTACTACTACTACTACTACTACTACTACTACTACTACTTTTATTACCACCACCACACCCACTACTACTACTACGTCTACTGCTATGTCTACCACTGAAATAGAAGCTGTTAAAGTACAAGGAAACTGAGAAGGAGAAAAAAAAAAGGAGAGTAACTCGAGAAAGAAGAAAACCAGCTAGAGAGAAAGGGGAGACTCAAAAGATGGATCCTTTCCCAGTTTCTGGATCGAGATGAAGAAAACAAGCAGAAAGTGTCTGGTAAACCTTTCCCCTCATCCCATGAGGCGAAAGCAAATAAACCCATCACCTGAAACCCCTTAGAGACACTTCAATTCACCACACAGCAGCTGGGAAATAGGCACCACCACTACAGGCCGGGGAGAAAAAGAACACCTTGTGTTGGTGTGTGACGCGGTCTTTTGCAGTACAGGGTTTCTTTTTGACTACGTCTCTTTTTTGTTTGGGGTTGGTGTGTGCAGGTGGGTGTTGTTATGGTTGTTGTTGTGGTGGTTGTGGTGGTGGTAGTAGTGTTGGTTTGGTATTATTGTTGTTGTTATTGCTGTTGTTGTTATTGTTGTTGTTGTTGTTGTTGTTCTTCTTCTTCTTCTTCTTCTTCTT
>CM060340.1:24543724-24554404 GCA_030674155.1 Stramonita haemastoma
AAAGCAGACGACAAACAGAGGGCTAGTGTTGGGAGAATAAGCATGGCGTCTCTTGCCATCTGATTCTGATTGGTCAGATTGGGAGGCAGGCTAACATCTTCAACAGCAGACGATTTTTTAGAGTGTGGTATGAAATTGTATGCAAGTATAGAATTGTGACAATTTTTTTCAGTTTGTAAATATTGACTGAGGGGAGATTTGAAGTGCAGATTATACAGATGATGAAAGGGAAACGGAGTGCAAGGTAGGGAGAAATATTGTTCAATACAGAGCAGCAAGAAGTGGAAGGAAGATTGAGAAAGTTTCAAGATAGAAGAACTTGGTCATTTTAATCAATATGTTTGCCATGACTTAATGCAGCAGAACTAGGTCATTTTCATCAGTAGGTTTGTTGTGACTTAATGCATCAGAACTGGGTTATTTTAATCAATGTTTGCCATGACTTAATGCAGCAGAACTTGGTCATTTTAATCAGTATGTTTGTTATGACTTAATGCAGCAGAACTTGGTCATTTTAATCAGTATGTTTGTTATGACTTAATGCAGCAGAACTTAGTCATTTTAATCAGTATGTTTGTTATGATTTAATGCAGCAGAACTGGGTCATTCTAATAGGTATGTTTGTTGTGAATTAATGCAGTTTCAATATTTGATTTACTTTTCATCTACTTACCCAGCATTACTTGTGTTGTAACCTGTTCCTTGCTGTAAGGCTGAGAAGTATGGATACTATGGCAGAACTAGAAGTGTAATGACTGAAGTTGTACAGTTTCTTAACAAAAGTTGAAATATCATGTTTGTCTTGTGGTCACCCTCACAAAAAGAAAAATATTCACTCTTAGGGGTTTGATCTGTCTGTTTGTCTGTCTGTCTGTCTGTCTGTCTGTCTGTCTGTCTGCCTGCCTGTCTGTCTGTCTGTCTCTGTCTGTCTGTCTCTGTCTCTCTCTGTCTCTGTCTCTCTCTCTCTCTATCTCTCTTTCTCTTTCTTTCTCTTTGTGTGTCTATGTGCCTTTCATCCATTCATTCATTCATTCATTCATTCATTCTCTCTCTCTCTCTCTCTCTCTCTCTCTCTCTCTCTCTCTCTCTCTCTCTCTCTCTCTCTCTCTCTCTCTCTCTCTCTCTCTCTCTCTCTCTCTCTCTCCTAAGATCTCCACTCCACCCAAAAAAGGAAGAGAAAAAAAAATTCATACTGACCCCAAACTGTCAATAAATCACCATGTCAGCAAAGTCACTATCTTCACACACCATTTACCCTGTAGTACACATATTTGAAGGAGAAAGTTCAGTCCATTGAAAACTAGGTTACACCTACACATCGATACTTTAGTGAAGTTTTTTCCCATAACTTCACTTAAATCTTCTTCTTTTGGTAACTTTCCATGCTGTTACTAACCCCATATATTGCATGCCTGCCCCAGCTGGGGAAACATTTTCCTTGAAAAAGTTTCTTTGAGGGTTTGATGTCTATGCACATAAACCATTCCCCTCTAATAAAGAGTCTGTGCAACCATAACCATAACCTTGCAACACACCTGTTCAAATGATAAAAGTTTAACAAGTTGGGGTGCTGATATTAGGTAGTATAATCATACAGCTTATGTTACTTAAAATTGCTCTTATTTCTTTCAGAAATTTTAGTGTTTTAATCAAATCATACTCCCCGATGTCATAATGTGACTATCTTAAATGTGGGTAGAATTATCAAATAGGTATCTAATTCCTTCTACAACAAAGAAAAACACTGCTGAGAAAAGATTTTCCCTGAAAAAATATGAAGACATTTCTGACAGCACAATTCACATACTTCTTTAAATGTGCATTTGATATAAATGTACGATGCACAAGAAAATGTTTTCCAAAAGTGTGGTTGAAATGACAGCTAGCTATCTTCTCCATAACATAACAGCTGAATAACACAATTGTATAATTTTTGCCTAAAACATCAGATAACTGAATGACGTGATGGGAGATTGCTTTCATAACATATCACTGACTGAAAGATATGATAGATTCTAGTTCAGAAGTAAGAATTCAAATAATATTTAAGTTACACAATGATTTTCAATCAAAAAATATTCATAACTGTCTTTTGTCATAATCTCTTTTGTATTGCACAACAATTGCTTCATAATGAGCCTCTGTTTCTAAATTCATGCCACCATCATTAATTAATCACCAAAAGAGCTAGAGCCTGCTATATCAATCTCATCACTATTCAATCCCTTTCAAAACAAGATATTTCTGAATAGATCATTTATCAGCCAAAGTTGATGATATGGAAGGGAGTGTAATATAAACTGAGCCATTTCTATTCAATCAGCAAAGCTTCAATGTTCTCCCATTCATGTTAACAGACAGATTCATCTTTGTCTGGCTTCCACAGCAGCGGCAATCATACAGTGTGGTGTTCATCTAGGCAACCATCTGCTGTCTGTTGACAGTGTCCACAGTGATGGTGACACACAGTCCATCAATTTCATATCCCATGTCCACTATAGGACTGATGATGGTCAGCCTTGTCATAATGTGTGTGTGTGTGTGTGTGTGTGTGTGTGTGTGTGTGTGTGTGTGTGTGTGTGTGTGTGTGTGTGTGTGTGTGTGTGTGTGTGTGTGTGTGTGTGTGTGTGTGTGTGTGTGTGAAGTCAAGTCAAAATTTTATTTCCAGATGGTACAGTGAGTAAGCAATAAATTTGCTTTTATTCCCCTATTTGTGTGTGTATGTGTGTGTGTGTGTGTGTGTGTGTGTGTGTGTGTGTGTGTGTGTGTGTGTGTGTGCCTGCGTGCGTGTGTATGTGTGTGTGTGTGTGTATGTGTGTGTATGTGTGTGTGTGTGTGTGCCTGCGTGCGTGTGTATGTGTGTGTGTACTGGTAGAAAATTGCCTTGTTTTGACACGAGTCTTATTGTATGATGAACTATTAATCTGACAGAAAAAGAAATGACCTTGATTCTCAACACTTCCCCCCCTTCCCCTCTCCCATCTGATTACTTGCATGTTCAGAGCATCATGTATACCACCACCAGACAGTGACAAATGCACTGGCTTTTGGGACATGCATGTCCCAATGCAGCAGACTGCATGAAAAATGGATGGAAAACAGAAAACAAAAGAAAAAATGTTAAAGATAGAAAGAAAGAAAGGTACAAAAAGATGAAAAATAGATAAATAAATGATATATTAAAACAGAAATATACCAAAAGATAGAAAAAAGCAGGCAGGATGGAGGTAGGGAAAGAAGAAAATAAAAAAGTGAAAGAATGAAATATAAAAAGGGACAAAAAGAAAAAAAAGAAAGAAAACTAAAGTGGGAAAGAAAAAAGAAGAAAAGACAGAAAGGAAAAATGGGGAGAAGAAAATGAAGAACGATAGATAGAAAATACTTTTTTTTAAATAGAGGGAAAAGGACGGAAAAGAATGAAAGTAGGATATAGAGAAAGAAAGAAAATTATGAAAAAGGCATAAAGAAACAGAGAACAAAAAAGTAAAAGAATGAAAGAAAGGAAGGAAAGACAACAAAAGACAGAAGGGAGAAAGGAAGAGAGTAAGAAAGGAAGGAAGGAATAAAGGAAGGAAGAAAGGAAGGAAGGAAGGGAGGAAGAAATACAGAGAGAAAGGAAGAAAGAAATATAGTAACAAAGAAAAAAAAAAGACGCATAGAAGACGAAGAAGAAGAAAAGAAGAAGAAGAAGAAGAAGAAGAAGAAGAAGAAGAAGAAGAAGAAGAAGAAGAAGAAGAAGAAGAAATGTTGCAATAAGCCAGTCACCTTCAGAGCAACATAATCTTCTCTCTCCCATACACAATCACCACTCTGTCAATAGTCAAAATGTCTCAGAGTTCTTTAGCAGACTTAACAGTCTCCACAGCACACTTCTAACGCTAACAGGGGAATCAACACAGGGTGATTGAGACCACACAATCAAATAGACGAAGCAGACGACACAGTTAGCAGAGACAAACAATGAAGCAGACGACAGGGGGCTGACGTTTGGAGAATAAACATGGCGTTTCTTGCCTTATGATCCTGGTTGGTCAGACTGGGAGGCATGCCTAGACTTTGGTCTGCAAACTGTTTCTGAGAATGGAATAAAATTGACCAGATGTATAAACTTGCAACAGTTCTTCCAGTCCATAGATACTGATTGAAAGAAGACGTGTGCAGATTATGCTAGCCAATGGAGGAATGATGTAGAAGATGGGAAGACTACTAGTTCAAATAAGGAATAGTAAGAACTCATCGAAAATCTATGATGCCTCACTCTCCTATGACTACATAGGTTATAGAACAGCTTTACCTTTTTACTATAGCTACAATATTTGATTTATCTTTTATCTGGTGACTAAGAATTATTCTCTTTATCAATATACAAATGACCCATTTGATTCAAAACAGCAAAGAAAACATGGCCCAGTTCTTGGAATCCTTTTACTGCTGCATGTTCTACCCCAAAACAGACTATTGCTTTAAAAACAGCATTCCCCAACTTTGTCTTTAAGACCTCTCTCAGACTATTTTGTCAAGCTTCAGTCTTTTTCTCCTTGGACTCGAGTCTAATGAGTGTCTGTGTAGATGTTTGGCTTCAATATTGTCAGAGGGAAAAAAACACATGATAGATGACTGGAAGTTTTTTGTGCTTTCCTTTCAAGTCGTCCTACCAAGCTACTTTCACTTTTGTTATTTGTTGATTTCCAGGGGGAACAAAAGTTTGTGGCAACATTCAACCTCTAGACTTTGTTCTTAGCCTGCTTCTGCCACCGAGCCCCTGTTTTTCTGTCTGGTTAACTGATGCTGCTGTTACAGTCTCTGTTGTAAATGAGTGGCTTTGCAGGACTGCGTTGTGAGCTCAGTGCCAAGTCTCTGATTTGGAGGAACAGGGTATCATGCCTCCCGTGGACTTTTCCAGGGGGGTAGTATAGTTTTGCTGTGACCAACTGATAAGCACCATTACAATGGTAACATGTAGCTCTATAATGAGGATTAGACCTGTTTATACTTCACCTATCCCATAGTCTCGTAGACTGTTGGGGCACCACATAAGATTTTGCAGCCAGCTTCCTCCATTCCTTATTGTCAGCTTTCTGCAACAAGTCGTTCCACTCCGATCCAATCATGTTGTTTGCAGCCCCGCTGACTACACAGACCATTTCGGGGCTGGTAGGTGGTTATAAGGACTGAAGGAAGACGTGTACAGATTATACTAGCAACAAGAGGAACGATGTAGAAAATCTGTAGATCATGGCTTGGCTTCGCGAACGAAGATTAAGGGCACTGTCCACGTCTGGTGCAGGCTCGCTGGTGGCTGTTCAGTCCAATGCGTGACAAACAAACCCGGCCGCAGCGGCTGCAGGGGAAAGTCGATTCTGGGGTTGATGTAGAGCGGACGCGGTTCTTCCTCCTCATTCGCCTCTCCTCAAGGGCCGCTCTGCGATTGTCCTCAAAGGAGGAGACCGACTGATGCACAGTGTGTCGCCAGGCCTGCCGGTCAGCAGCAAGGACTGACCACTGGTTATGGTCTATGAGACAGGCTGACAGAGATTTCTTCAGAGAGTCTTTAAATCTCTTCTTTGGTGCGCCTCTGTAGCGGTGTCCGGTGGAAAGTTCACCGTAGAGAACCATCTTCGGTAGGCGATGGTCCTCCATTCTAGAGACATGCCCTGCCCAGCGTAGCTGCGTTTTCAGCAACATGGCCTCAATGCTGGTGATCCCTGCTTGCTCCAGCACCTCAGCATTCGTGGTGAAGTCGCTCCAGTGGATGTCGAGGATGGAGCGGAGACAGCGTTGGTGGAAGCGTTCCAGAATTCGCAGGTGGTGTCTGTATGTGACCCATGACTCAGAGCCGTACAGGAGGGTGGTCAGTACCACGGCTCTGTAGACACTGATCTTGGTGTCTTTCTTCAGGTGTTTGTTTTTCCAGACACGGTGGTAGAGTCTGCCAAAAGCACCGTTTGCCTTTGCCAGTCTGTTGTCTACATCTTTATCAATCTTTGCGTCAGAGGAGATTGTGCATCCCAGGTAGGTAAACTGCTGGACTGTCTTCAGTTCTGTCTCACCAATTGTAATGTGAGGTGGGTGGTACGCTACCTGAGGTGCGGGCTGGTAGAGAACCTCTGTCTTCTTCAGACTGACTTCGAGTCCGAAGAGCTGGGCTGCCTCTGCAAAACAGGATGTTACATGCTGCAGGGCGGTTTCTGTGTGGGCTACAAGGGCAGCATCATCAGCAAAAAGTAGCTCTCGAATTTGTTGCTCCAGGGTTTTGGTGTGGGCCTGAAGACGCCGCAGGTTGAATAGGCTGCCATCTGTGCGGTAGCGTATGAAAACTCCGTCTTCGTCATCAAGATCTTCTGTGGCCCGCTGAAGCATCATACTGAAGAAGATAGTGAAGAGGGTTGGTGCAAGAACGCAGCCCTGCTTCACCCCGTTTGTGATTGGGAAAGGCTCTGATAGGTCGTTGCTGTTTCTGACCTGGCCACGCTGGTCTTCATGTAGCTGGATCACCATGTTGAGAAACTTTGGGGGACAGCCAAGACGCTCCATGATCTGCCACAGGCCCTTCCTGCTCACAGTGTCAAATGCCTTGGTTAAATCAACGAAGGTGATGTACAGTCCCTTGTTCTGTTCGCGGCACTTTTCTTGAAGTTGTCTGAGCACGAAGACCATGTCAGTGGTACCCCTGTTAGCTCTGAAGCCGCACTGGCTCTCAGGGAGGTGGTGTTCTGCAACAGCAGGTACTAGTCTGTTGAGGAGAACTCTTGCAAGGATTTTGCCAGCGATGGAGAGAAGAGTTATCCCCCTGTAGTTGGAGCAATCTGATTTTTCCCCTTTGTTTTTGTAAAGGGTGATTATGATTGCATCACGAAGGTTTTGTGGCAACTTTCCCTGCTCCCAGCAGCAAACAAAAAATTCATGGAGCTTGCAGTGCAGTGTTTGCCCCCCGTTTTTCCATAATTCTGGTGGAATACCGTCGACGCCTGCAGCCTTCCCACTCTTCAGTTGTTCTATGGCTTTAGTTACCTCTTCCAGGGTTGGGGCTTCGTCCAGTTCTTCTTTCACTGGTTGCTGTGGGATCTGGTGGATCACTGTGTCATCAACAGTGCGATCAGCGCTGAAGAGGGTTTGAAAGTGTTCAGCCCAGCGGTTCAATATGTTCAATATGGACATATCTGTAGATATTACTTGGCCAATGGCAAAGCATTTGTATCAGCAAAGTACAAAAGTGTCCATTGAAATGTCGTATTTTAAATTGTTATATGGAGATTTTCCTCATCCATGACAAGATCTGACCTTAACAGCTTGTATCCTGTGGGAGAGAAAAATAATCGTCTGAAGTCGGAGTAGGCTGCCTATATGTGAGGTACTTGGAAACAGACACACGAAATGTGTGCGCACTGTGTATACACTGTCAGTGATTTCCTGGTGTGATGATGACCCCAAAGTTGCTTTAAGCTGGGATCGTCAAACAAGTACAACAATAACAATAACAGCAAAAACAACACAACACAGTAACAACAACAGCTAAGTTTCAACCTTTAAAACTGTTGTGACCGGAAGTGCAAACGCTGACCTGAGCTCTGTCTGTCTGTCTGTCTGTCTGTCTGTCTGTCTGTCTCTCTCTCTCTCTCTCTCTCTCTCTGTCTGTCTCTCTCTCTGTCTCCTCTCTCTCTCCTCTCTCTCTCTCTCTCTCTCTCTCTCTCTCTCTCTCTCTCTCTCTCTCTCTCTCTCTCCTCCTTCCCTCTGTCCCCCCCTCTCTCTGTCCCCTCTCTACCCCACTCTCTCTGCATCTCCCTTTTTTCTCTGCTCTAAGAAGCAAAGAACTTTGATATTGACCTCAAACAGTCAATAAATCAGCCTGTCAGCAAAGTCACTATCTTCATGCCCCACTTATTCACCAATCCATGATACCAGGGGAAAGTTTAGTACTTCAAAAACCAAGTTACACCTACACGTCGATACTTTGCGACGTTTTCCCCGATACTTGACTGAAATTTCCTTCTTCTTCAGTAAGTTTCTGTCCTATTACTAAGCCATATATTTATACAGCGTGTCACAGCTGGGATGAAGTCTTTTCCTTCAGAAAAGTTTTTTTTGGGGGGAGGGTTTTATGTCAGTGCACGTAAACCTTTCCCTGTAATAACAGTCTGTGGCTCTTACTTTGCCATATATTATACAAGTTGTCTGAGTTATGATGAAACTTCGTGTCTTTAACAGGCTACAGTATATGTACTTACTATGTTTACAGCTCTCATTCCCGTTCGAGGGGATTTTTCCCCTGGAGTTAACATCAGTGCAGACTCCACACTCCCCAAAAGTCTTTTGGATGAGACTGTAAACCGAGGCCCCGTGTGCAAACGCACGCAGAACATCTTGCGCAATCATTAAATCCTGTTCTGCTATTAGTAAGAGTAGGCCATTGTGTGCTGGTGGGAACAGATGACAATATTTACAAAGCTGCATACACTCGGGGACTGGATGAAAAAAAGCACACGATAGCTTATTCCATTATCCTCGATATATAAAAGAATAAATAGATAAACAGATAAAACAGTCATGGCAGACTATTCTGCGTGAAGTTTGGATTGCTCTCCTCACGAAGAGAACGTCGCCAGAAGAACATTACCACCCATTATAATTATTTTCTTTTCCTGATGGCATGTGTTGTTTGCCTATCAGAGTGACTTTAATACTGCATACCTTTACCTGGAACAACTGTTGTTGTCTTAGGTTCTTTTGAGTGCATCGAATATATGCTGCAAACGGGACTTGGTTTAACATCTCACCCGAAAAGCTAGCACCCATACCATCAAACAAAGTATTTGTAGATGGAGGGAAACTTTGTGCTCAGGTGGGAATCGAACTCGGGCTTTTCGCTTTCTAGACAGGGGTTTTATCTGTAGACCACCAACCCACAGATACTGAATCATGTAATGTACAACCCACGCTACGTGTAATCTAATCTATTTCTGCAGCAGACTTTTACACTGTTATAAAGCCATATGCCGCACAACCTGACTCAGATTTTATCCCAAAACCTGTCTGCTGTTACAAAACCATGAATCAAAAACAGTCCCAGTGACGCCTTAAACATGTTCCCTTAAATTAAACATGTTTTAGACAGTCATGTACAAAACTTGTGCCATTTATCATTGTACTGTTTTCATTTCAAAGATAATATGCAGTACGACTAAATCTGTGTGTGGCCTGGCTTATTCCACTCAATTTTTTTTCGACATGGGTCTATGCTATTATCATGGCATACTTGACCTTAAGTTTTCAAATCACAATGTAGGTTGTTTTTATTTTTTCGTGGAGGAAACTCATTGCTGTTGCTAAATTATATGCCAACTAAACATTCTCTCACAGATTTATCTTCTCTCCTTCTCTTTATGAACGTTGAATTTTCGTGATCTTCTCTTCCTCTGCTTACCTAAAAAAAAAATTAAAAACATCAAAGCTCTGTTCCATATCCCCCACCCCTCAGAAAAAAGATATTTTATTTTATTTCTTTAGTTATTAATTTATCTATTTATTTATTCTTTTATATCGAGGATAGACAGAAGGTGTAGTGTTATTCTGTTCATTTTTTCACACCCTTCTCTGTAAGCACCCCTACCTATTTTCTCCCCAATGCCCACACAACCTGTAATGGATGGTGGGATAGCACCGTGTTTTTTGGACAGGTTTAATCTGTTTTTCAAAGCTTATCTGTCATCTTCAAATGTTCTGATAGTCTCCTGTTCTAAAGCTTGAGATACGCGGACAGCTACAGGCGGTCATAGAGACAGTGACAGAGATAGACGATGGCAAAGTGGGGGGGGGTAAGAGAGAGAGAGAGAGAGAGAGAGAGAGAGAGAGAGAGAGAGAGAGAGAGAGAGAGAGAGAGAGAGAGAGAGAGAGTGGGGAGGGAGAGAGAGAGAGAGAGAGAGCGGGGGGAGAGAGAGAGAGAGTGGGGGGGGGAGAGAGGGAGAGAGAGAGAGAGAGGAGGGGGAGAGAGATGAGAGAGAGAGAGTGGGGAGAGAGAGAGAGAGAGAGAGAGAGAGAGAGAGAGAGTGGGGAGGGAGAGAGAGAGAGAGAGAGGGGGGGAGAGAGAGAGAGAGAGTGGGGGAGAGGGAGAGAGAGAGAGAGAGTGGGGAGGAGAGAGAGAGAGAGAGAGATGGAGGGAGAGAGAGAGAAGGGGAGATGGAGATGGAGATGTGTGTGTGTGTAATTGTGTGTGTGTGTGTGTGTGTGTGTGTGTGTGTGTGTGTGTGTGTGTGTGTGTGTGTGTGTGTGTGTGTGTGTGTGTGTGTGTGTGTGTGTGTGGTAAGGCAGAAAATGAACAAGTCATATGAACCTCATAGTGCAGTGGATGGCTAATCATTCTAACAGAAGATGCACTGGGGTCCCTTTCCTCCCCCACAGCATGAAGGAAAAAAAAGAAGAGTTCCGCTTTTTTCATTGCACAATGGGTGACGATTACCACAAATTTTTTCATTAGTTAAACCCTAAATGCTAAAAAACCCAAAGCCACGTTGTTTTTGCTAACCAAAAAAATTTTTTAAAATGCCCCTGGGATTTTTTCTGGGTTTTAAAATACCCAAAAAAAAGGGGTTAATTTTAAAGAAATTTTTCATTTTTATGAGAATGCCCAAAATTTTTGTTGTGTGAAAAACATTTGAATGTTTCATGTTTTTATGGGGGTTTTTT
>CM060340.1:24559504-24562004 GCA_030674155.1 Stramonita haemastoma
AATTAGCTGAAGGATGGTGGGGAGGGGGTAGAGAGAGGGAGGAAGGGGGTGCTTAATTACTCGTTTGTATTCGTTTTGTTTGAGGATAAAGGTAGCAGAGCGTGGGAGGGAGTTGCACAGGAGAGCGAGCGAGCGAGCGAGCGAGCCAGAGAGAGAGAGAGAGAGAGAGAGAGAGAGAGAGAGAGAGAGAGAGAGAGAGAGAGAGAGAGAGAGAGAGAGAGAGAGAGAGAGAGAGAGAGAGAGAGAGAGAGAGAGAGAAGGCAAGGCAAGGCAAGGCAAGGCAAGGCAAGGCAAGGCAAAATTCTTTTATTCGAGGATAATAGATAAGCACTCATGTGCTTTTTTAATTCCAGTCCCCGCCCTTTTCAGGGATAACATCAAGATAAAAGGATAGCCTCAACTGAACAAGAAAAATTATAATGATCGAATTACCAAGAGCAAGAAACCATACCAAGTATCAAACAACAGGAGAGAGAGAGAGAGAGAGAGAGGAGAGAGAGAGAGGAGAGAGAGATGAGAGAGAGAGAGAGAGAGAGAGAGAGAGAGGAGAGAATGACAGAAAGACAGACAGACAGACAGACAGACAGACAGACAGGCAGAAAGATATCATGATGGACAGAGACATGGAAGGGAGAGATAGTCGCAGAGACAGAGAGAAAGACAGACATAAAGATAGAGGCAGAGTCAGAGACAGATATGCAAGGAGTCAGATAGACAGCTATACAGACATACCAACAAATAGTCATATTTGGCAGGCAGACAGACAGACAAAGAGAATGAACGAACCAAGGATTAAAAAAAAGAGTGATCATGCTTTTTATTGCATACAACCCTAAGGGTTCAGAGAAAGAAAGAAAGAAGAAGAGAAAGAAAGAAAGAAAGAAAGAAAGAAAGAGAGAAAGGGAAGAGAGAGAGAAAGAGGAGAGAAGAGAGAGAGAGAGAGGGAGAGAGAGGAGAGGGAAGGAGAGAGGAGGAGAAGAGAGGGAGAGAGAGGAGAGAGAGAGAAGGGAGAGAGAGAGAGAGAGAGAGAGAGAGAGAGAGAGAGAGAGAAGAGAGAGAGAGAGAGAGAGAGAGAGAAGAGAGAGAGAAAAGAGACAGAGAGAGACGAGAGAAGAGAGAGAAGAGACAGGAAGAACAAGAGACAGACAGAGAGACAGAGAGAGTGAAATTGGTTCTTGTTGCTTCGGTAAAACATTTCGATTTACAATGGAACTTAGCTGCAGGGCTTACAGGCGGAAAGTAATAGGACACCTTGGTAACAGGACAGATAGTTTGGATTACACTCTTTCGTTCAAAGTCACTGTGTGTGCGTGCGTATATATATATATATATATATATATATATATATATATATATATATATATATATATATATATATATATATATATATATATATATATATATATATATATATATATGTGTGTGTGTGTGTGTGTGTGTGTGTGTGTGTGTGTGTTGTGTTGTGTGTGTGTGTGTGTGTGTGTGTGTGTGTGTGTGTGTGTGTGTGTGTGTGTGTGAGAGAGAGAGAGAGAGAGAGAGAGAGAGAGAGAGAGAGAGAGAGAGAGAGAGAGAGAGAGAGAGAGAGAGACAGAGAGAGACAGAGAGAGAGACAGAGAGACAGAGAGAGAGAGTGGAAGCATCAATCAATCAATCAATCAATCAATCAACCAACCAACCAATTAATCAATCAATCAATCAATCGATCAATCAATCAATCAAGAGAGAGAGAGAGAGAGAGAGAGAGAGAGAGAGAAGAGAGAAGAGAGAGAGAGAGAGAGAGAGAGAGAGAGACAGACAGACAGACAGACAGACAGACAGACAGACAGACAGACAGACTTACAGACAGACAGAAAGACAACAAGAAAGAGAAAGACAGCAAAATAAGAAGAAAAAAACAGTAGACTTCATTTTGTTTAATAATCGATGTGTTTTGTTTTGTGACACAATTATGGTTGCTTTTATGACTGAAATCTGTTGCATCGTGAACTTATGGCTCTAGCTCTGCAAAAATAATATGAAAAAAGTACTAATAGTTTTAAATACTTTTCTCACCATCAATGAGGTTTGATGCTTCATGAGTAAAATAGGTACCCCAGTCAGTTAGGCATGACTGCAGAATGTCTGAAAACTTGCCAGACTGGAAAAATCCCTAGCACTTTACAGGGTGATCATGATCTTTCCCCCTATCACAGACAATTCTTTGCTCTTGCTCAGTGCTGATGCCACATGTCCTGTTCTCACCTATTTCTCCTCACTTATATTGTTTGTTCCTGGGTAAGAACTCCGATGATGGTTGTGTATAGTGGTATTTTGCGCATGCAACCGTTTTTGCAGGTCCTTTTAAGGTAACTGCATTCCGACTATGGGGATGATGTTTCTAAAGGACACCAATGTCTATGCTTTAAAAAAAAAAAGATTTGTCACCTGTTCCCATCGGCACATAATGGACTACTGTTTCGAAAGGCAGAACAGGTTTTAACTTCTGCATAAGATGTTCTGC
>CM060340.1:24567004-24572818 GCA_030674155.1 Stramonita haemastoma
CTGTCTTTCTGTCTTTCTGTCTTTCTGTCTTTCTCTCTCTGTTTCTTTCTCCCTCTCTCTCTTTCTCCTGTTCTTTTTCTCCCTCTTCCCCCCCCCCCCCCTCTCTCTGTGTCTCTGTCTCCTCTCTCTCTTTTGCTCTGTCTCTGGCTCTCTCACCATCCCTCCTTCCCTCCTCCCCCCCTCCCCCCCCATCTCTCTCCTCTCTCTCTCTCACTCTCTCCCATTCCCTCTCCCCTACTCTCTCTCTTTCCTTTCACAGAAGCACACAACAAGCATATTAAGCCACATCACTCCAAGGCCACTACTGTTTCCCAAACAAAGGCCCAGAACAAACGACTAAACAGTCGACAGAAAGACGAAACCCAATCGAAACAAGCGCATGCGCCGTTGCTAAGGAAGAAACTGACAAGCTTGGGTCCGTTGCTATGCTGGTATGCAAAGTGGGCACGTGGAGAAAGAGGAAATGTTTGGATTTGATGAAGATGGAACCCTCAGCAAACAGAAGGGGTGGTACTAGATTACAGAGAAACACACAGAGAGAGAGAGAGAGAGAGAGAGAGAGAGAGAGAGAGAGAGAGAGAGGAGAGAGAGAAGAGAGAGAGAGAGAGAGAGAGAGAGAGAGATTTTATTCTTTTATTCTTTTATATCAAGGATAATGGAATAAGCACTCTTGTGCTTTTTTACGTCCAGTCCCCGTGTGTATGCAGTTTTGTAAATGTCATCTGTTCCCACCGGTACACGATGGCCTGCTCTTGCGAAAAGCGGAACAGGATTTAACGTGTGCCCATGATGTTCTGCGTGTGTTCGCACACGGGGCCTCGGTTTAAAGTCTCATCCGATGGACTTTTGGGGAGAGTGGAGTCAGCACTGTTGTTAACTCCAGGAGAAAAATCTCCTCGACCGGACTCGAACCCGGGTCGTCAAATTACCAGCGCAATGTTCTGACCACTAGGCTATCCGTCCCCCGAGACACACAGAGAGAGAGAATAATTGGGTAAAAACAAATAAAAACAGTTTAAAACTAAAAGGATCCCCATAGCCGGAATACAGCTACCTTCACAGAGGGCAAAAAACGGTGGATTACGCAAAATCTCACCATAAGTAACCCTCAGAGCTCTATCCAAGAAACAAATCCCAACCCCCAAAAAACAACAACAACAACAAAACTAATAGGAAGCAATGCAAAGGGAAAAGCAAACAAGACAATAAAAAGGAGAGAAAAGGATTTTCGATTTTTTCCTGAACGACTCCTACTGCACCATTTTCTTGCCATTGATCACAGCTGATGTTTGGACTGTCGAGGCCCTAACAGAGCTTTCCATGTAATGATAGAGGATTCTTCTCTAAACCTGGCCAGATCAACCATTCAGTCTCATTACTCAGTAAGCCCCTTCTCCACCATTTCCCTTTCTCTACAGTTCCCTTTTAACTCTCCTTCACCAGTTCCCTTTCTCTCCTTAACTCTTCTTCACCATTTCCCTTTCTCTACAGTTCCCTTTTAACTCTCCTTCACCAGTTCCCTTTCTCTACAGTTCCCTTTTAACTCTCCTTCACCAGTTCCCTTTCTCTCCTTAACTCTTCTTCACCATTTCCCTTTCTCTACAGTTCCCTTTTAACTCTCCTTCACCATTTCCCTTTCTCTACAGTTCCCTTTTAACTCTCCTTCACCAGTTCCCTTTCTCTCCTTAACTCTTCTTCACCATTTCCCTTTCTCTACAGTTCCCTTTTAACTCTCCTTCACCAGTTCCCTTTCTCTACAGTTCCCTTTTAACTCTCCTTCACCAGTTCCCTTTCTCTCCTTAACTCTTCTTCACCATTTCCCTTTCTCTACAGTTCCCTTTTAACTCTCCTTCACCAGTTCCCTTTCTCTCCTTAACTCTCCTTCACCATTTCCCTTTCTCTACAGTTCCCTTTTAACTCTCCTTCACCAGCTCCCTTTCTCTCCTTAACTCTTCTTCACCATTTCCGTTTCTCTACAGTTCCCTTTTAACTCTCCTTCACCAGTTCCCTTTCTCTCCTTAACTCTCCTTCACCATTTCCGTTTCTCTACAGTTCCCTTTTAACTCTCCTTCACCAGCTCCCTATCTCTACTTAACTCTCCTTCACCAGTTCCCTTTCTCTACTTAACTCTTTTTCACCATTTCCCTTTCTCTACTTAACTCTCCTTCACCAGTTCCCTGTCTCTACTTAACTCTCCTTCACCATTTCCCTTTCTCTACTTAACTCTTTTTCACCATTTCCCTTTCTCTACTTAACTCTCCTTCACCAGTTCCCTGTCTCTACTTAACTCTCCTTCACCAGTTCCTGTTCTCTACTTCACTCTTTTTCACCAGTTCCCTGTCTCTACTTAACTCTCCTTCACCATTTCCCTTTCTCTACTTAACTCTTTTTCACCAGTTCCCTGTCTCTACTTAACTCTCCTTCACCAGTTCCTGTTCTCTACTTCACTCTTCTTCACCAGTTCCCTGTCTCTACTTAACTCTCCTTCACCAGTTCCTGTTCTCTACTTCACTCTTCTTCACCAGTTCCCTGTCTCTACTTAACTCTCCTTCACCAGTTTCCTTTCTCTACTTCACTCTTCTTCACCAGTTCCCTGTCTCTACTTAACTCTCCTTCACCAGTTCCCTGTCTCTACTTAACTCTCCTTCACCAGTTCCTGTTCTCTACTTCACTCTTCTTCACCAGTTCCCTCTCTCTACTTCACTCTCCTTCACCAGTTTCCTTTCTCTACTTCACTCCCCACACCTCCTCTGGATATGTAAAGGATCAGCGATGACTATAAACCGAGGCCCTGTGAGTGAACGCACGCAGAACATCTTGCGAACACGTTACAAGCCTGTTCCACCTTTTTGAAGAGCAGGCCATTGCGTGCAGGTAGGAGCGGATGACCAAAAAAACAAACCCAGCATGGACACAGGCGTCGTGTTTTGACACCATCCCTGAGAACGAATCGGGAAGTTGGAGTCTCTAGGGCGGTTCGGGGCTGTAGGTCTATATGGCAACGTTCTGGCGGCTCTTGTGACGGCAATGGAAACCATTCGTATCGGCGATTGCCTTTCCAATGGACCATTCCAGTGGCGTGGAGAGGGATGGGTGGTGGGGGGTGGGGGGTGGGTCTGCTGCATGGGTAACAGCTTGCCCTCTTTACTTACTTACCCAGGCTTTGCGCTCTAGAGCGTAGTTCATGTCAGCATTCGGGCGGTTATGGAAACACAAACATACCCAGCATACATCCCGAAGTCAAAATACAGCTACCTTTTCTTCACAGAAATACACAAGTAAACATATTAAGCCACACACACCACTCCACAGCCACTACTGTTTTCCAAACAAAGGTCCAGAACAAAAACCAACTAAGCAGCCGACAGAAAGACGAAGCCCAATCAAAGCAAGCGCATGCGCCGTTGCTTAGCAGGAAACTTAACAAGCTTGGGTCCGTTGCTACGCTGGTATGCAAAGTGGGCATGTGGGGATAAGAAAGTGTTTAGATTTGATAAAGAATGGATTCTGAATTAGCGGGGAAGTTGGCACACCTGAGAGAGTAGGGGAGAGAGAGAGAGAGAGAGGAGAGAGAGAGAGAGAGGAGAGAGAGAGAGAGAGAGAGAGAGAGAGAGAGAGAGAGGAGAGAGAGGAGAGAGAGAGAGAGAGGAGAGAGAGAGGAGAGAGAGAGAGAGAGACAGACAGACAGACAGACAGACAGACAGACAGACAGACAGACAGACAGACAGACAGACAGACAGAGAGGCAGGCAGGCAGAGAGACAGACAGACAGACAGACAGACAGACAGAGAGAGAGAGAGAGAGAGAGAGAGAGAGAGAGAGAGAGAGAGAGAGAGAGAGAGAGAGAGGAGAGAGAGAGAGAGAGAGAGAGAGACAAGACAGACAGACAGACAGACAGACAGACAGACAGACAGACAGACAGACAGACAGACAGACAGACAGACAGACAGACAGACAGACAGACAGACAGACAGACAGAGGCAGGCAGAGAGAGAGAGAGAGAGAGAGAGAGAGAGAGAGAGAGAGAGAGAGAGAGAGAGAGAGAGACAGAGACAGAGACAGAGACAGAGACAGAGACAAAGACAAAGAGACAGAGGGAGACAAAGATACAGAGAGAGACAGAGAGACAGAGAGACAGAGAGACAGACAGACACAGAGACAGAGACAGAGAGATGGTAGTGCTAGAGTTGAGTTATTTTCAGTAATGCCTAGAGTTCAAACTATGGTTCTGCTTTTCAAAAACGACCACCGTACGTTTAGCTGGCCAGTGCATCAACCACAGCTAACAATATATCTTTTGTGAAAGACCGGGTCACGACTCAAGTAAGTAAACATTTTGTACAGACGCTGGATTTGCTGGCAGTGCTTGAACAAGCATTCTCTCGGTGGAGTCTGATGAATTAAGGGTGTTTTTTTTTCTTTTTACAATCTCCCAGGTTGAATTCAAGTGTTGACCAGCCAGTGTTCTTAGTTCCTTCAAGTATATACGAACACGCAGAATATCAAAATATTCACGTCAAAGATCCCGAAATTCATGTAAGAGTTTAATCGGTTATGAAAACACGAACAGACATTCCTGAAGTCAGAATGCTGCTACCTTCATAGTTGGCAAAGTGGATCGGTGGTCTAGGTGGTAACGCGCCTGCCTAGAAAGCGAAAAGTCCGGGTTGGAGTGTGCGGTGGTTCGAATCCCGTTTAGGCCCAAAACTTTCCCCCCATCCATTAGACCACGAGTGGTGGTCTGGGTGCTAGTCTTTTGTTTGAGACGATAAGCCGAGGTCCTGTGTGTTACACATCTTTATTTGGCGCACTTAAAAGAACCCACAGTAACAAGGGGGTTGTCCCTGGCAAAATTCTGTAGAAAAAATCCACTTGATAGGGAAACAAATCCAGTTGAAGACAGAAAAAAATAATGGGTAGGCGCTACACTTGTGGCGACGCGCTCTCCCCGAGGAGAGCGGCCCGAATTTCACGCAGAGAAATCTGCTGTGACATAAAGTGGTATAAAATAAAATAAATAAAGCTCGCATACGCAAAATCTCACCATTGGCAAACCTCGGAGCTTTATCCTAGGAACGAACCCCTGCAGCCCCGCCCCCAAACAAAACACAAAAACTCCCAGGTATTCCCCATCGTCTGCAATTACTGCATACTTGAAGTCACTAGTACAGAAAGTCAAGTCACCCATGAATCAATGCTTCCTTGTCATATCCGGAATTCTTCCAGATCTTCGATCAATATAGTTTTTTTTTTAAATTCTTTTATTTTGAGGATAATGAAATAAGCACTCCTGTGCTTTTTTAAACATCCAATTCCCGTGTGTATACAGTTTTGTAAATTTTGTCATCCATTCCAATCGGCACACAATGGCCTACTCTTTTTAAAAGCGGGAAAGGGTTTTAACCTGTGTGCAAGATGTTCTGCGTAGATTTCTTTTTCAGTGTGATTAATATGATTCAGTTGCTTGTAATTTATATCAATTTTGTTTGTTTATGTGTTTACTCTTTTTTCTTTCTCCAGAGGGCTGGATGTAAAAAGAAGTCTTGTACCTAATCTGTCACCCTCAGAAAACAAATTTTCGTTTTGTAATCGTTATCATTGATCTTTGAAAGCAACAAACAAAATTCAACTTTCCTTTTATTATTGTTTTTGATTTGAAGAGAGAAGTTAGCGGAAGACTTTCTTAGAGATGTTCAATTTATGACGCTGCTTGCCTCTGATACTTTGCAAAATTCATCGTATTGTGTTATATTTAACAACAACAAGAAAGGCAAAACACGGGCGCCCTCTCTAAAAGATAAAAACTAAAAAAAA
>CM060340.1:24580418-24585418 GCA_030674155.1 Stramonita haemastoma
AGGACAGTACTGAAGCCAAGGCGCGCAAACGGTCACCCATCCAACTGGTAGCCACGCTCAATGCTGCTTAACTTGACTGAGGGAAAGCGAGTGCTCTGACCACTGAGCCATCCCTCCCCCCTCAGGTGAAGGAAGACAGGGTTGTAAACTACATGTCTTTTTGTAACATGTTCTAATACCAACATAGCCACAAAAAAGAGAGACGTAGTCACCTACAACGTGAGCATGTATCGTTCTCTAATTCCAGTCATCCACATAGTAGAAAATACTCGACTGCTGCGGCTGCAGCCTTCCGAACGAGTCCACCACACCCCACTCAACTTTGTTTATGGTTCGACCAGACTAGGAGGAAAGCCCACAAGTATATGGCAGTAATGGGACTCTAATCTCCAACTCTTCAGTCTGGACTGCACTATCCTAATCACTCCACACAAACACTAAATTACTGCGGCTTGGCAGCAGCAGTAGTAGCCTTAGAAGCAGTAGAAACAGCGACAGGAATGACAACAGCAGCAGCAGAAGTAACAGAACAGTGAAGAAACAGAAACAGCAAAAACAGCAGCAGCAGAAGCAACAACAACAGCAGCAGCAGTAGCACTAGCAGCAACAAAAACAGCAACAGCAACAATTAACAGCTGTAGCAGCAGAAGCAGCAGCAGAAACAGCAGCAGAGGCAGCAGCAGCCGGAGTAGTACCAGCAGCAGCAAAAGCAGCAACAGCAGCAGCAGAAGCACCAACGGGAGCAGAAGCAGTAACAGAAGCAAGAGCAGCAGCAACAGCCGAAGCAGCAGTAGCAGCAACAGCAACGTCTCTCCTCTCTCTCTCTCTCTCTCTCTCTCTCTCTCTCTCTCTCTCTCTCTCTCTCTCTCTCTCTCTCTCTCTCTCTCTCTCTCTCTCCTCTCTCCCCTCTCTCTCACTCACACACACACACAAACACTCTCTCTCAGACACTCTCTCTCTCTCTCTCTCCCTCCATCCCTTCATCCCTCCCTCCCTCTCCCCCCCAGACAAAACTCATCAAGAGTTACATCAGGGATTCACCCCCCACTAATGTTGGGGTGGTTTAAAGATCTCTCAAGGTGTATATGCTCTGTCCATTTAGATAGTGCTACACTACAGGTACCGGGGGGCTCTTCACAGCCTTTTAGCAGTATCTGTGTCCATTTACATGCTCTATGTGTGTGTGTGGTGTCTAGTTGTGTGGTGTCGTGGTGTGTGTGTGTGTTGTGTGTGTGTGTGTGTGTGTGTGTGTGTGTTGTGTGTGTGTGTGTGTGTGTGTGTGTGTGTGTGTGTGTGTGTGTGTATGTTGTGTGTGTGTGTGTGTACCGTGTGTGTGTGTGTGTGTGTGTGCCTCGTGTGTTTGTGTGTGTCTGTCTGTGTGTGCTCTTGCCTGTGTCTCTGTCTGTCTGTCTGTCTGTCTGTCTGTCTGTCTTCTGTCTGTCTGTCTGTCTGTCTGTCTGTCTGTCTGTCTGTCTGTCTCTCTCTCTCTCTCTCTCTCTCTCTCTCTCATCTCTCTCCTCTCTCCTCTCGTTCTCTCTCTCTCTCATCTCTCTCTGTCTGTCTACTATCTATCTATCTATCTATCTATCTATCTATCTATCTATCTATCTATCTATCTATCTATCATCTACTACCTACCTACCTACCTACCTACCTACCTACCTACCTACCTGTCTGTCTGTCTGTCGTCTGTCTGTCTGTCTGTCTGTCTGTCTGTCTGTCTGTTGTCTGTCTGTCTGTCTTCTCTCTCTCTCTCTCTCTCTCTCTCTCTCTCTCTCTCTCTCTCTCTCTCTCTCTCTCTCTCTCTCTCTCTCTCTCTCTCTCTCTTTGTCTATCTATCTATCTATCTATCTATCTATCTATCTATCTATTTATCTACCTATCTACCTATCATCTATCTATCTATCTATCTATCTATCTATCTATCTAGAACTAAAATGTACACGTTTGTATATCTTGCGTGAGATTCACACACTATACTTATTATGAAGATCTATTTAAATAGATATTTGTGTGATTGTTGGGTTGTGTTCGTGACTGCATGATCGCTCGTTTGTGCATGCATGCACGCGCGCATGTGGACAGAGACACACTCAGATACAGACAGACAGACACACACACAAACACTTCACAACCACCCCCCCCCCCCCCACACACACACACAACACACTACTTTCCATACGAACACAAGCAGAAACTTAAAATAAACCAATGCCCCCCCAAAGCAACGACAACAACAACAACAACAACAACAACAAAAAACATCATATCATTTCTTTCCCACTCCTCAAAACATTACTATTTCATCCAGTTTCTCCCCTAATAACCCAACCCCCACCTCCGTCTCAACCCCCCACCCCCCACCCCCCCACCCCCGCTTTTTTCCCCTCCACCCCTTACCCACCCGTCTCCCTCTCAAATCATCCATCAGACGATGGGGGGGGGGGGGGGGGGGGAAGATAGAGGGGGGGGTTCAGAGGCAGACAGACTGGCTGACACTTCAGACAGACAGAGTGAGAGAGAGCGAGAGAGCAGAGAGAGAGAGAGGTGGAGAGAGGTTTTTTGACAGTACACCCCTGCTTGCTTATTACTGAATGACAACTTGAAGTGTTTCTGATAGCGAAATGAGGATTAGATTATCGCGTTTATCGGTGACAGGTTTAGTTGTGGATGTTGTTTGTTTGTTTGTTGTTTTGTTATGGATGAAGAAGGTTGTTTTTTGGTTGTTGTTGTTGTTGTTGTTTTTTTACATCAGTACTACCACTTCAATAATAGAATTTCTTCTTTCTTCTCTTCTTCTTTTTCTTCTCTTCTTCTTTCTTCTTCTTTCTTCTTCTTCTCTCTCTTCTTTTCTTTCTTCTCTTCTCTTCTTCTTCTACTACTTCTACTACTACTACTACTACTACTACTATACTACTACTACTACTCTACTAACTACTACTACTACTACTACTATATTATATGCTAGCTAGCTGCTGACTGACTGCTAGTTGCTGCTGTTGCTGCTGCTACTACTACTACTTACTACTGCTGCTGCTGCTGCTGCTGCTGCTGCTTGCTGCTGCTAGCTGCACTAACTACTATTACTGCTCAGCTTGCTGCTGCTGCTGCTCATGATGATGATGATGATGATGATACTTCCACTGTTGCCGCTACTACTGCTGGAGTTCTGCGTGCGTTCGCATACGGGCCTCGGTTTATAGTCACATCCGAAGGACTTTAAGGGGGAGTGGAGTCGGCACTGATGTTAAATCCAGAGGAAAAATCCTCTTGAACAAGATTCGAACCCGGTCAGCAGATCACGAGCGCATCACTCTGACCACCAGACTATTCCTTCCCAGGATAGATAGGTAGACAGACAGACAAACAGACAGACAGAAAAGAAAAGGAGAAGAAGAAGAAGAAGAAGAAGAAGAAGAAGAAGAAGAAGAAGAAGAAGAAGAAGAAGAAGAAGAAGAAGGAGATGATGATGATGATGATGATGATGATGATATGATGATGATGATGAGATGATGATGATGAAGCAGAGGCAGCAGCAGCAACAACAACCATTATCACTGAAAACGACGGCAAGAGAATTCAAATTTGATAAACACACACACACACACACACACACACACACACACACACACACAAACACACACACACACACACACACACACACACACACACACACACACACACACACACACCACACCACACACACACACATACACACACGGAGAGAAAGAGAGAGGGAGAGAGACAGAGAGAGACAGAGAGAACAGAGACAGAGAGATTGAGAGAGAGAGGGAGGGAGGGATTGAGAGAGAGAGAGACAATGACAATGACAATGACACTATTTTATTGTCTTTGAGAGAGAGGGGGGGTTGGAGAAAGAGAGAGACAGAGACAGAGCCAGAGACAGAGAGAGTGAGAGAGAGAGAGATTGAAAGAGATAGATACAATAACATGACAATGACAATGACAATATTTTATCGTCTTTAAGAGAGAGAGAGACAAAGACAGAGAAAGAGACACAGACAAAGACAAAGACAGTCAGAGACTGAGAGAGAAACTCACCAGCCAAAGTCTGGAGGTATCCACAGAACACCGCCAAGCGTCCAGCGTCACTGGAAGAATGCTGCTCCTGCTGCTGTTTCTGCTGCTTCTGCTTCTGCTGCTTCTGCTGATGATGATGATGGTAGTAGCTGTAGCTGGGATGGGGGTGAGGCATCAGAAGCAGCAGCACCGTCACCACCGCCCCTACCCCTTGAAGAACCACCCCACCCCCAAACAAGAGGGTGGAGGCTTGCCAAGCACCGGCAGGAATGCCCCCCACCTCAATTCTACCCCCCTGGCCATATCCCTCACACTGAACCGTTGAGGGGTGGGACGAATAAGGGTCGGGTTCACATTGCCGGAACAAGCCGAAGGAATGAAGACGATCCGGGTGACTGACCCAGTTAGCGTGGTAGAAGCTCACCGCGCATGAGCAGGCCACGACAAGGGAGAGAAGTGTCCAGACAAGGGAGACGACCGTTACGTTGTTGATCCAGTGTCTACAGTGGTCGCGAAACTTCCACAGCTTTTTCCTTCCTCCCTTCCCACTCTTTTCATCGTCCTCGTCCTCCTCTGTCACTAAACGTTCTGTGTCTGCGTTTACAACGTCGCCCAAATGGTCCATAAACAGCTCGCACTCTTTTCCACAACCTTTATCCCCACACTCCCCGAATATTGCCGATGATAGTTTATCCTTGACGGAAACTGCCGATGATGATGACGAATCAATCACGGAAATTGCCGACGATGACGTATCATTCATGGAAATTGCCGACGATGACGTATCATTTACAAAAATGGCCGACGATGACGTACAACCATCCATCGAAGATGCAGCGGTACCTATAGTGACTGCTGACGATGAGGCCTTGTCCACAGAAGCAAAATTTGATGGTGAGACCTCATCCACGAAAATTGCTGAAGATTTATCAGCAAAGTCCTGTGAGATGAGACAGTTT
>CM060340.1:24595418-24602918 GCA_030674155.1 Stramonita haemastoma
GAAATACAAAACAATAATGTAACAGAAAAAAGTAGTGTTTTTTTTTTAAATATTAAAATAAAGTACATGAAAAAGACCAGAACAGAAAAAAGTCAAATGAAAAAATATCAACGCTTAAATAGTCAAGAAGATGAAAAGGAAAATGTGGATAAGTACACAAACAAACAAGTAAGCAAACAAACAAACAAACAAATAAATAAATAAACAAATAAAATCCCACTCCTTTTCTTCTAATTCTCTCACCACCCACCCCCACCCCCCCCACACACACACACACACACAACAACTCTTCTCTCTCTCACACAACTACCTTTTTTCAACAAAGTCCAGCGCCCCACCACACACTAAAACACAGCAACGCAGCAAATGCAACAGTCCCTCACAGCTAAGCGACGCACAGCACCTCCCTCCCTCACTCACTCACTCACTCACTCCGGCACGTCACGACACTTGCAAGCACGCCTGTTGCTCTGCCTCTAAACTCCATGCAGCACGGAACAAAACTGCTGTGCGGCGACGTGGGCTAGCCTAGGCCTAGCTAGCTAGCCTACTTGAGTCAAGCACGCTACAGGCAGAAACCGCCGGCCGTGGCGATGTCGCCGTATTATAGCCACTGGTTGCTGCTGCATGCATCTTCTGCTGCTAAGCCTACTACTGTTGCTGTTGCTGTTGCTGTTGCTGTGCTGTGCTGTGCCGCGCTAGCTGTGCAGTGCTGTAGCGGCGCGGTAGGCTAGCTAGCGGTATGAGTAGGTTCGTTTCTGTTAAGGCCCCCTTACTGATATAAGTCATACCTATTGCTACTGTGCGAGTGAAGAAGTGTTTTGGGGGTCTGTTTTGATCGTAATATCGTTGATGCCAGTTGGTTTGTGTGTGTGTGTGTGTGTGTGTGTGTGTGTGTGTGTGTGTGTGTGTGTGTGTGTGTGTGTGTGTGTGTGTTGTGTGTGTGTCCGTGTGTGTGTGTCGTGTGTGTGTGTGTGTGTGTGTGTGTGTGTGTGTGTGTGTGTGTGTGTGTGTGTGTGTTTTGTGTGTGTGTAATGTTGTGTGTGAAGGAGAAAGAGTTCTTTTAGCTAAGATGAAGTAGTACACACAGGTATATGTAGAGATACGAAGGGAAGGTGGGGGGGGAAGAGGAGAGAGAGAGAGAGGAGAGAGAGAGGAGAGAGAGAGAGAGAGAGGAGAGAGAGAGAGAGGAGAGAGAGAGAGGGAGAGAGAGAGGAGAGAGGAGAGAGAGAGAGAGAGAGAGAGAGAGAGAGAGAGAGGAATGGGGAAAGGAGAGGTTGGGAAAAGAGTGGGGGAAAGGGAGAGAGGGGGGAGAGAGAGGGGATAGAGTGGGGGAGGAAAGGAGGAAGGGAGAGAGAGGGGACAGACAGAAGGGGGATGGGTCAGAAAAGGAGAGAGGGGGTGAGAGGGAATGGGAGAAAAGGAGGAGGACAGAGTTTGAAGAGAGAGAGAAGGAGGAAGAGAGAGGAGAGAGAGAGAGAGAGGAGAGAGAGAGGAAGAGAGAGAGAGAGAGAGAGAGAGGAGGGGGGGGAGACAGAGACAGACAGAGAGACAGAGACAGAGAGACAGACAGACAGACAGACAGACTGACAGATAGACAGACAGACAGACAGACAGATAAGACAGACAGACAGACAGATAGAGACAGAGACACAGAGAGACAGAGATATAGAGATAGATAGAGAGACAGAGAGAGACAGAAAGAGAGGGGGGACAGGGAGAGAGAAAGAGAGACAGAGACAGACAGACTGACGGACAACCAGACAGACAGGAAATAGGGAGAAAAGGAGAAAGAAAGAGAAAGAGAAACACAGACAGACAGACAGACAGACAGACAGACAGACAGACAGACAGACAGACAGACAGACAGAGACAGAGAAAACTGAACTGAATTGGACTGAATTGAATCGAATCAATTTTATTTTCAGAATGGGAAGGAATAGGTATGGTTACTGTTTGTTTGACATCCAGCTATCTATAACAGTACAAATTAATTAAGAAAAGCAAATTCATAACAAAGAGAGAGAGGAGGAATAGAGAGATATATAGATAGAGAGAGAGACGGAGGGAGGGAGGGAGAAGGAGATAGAAGGGAAGGGAGGAAGAGAGAGGAAGAGGTATGGAGAGAGGGAGAGAAAGAGAGAGAGAGAGAGAGAGAGTGGGGGATGGAGCAAGAGAGAGAGGTGGAGAAAGAGAGAGAGGGCTCACAATGATAATAAAATATTATTCTCATTCTCATTCTCATTCTTAGTAGTAGTATAGTAGTAGTAGTAGTAGTAGTAGTAGTAGTATGTAGTAGTAGTAGTTATTAGTAGTGTAGTAGTGTATATTATCATTATCATCATCATCATCATCATCATCTCATATAAAGCATTGTTTCAATAGAGTCATTATAAAAAAAACACCCAACAATAGTAGAAGAACTTCCCAACTTAAAATACTCTCTGTATGCACCCAGTCCTGGCTGAAATGGCAGACTTTGCAATCTCTCACGAGACCAGCCACTGTTTCTTCTTTCCAAGCTCCAAACAAGACACCACCAAGACTGACTGCTCATTTCAAAATCCCCAGTACAGACAGCCCTGTCAGACACAGCCTTCATACACCTGCCTTTGCCCCCCGCAGTTAGCCTACAGACAAACTGGAGTGGTCCGTCATTTCAAGAGCCCTGAGAACCCTGAGATGGCAATGACAGGCAGCTCAAGTACCCCCTCCCCAGAAGCAGACGATCACAGTCCATGTCACGGCCACTAAAATCCGCCGGCCATAAATCCCGGAAATGAAGATGGCCAAGCTGGACTCTGGGAACGTCAAGATGGCTGCTCAAAGGGCAATAAATCCTTTAACTGCCTGCTGAGTACCCTCCCTTTATGACAGGGGGGGGGGGGGGGAGGAGGTGGGCAGTCTTATATTTAGGGGAGTGGCGGACGTGGCGGTGTGTGTGTATGTGGAACGGAAGGGGAAGCGACTGCGGAGATGTACAGTTATTTCCCTTTGAATGTTGTATTGCCCTGTGTGTTCCTAAGACTGCAGTTAGGCCTACGCCCTTTTTTAATAAAATAGGACATCAGCGCCAACTGAAAACATGTTCTGTAGTATATTCTCTGTTGACTGATCCTGGTTTTTGTAGGTAGCAATTTTCATATGGGCAAACTGTTCCGCACAATGTAACATTATATTATTTCACTTTTTTTTCAAAGTCGTCTGCTAGCTTCCCAAGTACACACACACGTCTGATGAATTGCATAAGAGCAATAGCAGTTTTCAACCACGTTGTTTCCACTCTTTTCACTATTCTTTGAGGCCTGTTTTTCGGGTTTTTTTTTTAGCTTAACCAAGTATTTTGAAATAAGCAGAGAGTCGGGTAGTACTTTCCAGCGTTTTTTTTCAGATCTAGCTGTGGAAAGTGAGGCCTAAAACAAAGAACACTGGGAGGAGGGATGTGCATCAGTAGTGCCTGGTCATGGTTCACAGTTGTACTAAATGTCAAGCAGTACTATTCATTCTTTAGAAATGATAGGCACAAGCTCGTACGAATTGCTGTAGTTTATGAGTCACGAAATGGTATTTTACACAGACACACAGTTGTTTTTTGTTTTTTTGTTTTTTTTTATCTCCGAAGCCGATTGAAGCTACCCTAATTATGGGTTAAAAATGGTTGTATACGCAAATTTTCAACCATTGGTAAACATCTGAGCTCTAGCCGAGGAACAGGGAAAAAAAAATACAAGAAAACACAACAACAACAAAAATGCTTTTGGGGGGATGAATTCTAACAAGAACTGTTGAGTTGAATTTGTAGCTAAGTGTTGAGTTTTTGTCTTTTATTATATAGAACAAAAGTGGGTCTGAGAGAATCAATGTGTCTAAAATGATCTTTCTGAGTTGATGTGGAATTTGCAGTGCATTTGGAAGCCTTTGGTCCTGTCTATATATAACTGCTGATAAGAGAGGATACATTATTCCTCAACGTCTGTCCGTCTATAAGTGCTGTTGCCTACTTTAAAACTGTGGATTGATCGGAAAGAATGTAACACTCTATTAATTGTATATATAGAGAGAAATAAGTATCATCACTTTATCTTTTTTTTATCTCTTTTTTTTTTACTTCGAGTTTCATGGAAAAAACATATCTGGCTATTTTACATCTAGTCCCCATGTGCATGGAGTTTTGTAAACTTTGTCATCTGTTCCCACCAGCTTACAATAGCCTACTCTTCCGAAAAGCAAAGCAGGCTTTGACGCGTGCTCAAGATGTTTTTCGTGCGTTCGCACACGAGACCTCACTTTAAAGTATCATCCCAAGGATTTTTAGGGAGTGGAGTCGTCAAGGAAAAAAAATCCCCTTGAGCAGAAGTCTCAGTGGTGGCTCGAACCCGGGCTCAAACTCGGGCCGTCAGATCGTAAGCGCAATGCCTAACCACCAGGTTATCCTGTCCATGAATACATTCTTCAGAAAATATTTTGAACACAAGAGTCTTGTGTATTGATGACAGGGACAAACAATGAGATGCGTGAGGGGTCTTTTCCGTGCGTATTTGATTTTCAACAGGTGTTTGGGAGGACATTATAGACTGTAGGCATGGCACAGCTGGCCTATAGGGAAAAGTATGCACTGTGCATTTTTTCACATTCCTCCTATCTGTTCACCTGTGTGTAGGTATGTCTATCTGTGTAAAAAATGTGTGTGCGGTTCAGATTCGATTCAGATATATATTATTTATATTATTATTCTCATCATTATTTCTTAATTTAAGTCATGATGACTTATTTGACACGACAAAACAAACATCAGATATAAATTCTAGATCTTGGCTTCAAATGATTATACACTAAGCTCAAGCCAACCCACTGCGCGCACACGCGCGCGCGCGCGGCGTGTGTGTGTATGTGTGTGTGTTGCGCGCGTGCGCGTGCGTATGCGTGTGTGTGTGTGTGTGTGATGGGGGAGGGGGTTCTATTATTTCGAGGATAATGGAATAAACATCGTGTCCTTTTTTTTAACAGATAGTCCGTGCTTATGCGTTTTGTAAATATTGTCATCTGTTCACTGGCTAATGCTATTTACAAAACACAGCACGGTTTTAAGTGTGCGCAAGATGTTCTGCGTGAGTTCGCACATGGACTTCGTTTATTTCTCATCCAAGGATATGTGTGTGTGTGTGTGTGTGTGTGTGTGTTGTGTGTGTGTGTGTGTGTGTGTGTGTGTGTGTGTGTGTGTGTGTGTGTGTGTTGTGTGTGTGTCTCTCTCTCTCTCTCCTCTCTCTCTCCTCTCTCTCTCTCTCTCTCTCCTCTCTCTCTCTCTCTCTCTCTCTCTCTCTCTCGTCTCTGTCTGTCTGTCTGTCTGTCTGTCTGTCTGTCTGTCTGTCTGTCTGTCTGTCTGTCTGTCTGTCTGTCTGTCGTCTGTCTCTCTCTCTCTCTCTCTCTCTCATCTCTCCTCTCTCTCTCTCTCTCTCTCTCTCTCTCTCTCTCTCCTCTCTCTCTCTCTCTCTCTCATCTCATTGGTAAAATAGCAATATCTCAAGTACGACCGAACACTCTCTAAACCCGTGGGAATAGGTTCACCTGGTCGCATTATGAAATTATTCCTAAGTCGACTTCGCTCCCCTTTTTTGTTCTTACCACATGTATGCAAACATTGCCTGGCACGCCAAATCCCACTGTGTAGAGCTACAATAGATCGAACGCCATGCAATAAATGTATCCAGAAAAGCTGCTTCTACTGCTGCTGCTGCTGCTGCTGCTGCTGCTGCTGCTGCTGCTGCTGCTGCTGCTGCTACTACTACTACTACTACTACTACCACCACCACTACCACTACTACTACTGCTGCTGCTGCCACTACTACTACTACTACTACTACTACTACTACTACTACTACTACTACTACTACCACTACTACTGCTGCTGCTGCTGCTGCTGCTGCTGCTGCTACTACTACTACTACTACTACTACTACTACTACTACTACTACTACTACTACTACTAGATCTACTACTACTACCACTTCTACTACTACTACTATTACTAATTACTACTATTTCTACTTCCACTACTACTACTAGTCTACTACTACTACTACTACTACTACTACTACTACTAACTACTACTACTACTACCACTACTACTACCACTACTACTACTACTGCAACAGCAGCAACAACAACAACAACAGCCATTATCCAAAGAAGAATTTTCCCCATGGGAATGCCGGGGACCTGTGAGAATGAAATAGCATTCCCACCCTCTGGAAATTCTGACTGTGCTAGGAATTTCCTTTTTCGATCCCTCTCTTTCTTTCTGACTCGTTCCCTTTTCTCCCTGTCACCTCCTTCTTATCTATTTTCTGCTCTCTCGGTCCATTCTCCTGCCTTTTTTCACAGAAAGACTTAAAAGATAACAATTCCCCTCCCACGCCGATGTCGGATGCGCTAAGTCTCACTTGTCAGGCGCTTAACGGCAAGCAACGCATTTTTGCTCGGATTACAGACAACAACAGTTTCTGTCTGAGCGTTCGATGAAGAAGAAAGGAGGAGGAGGCGAAAGGTGAGAGGAGGAGGAGGAGAAGGAGGAGGAGGAGGAAGAGGGGGAAGAAGAAGAAGAAGAAGAAGAAGAAGAGAAGAAGAAGAAGAAGAAGAAGAAGAAGAAGAAGAAGAAGAAGAAGAAGAAGAAGAAGAAGAAGAAAGAAGAAGAAGAAGAAGAAGAAAAAGAAGAAGAAGAAAGTAAATTTAGCTAGCACGAGTCCTACATTATTAGAGTTATGGGTTAAACTGGCTATAGTGCACATAAAGTAAAGTTGATGCCCACACATACACACACGCACGCACGCACGCACACATGCACGCACACACACCACACACACACACACACACACACACACACACACACACACACATGATGAACGGATGACAGCATTTACAAAACAGCAGTGCATGCACACACGGAGAGTGAATATAAAAAATGAGTGATTGTTGTTTATCCTCACAATAATAAATGTCAATGAATAAATGGACAAATAAATGAGAAATAAATAAATCGGACAGAGATTGATTGATTTATTTATTTATTCTTTTTTTTATATCGAGGATAATGGAATAAGCACTCTTGTGTTTGTATACATCCAGTCCCCGTGTGTATGCAGTTTCGTAAATGTCATCTGTTCCCACCGGCACACGATGGCCTACTCTTACGAAAAGCGGAACAGGATTTAACGTGTGTGCAAGATGTTCTGAGAGAGAGAGAGAGAGAGAGAGAGAGAGAGAGAGAGAGAAGAGAGAGAGAGAGAGAGAGAGAGAGAGAGAGAGAGAGAGAGAGAGAGAGAGAGAAGAGCACTGAACACTGAACACTGAACACTGAAATTGTTTAATGTACATCGGCCTTAGGCCACAATACACTTTTAGGGGCAAAAATGGAAAGATGCACACACAAAAATTCAATATAACTTCTCCTAAACTTTGATAAGGCTTTGCCATAAGACCTTGGCGTGTACTGAGAGAGACAGA
>CM060340.1:24610418-24630418 GCA_030674155.1 Stramonita haemastoma
AGAAGAACAAAGAAAAATAGGTAAAGAAACAAAACAAAAGGGGGAAGAGGAGAGAGAATAAAGAGAAAAATGAAAAAGCAGACGTGGATGAGAAAGAAAAGAAAGAAAGAAAGAAAGAAAGAAAGAAAGAAAGAAAGAAAGAAAGAAAGAAAGAAGAAGCAAACAAATGAAGAAATGAGCAAACAGCCAAAGAACAGATAAGAGCTAGAATGAGAAAAAAAAAGAAAGAAAGAACAAAAAAGTCAGGGAATGATAAAGAAAGAAAGCAAAAAAGAAAACAAAGAAATAAAGATAGATAGCAAAAACACACTTGCAAACAAAGAAAGACAGAGAAGAATAAGAAAAATGAAAGAAAGTTTAAGAAAAAATCATAACCAGAAAGAAAATCAGAGAAAAAGAAACAAAGAAAGAAACAAACAAACAAGAAAAGAAAAGAAAAGAAAGAAGAAAACGCTAAGAAGATTAAAGGAACGGAATTAACATAAACAAATCAATTATTGCAGATACTCAAAAGTAGTTAATGAAATGCGTGGAATCAAATATCAATTATTCATTCTAACACAAACAGTGAGTCAGAACATTGATGTGTGTGTGTGCATGTGTGTGTGTGCGTGTGTGTGTCTGTGTGTGTATGTGTGTGTGCATGTATGTGTGTGTGCATGTGCATATGCTTGCACGCATGTGTACTGCATGCATACATGTGTGCGTGTGTGTTGGAGTTTGTGTGTGTGCATGCATGTGTGCATGCATTTGTATATTTGTTTGCATATGTTCATGTGTACACAGTGTGTGTGTGTGCGTGTGTGTGTGTGTGTGTGTGTGTGTGTGTGTGTGTGTGTGTGTGTGTGTCCAATTCTATGTCTGTTCACTTAATGTGATATCAGACCAGGGGAGAGGGATGGGGGTGTATGTGTATGTGATGAGAGATGAGGGCTGAAAAGTAGATATTCTTGTTGGTTTGGTTTTTTTTTAATGTGTGTGTCAAAATACTGATTTCAAACAATACAAACAATATGTAGCAAAAACCAGGCAAAGAAACAGATAAAGAACAAAACCTCAGAACAACTAAAAACTATGCTAAAAGCAGAACCTGAACATTTGCAAATCAATTGTGTGTGTGTGTGTGTGTGTGTGTGTGTGTGTGTGTGTGTGTGTGTGTGTGTGTGTGTATGTGTGTGTGTGTGTTTGTGTGTGTGTGTGTGTGCCTGCATGTCAGTGTAAGCTGTGTGTGCACACATGTACTTGCCTGCATGTGTTTATGCCACCACCACTCTTTCTCCCCTCCCCCTACCTCAAATTGACACCCAGTTCTCTCTCTCTCTCTCTCTCTCTCTCTCTCTCTCTCTCTCTCTCTCTCTCTCTCTCTCTCTCTCTCTCTTCATCTCCCTCCCCCCATCCCCTTTCCTCCTGTACCCTTCCCTCTCCCCTTTTCTCCTGTAACTCTCTTATCAATGTGATTGGGCACGCGCTAATTTGCATGACATGACGCACGTGCCTGTGATAAAAACCGCCAACAATTTCGTGTGGAAACAGCCAGGATGCTGAGAAATTAGCCAATGAGAATCGTGGTTTTGTGGTTCGTGCGAAAGAATGATCATAACATCGTCCATTCTTGGAAGTTTTTGGTCTCCAGGGTGCAGAGGGAATTCTTCCTTATATACCTGATGCTATTTTGTGGTGTGGTGTGGTGTGTGTGGTGTGGTGTGGTGTGGTGGGGTGGGGTGTGGTGTGGTGTGGTGTGGTGTGGTGTGGTGTGGGGTGGGGTGTGGGGTTATGTTGTGTCATGTGGTGTGGTGTGGTACAATGTGCTTTTGTGTGGTGTGGTGTCTTTTCTTTACATAAATGTCATCTTTTAAGTTATGCTTTGTTAACCATGTTGTGGATGTTGAGTTGGGTTGGGTTGGGTTGGATTGGGTTGGGTTGGGTTGGATTGGGTTGGGTTGGGTTGGGTTGTGCTATTCTGTGATGGTTTATCTTAGTACTATGTCTTGTTTTATTATCACATCATCAAATCAGATAATACAAGTACTGTATTGCTTTGTATTGCACAACATTCTAATCTATTCTATTCTGTTCTGTTCTGTTCTGTTCTGTTCTGTTCTGTTCTGTTCTGTTCTATAGCACACGTTATCATACTGCATTGCATTGACGTTCTTTTCTATTCAATTCTATTTTGTTCTGTTCTTTTCTATTCAATTCTATTTTGTTCTGTTCTGTTCTATTCTATTCTATTCTACACCACTTTCAATCATGGCAGATTGCTTTGTGGGAAATTCAGGATACTCTCCTTGAGGAACACTACAAGACCAACATCACCCTCTTTTTAAAAAAAATATATTGTTTTCCTGTTGGTATGTACAGCTGTTTCCTTATAAAAGTGCCTTTTTCTGCAGAATTTTGCTGATGACAATGTTCTTGCTGCTTTGAGTCCTTTAACATGCACTAAACATTGGTGCAGAAGCACTGAAGCAGAGACAAAGGCAGCTGGAATGACGTGGGCCGAGCTAAAGAGGATCTCCCAGAACCGAGTCCGTTGGAGGAGTGTTGTTGTGGCCCTTTGTTCCCAAGGGAATTCACAGGCATGAGTCAAGTCAAGTAGGTCAAACATTATTGCATGTGGAATCTCAGTTATCATCTTATCTGCAAGATTAGTACTCGGACCATAAGTCAAAAGTCTAATGGATGAAGAGGGGGGGGGGGATTTTACACCACCATAAAGGCAATTGCATTCCAACTGTAAGGATACAGTTTGGATTTGAACCTACCAGCTCAATCAGGAGAGTTGGGAGAGACCTCCCTGCTCCTTCTGATTTTCGACTGTCGTGGGTTCCTTTAACTTGCACAAATCCATAATCACATGGATCCAACTGGTTTAGAATCTCCTCCAAAAGACTGAACAGCCAATTTGATTTTTTCATCAAAGCTAGAATTTGAATCCAGTTCCCATGATTTATTTGTTTGGCAGGTAAACATCAAAACCATCCTGCCACCTTTCTTCCTAAATTTGCCATATAAACACCATCTTCTTTGGCAGCAGTTGCAAGTGTGCCTGTGTTTACATGCCCCCTACTTTCCTCCCATTTGACTTGATACTCCAAAATTGTTTTAACTGATTTATCTCTCTTCATCTTTCCTTTCCATCACAATTTTACTCTCCCATCTCCCCATCCTGGCTTCCTCCTTCTCTCCCTTCCCTCTTCGCCCCCCCCCCCCCCCCCCCCCCTTTTCTCTCTTATCAATGTGATTGGACACGCGCCAATTTGCATGACATGACGCACGTGCCTGTGATAAAAACCGCCCAACCATCTCGTGTGGAAACAGCGAAGATGTTTAGAAATTAGCCAATGAGAATTGTTGTGGTTTTGTGGTTCGTGTGAGAGAACGATCATAACATCATCGTCCATTCTTGGAAGTTTTTTTGTCTCCAAGGTACAGAGAGAATTTTTCCTTATATAGCTGATGCTATGTTGTGGTGTGGTGTGGTGGGGTGGGGTGGGGTGGGGTGGGGTGGAGTGGGGTGTGGTGTTATGTTGTGTCATGTGGTGTGTTGTGGTAGAATATCCTGTGGTGGGGTGGGGTGGGGTGTGGTAGGGGTGTGGAGCCACAAAATATTTTTGAGTGAAATTTGGTTCACTCTCCCTAAGAAAAATACATTGTCACACCATCAGCAAATATGTGAACCTCATTGTTCTAGCTAAAGAAGAGGAGAGAAGAGAAAAAGAAGGAGGAGAAGAAGAACAACAACAACAAAACAACAACTACTACTGTAACTACTACTACTACTACGACGACGACGACTACTACTACTACTACCTCTACTACTACTACTACTACTACTACTACTACTACCTCTACTACTACTACTACTACTACTACTACTACTACTACTTCTACCACCACAACAACAAAACCAACAAAGGCAACGACAATTACAACAACGATGATGACAACAATAATCACAACAAGGTCAATTAAGCAACAGCAGTAGCCACAACAACAGCAACAGTAGCAACAAGTGCTTACGTTTTTACGAGGTTTATGTACTGAAGCTATTTTTTCTGAAAATAAATAATCTGCAGTTGTTTGCAATGCTCTCACTTTTCTATTTGATATTATGTGTTTTAATTTTATTCAGAAAAATACCAACATTAGGTTTTTGTTTTCCAGACCCATTATTGCTCCTTTCCAACAATCATTATGTAAATTTGGAACAAAGAAATACAGCTCAGATTCAGTATCCCCGGAAGACATAGTCTCATGATGATCTATGTACCGACTAAATTTATTGTTGTAATTCTATCTATGTCCCGGGGGACACTTTTCATTTAGGGGCTGCTCGACTTTTCCTCCCTTTCCATGGTTGTGGCGAGCTTGTGTCAAGGTCTTCAAGTATATATCATGCTGACCCAAAGGGGACTTTCACAGGAAGAGTGAGGTGAATGTTAGTACTCTGGCATGCGTATTTCATTTGGTTTGGCTCCAGACTAAACGGCCATTCTCTTCAGTAGATGGCTTGTATGGTGGAACCATAGTACCACTAAACACGACCCAGAGGATTCAGCGGTAGTTTTATGGTGCTTTTGCATCAATAATTGTTGCTTTCCCGTTGGGGGTATTAGAGCTCTTTAGGTAGGAATAGAACGCTGATCTTTCGGAAGTTTTATGCTAATTATTTTCCTCTTTTCCAACATTTGTTTTTGCTTTTTTTTCTTATCATCTACTCCTCTTTGGGTTTTTTGTGCCCTTGATGTCTTATTTTCCAGTAACCCTGACAACTTTTGTTTTACTTGCCTTAATGTGTTCTGTGTTATCTGAACAGGAAGGTGGCAGTACGGTTTCTCTCAAACAAGTAAACCATGATGTTCTGGTTCGATTCCCAGCCTTACCCTTTTATCATTTTGACGGGAAAATTGAACTGAATGTCAAGTGTTTTGGTGGAGACTCTAAGCCAATCATACACGTGTGCTTACAGACTTGTGCATGTCAAAAGAACCCATGACAGTTGAATATTGGAAAGAGCAGGGAGGGTACCTTCTGACTGTCTTGGCAAAAGTGGTACGCTCAATTCCCAACTGTATATCCGAAGTCAGAATGCGGCTACCTCAATTGTGGGGAAAGGAACAGGACTGCATACGCAAAAATTTCACCATTGGTGAACCTTGGAGCTCTAGCCAAGAAATGAGGAGAGGAAAAAACAACAACAAAGAAACACCGGCACAGATCTGTTATCTAAACTGTTTCATTCGAGATTGTTGATGATGAATTTTTCAACACTGTGACGACACAGGTTGCCCATTTTGCATTATTATTAATGTTGCCTGTTTGTATTACCTTGTTCATTTATGGCGAAATGCAGTATTTGCTAGACTATATTTCTTTTATACTATTTGTAGTAGCGGAGAAATAACAAATCGAGCAGAATACTGGGGATATTCAACATAACCTCGCCTTTTTCCTTAAGAAAAAATGCAAAGGTTGAAATAATGTTTCTGTTGTTGCAGATTTCTTTTGTTTGGGTTTTGTTTGTTTTTGTGGAAAATAACGGTGTAACAAATGGCGTGAATCCATAACAAAGAGGTTTTTTGTTTCAGATAGAATTAATTTCATCAACTTGGTTCCCTTTGTGTTTAGGCAAGGTCATCAAAGTCCCAGTGTCACTGTAGGGAATGGTTGGGCTTTAAGCAACAACGTTAACAACAGCAGCAGTAACAACAACAGTTAAAAAAAAGGTTGTATTTATGATAATGATGATGATAGTAATAATAATGGTGGTGATGATAATGATGATGATAATAAGAAGGGGGAGAAGAAGAAGAAGAAGAAGAAGAAGAAGAAGAAGAAGAAGAAGAAGAAGAAGAAGAAGAAGAAGAACAACAACAACAACAACAACAACAACAACAACAACAATTAGTTATGATAATTATAATGATAACAGTGATAGTAATAATAGTAAGAAGGAGGAGGAGGAGGAGGAGGATGACGACGATGACGACGACGACGATGACGACGACGACGACGACGATAATGACGATGATGACGATAGTAACGCAACCCCATCACCCCACGTGGCCAGGTGAAGTAAAAGCCACTTCGCCAACAGTCGAAACAAGAGAGCAAGAGCCGCTAAAAGACGTAACACCAGGCCAATCTATTGCTCGGTGTTGGGGAGCAAAGGGCCATTACTGGGCAAGACGAAAACCAGGAGGGAGTTGGCTCATTACCTTATCAACATTACGGGATTTGATTACCGCCCTTTGCGCGGCTGCCAGGTTTCTTCTTGCAGGGGCCCCTAGGGGGCGCTATGGCCTGAAAGGAACGTGTTCTTTGATGGCGATAGCAGGGCCACAGTCTGCAATTACAGAGTAAGATAAATCATTATTAATTTGCTGTAACTTCAATGTAAAATTTCAGGGCTTTGATGCTCATCTTTCTCGTTTTTCGACTCTTGCTTAAAGACTGCGGTTCAAAAGAGTAAAAAAAAAAATGACTGATTCGTCTTTGAGTTTATATTACAGAAAAAAAAAACCAACGTGTTGTACTTGATTGAACTTGTCTCTCGTCAGAGTACAAAATATTGAATCGAAGTAAAGTTAATTAAATATCCTTTTCGGTCGCGGCAGATTTCTCTGTATGAAATTTGGGCTTGGGCTGCTTGCTCTTTCCCAACACAGCGTGTCGCCATTAGAGCAGCGCAATTTTTTGTTAATTGTTAATTGTCCTGTTTGTGTGTGTATTTGTTTCCCTGCCGTAGTGGCTGCACGCAACAGGTAGATCGGTGGTCTTGATGTAAAACCCCTGCCTGGAAAGCAAGATGCGTGGATTCCATCTCTGTTTGTGCCCGAAACTTTTCCCCGATCTACTGACTGGTGATCTGAGTGCTAGTCTTTCAGAAGAGACGATAAACCGAAGTCTCGGATGCAACATGCATTCAGTGCACGTAAAAGAACCTGCGGTGATAAGAGATTTGTATCTGGCAAAATCAGTTTGGAAAAAAAAGCCACTCTGATAATGAAACATGCAGACACGAAAAGACAAAAAAATAATGGATAGCAATGCTCTTGTGGCGATGCACTCCCTCTCCGGGGAGAGCAGCCCGAAATTCACGTAGAAAAATCTGCTGTGACTTAAAGTAGTATACAAATACAGATACACGCGTACGCACTCGTGCTCGTACATACGCATACACGTATTAATTTTGCATGCCTAGCCAGAAGTGGGCTTGTAGGATCTTAACACTCTTTTCCCCTTATCCCTAACATTAAATGAAGATTCAAACCCGTCACCGCCAACTTCAGAACCTTACAGCTCAGAAACCAGTCTTAACTTCGTCTTCTTCTCCATCTTTGTCGTTATCGTCAAACGCTCAGACAGGAACAGTTGTTGACTGTCATATGAGCGAAAATGCGTTACACTGCCGTTAACTACCTGACAAGTCAGGCCTAGCGCATCCGACTTCGGCGTGGAAGAGAATTGTCATCTTTTAAAGCCTTCCTGGAAGAAAAAAGAAGCAGACAGGACAGTGGATCAAGAAGACAAAAAATTGACAAGAAGGATGAGGTGACAGGAAGAAAAGGAATAAGGCAGAAACGAAGAGAGGGATAGAAAAGAGGGAAATTCTTACCACAAAATTTCCAGAAGGTGGGGGATACTATTAATACACTAACAAGCCCCCTAGCATCCCAACAGGGGGAAAAACCATCTGAACTAGGTCTTCTACACGTACGTGGAACTACATCAACCACAATTAAACCACCACTGTGTCTAGCGATGATAATGGCACAGGTTGCACGTGCTGACCGCTGGGTTGTCGAGAGGTCGCCCAGTGAAATACTATCCGTCATGTGAGAGCATCCTGGGTCCTAGCTGGGTTCGTGAGGAGGAAGGTTGCAGAGTTCCAGAATAATCGCTTTGATAATGGATGAGGGGTTGTTGAGGGTGAAAGTTGTGGTTGTTGTTGTTGTGCTGATATTGATTGATTGGTTGATTGATTGACTGAAGGAAGGAAGGACGGAGGGAGGGAGAGAAGAAAGATGTGAGGAAGGAAGGAAGGAAGGAATGAAGGAAGCATGGATGGAAGGATGGAAGGAAGGAAGGAAGGAAGGAAGGAAAATATTATAGAGCGCATCAGAATCTCCAGGCATGATTGCGGTGGTGGTGGTGGTGGTGGTGGTGGTGGTGGTGGTGGTGGTGGTGGTGGTGGTGGTCGTGGCAGAATTAGTAGCAGTAGCAGTAGCAGCAGCAGCAGCAGCAGCAGCAGCAGCAGATGTAGCAGTAGTAGTAGTAATAGAAGTAGTGGTGGTGGTAGTAGTAGTAGTAGTAGTAGTAGTAGTAGTAGTAGTAGTAGTAGTAGTAGTAGTGGTGGTGGTGGTGGTGGTGGTGGGTGGTGGTGGTGGTGGTGGTGGTAAAGATTTGCAATTTAAAAGACGACGTAGATTGGGGGTTGAGGGACAACAGTCTTGGACACAGAGAGAGAGAGAGAGAGAGAGAGAGAGAGAGAGAGAGAGAGAGAGAGAGAGAGAGAGAGAGAGAGGAGAGAGAGAGAGAGAGAGAGAGAGAGAGATTGATTTGATTTGATTTGATTTGATTTGATTTATTCTTTTATATCGAGGATAATGGGATAAGCACTCTTATGCTTTTTTACACCCAGTCCCCGTGTGTAAGCAGTTTTGTAAATGTCATCTGTTCCCACCGGCACACGATGGCCTACTCTTACGAAGAGCGGACCAGGATTTAACGTGTGCGCAAGATGTTCTGCGTGCGTTCGCACACGGGGCCTCGGTTTAAAGTCTCATCCGAAGGACTTTTGGGGAGAGTGGAGTCAGCACTGATGTTAACTCCAGGAGAAAAATCTCCTCGACCGGAATCGAACCCGGGTCGTCAAATTGCCAGCGCAATGTTCTGACCACTAGGCTATCTAGGCTATCAGAGAGAGAGAGAGAGAGAGACAGACAGACAGACAGACAGACAGACAGACAGACAGACAGACAGACAGACAGACAGACAGACAGACAGAGAGAGAGACTGTGCTTCGATGAATAGCCCAATATTTAGGGAGGAGATATAAGTACACATACATACATGCACACGCGCGCGCGCGCGTGCACACACACACACATACACACACACAAACACACACACATAGACACACACACCGATTCTCTATAATCCTGTACTTTTGTTTCTGGAATCATCAACAATGAAGACAATACGATAGCAAAAACTCATAAAATGCAAAAACAAAAAAAAAAGCAAACAAACAAAGCCTACAATTAACAGAAGCAAAATTATATTTCGCTTTCACATTTTCTCTTAAAACAAGTGAAGTGGTTTTTTGTCTATGTGCCAGAAATTTGACATCCATTTGCTTTTCTTTTATTTCTGTTATTTCAAGTGTAATGGAAAAAGCACTCGTGTTCTTTTTTTTACATCTAGTACCCGTGTTCATGCAGTTTTATACATTTTGTTATCCATTCCCATTTGCACAGCCTGCCTACTCTGTCGTGAGGCCGAAAAGGTTTTCATATGAGCTCAAGATGCTCTCCATGCGTTTGTACACGGGACTTCGGTTTACAATCTCATCCTAAGGACTTTTGGGGGAGTGGAGTTGGCACTGATGTTAACTCCAGAGGACAAAAATCCACTTGAACGAATGTCTAGGTGATTATTTAAACCTGGGATTTTTCTTCCAATTTGGCTGTTTAACACACACACACACACACACACACACACACACACACACACACACACACACACACACACACACACACACACACACACACACTTAAAATACCAGGGAAAAAACAGAAACTGGAGGTTTCGTCAAGGCAAGGCATTTTTTTTTTATTTCGAGGATAATGAATAAGCACTCGTGTGCTTTTTTTACATCCAGTCCCTGCCCTTATCATCGATCGTCAAGAAGAATTGAGTTATGATTTCGGGTTGCAGGAGACCTTTTTTTTCTTCTCTTTTTTGTATTCTTCCCTTTCTTCATTTTTCCTATAATTATACTTATGACTCAGCAGGATAATTAGGATGTAGCGAATATAATTGAGTATTCCAGGTACAAGATTTTCTTTATTTATTCATTATTCTATATCGAGGTTAATGAAATAAGCACTCCTGTGCTTTTTTTGCATCCAGTCCCCTTGTGTATGCAGTGTTGTAAATCTTGTCATCTGTTCCCCACCGGCTTACAATGGCCTACTCTTCTGAAAAGCGGAACAGGATTTAACATGTGCGCAAGATGTTCTGCGTGCGTTTGTAACATGCGGCCTCGGTTTACAGTCTCATCCGAAGTATAATACCTCCAAAAGCTTCAGACTAAATTGAATAGTTTGTTTTAATTGTTGGTTGGTGGTTGGTTTGGCTGGCTGCTGGCTGGCTGGCTGGCTGGCTGGCTGGCTGGTTTTGGAATGGGGATGGATGATTGATGATGATGATGATGAGATGGAGGATGATGGTGTGTTATCCCTTTTTAATGCATGCTTCTTTTTTTTGTTGCTTGCTTGCTAGTTTGATCATTGACTAATCAACTGTCTGACTGACTGACTGACTACTTACTGATTGATTGATTGATTGATTCAGTCATTCATTTATTCATTGCTCATATGAGAGGTTATTTGGCTGCTTGTTCGTTTGCTTAGTCTTTCATTATCAATTTATTCGTTTGTTTTAATTTTGATGGTTTGTTCGTTTGTTCTCCCTTTTCTTCTTTTATTTGTTCATTTGACATCTGGATCACAATCGGTACGCACTCACAGACCCCTCACATGAAGAGATCCGAGTATTGCGTGTGGAATGACAAAGACAGATGCAGATGCACAATTGAAATGCAAACAAACAAATAAACAGACAAAACAGGACAGACAGACAGACAGACAGACAAAGACAGGCAGGCAGATAGACAGATAGACCACTCACATCACAAATAAAACAGAAGCTACTCTCTTGAAAACAGGTACAGACAAATAAAAACTAAAGGGAGAGATATGTCACTTAAGAGATGAAAATGGGTAAAAAGGAAAAGAAAGAAGGAAAGACAAAAACAAAACAAAGAAACAAAAGGAAATATACAGACAGGCAAAAAGAAAGAAGAAAAGAAAAAAGAAAAAAAAAAAAAAGAAAGAAAACAAAGAAGCAAACAAAGACAGCAGAAACAAACAAACAATTAAGACAGAAAAAGAAAAGAAAGAGAAGATGGATGGATGGATGGATGGATGGATGGATGGATGGATGGATGGATGGATGGATGGATGGATGGATGGAGAGTGAGTGAGTGAGTGAGTGAGTGAGTGAGGAGGGAGGGAGAGATGGAGGGAGGAAAGGAGGGAAGGAGGGAAGGGTGGGCAGATAAATGGATGGATGGATAGACAGATGGATGGATGGAGGAAAGAAAGGAATGAAACATAAAAGGAAAAACACATGAAGAAAGACAGGAAGAAAGAAAGAAAAGAAACAGAGACAACAGCAGACAGACAGACAGACAGACAGACAACAAAACAAACAAACAAACAAACAAACAAACGAACGAACTTCGTTGGGAGGGTTTTAACAGAACATTTTCAAAGAGAGAAAAAAGAAGAAGAAATGAAAAAATATATATCATGAATAAAAAGAAGAAGAAGAAGACAAAATGAGAAAAAAAACGAACCAGAAGGAAGAAAGAAAAGAAGAAATACGTCTGTATTTCTATCTTTCTGTCTGCTGTACTTCTTTTTTCTTTTCTTTTCTTTATATAAACATAATTCATTCAATACGCACACAAGATAAGTAAACATAATTCACAAAAAACCCCAATAAAACAACAAATAAAAAAATTAAATGACAAAGTAATTTTCTGTCTAATTACTGGTCATCACATCAACCAATAGTTTCTAATCACTTAAAATCATTTCAAAAGAAATGATAATATACCACATTATTTTATTATATATATAATATATATATATTTATAGTATATTATTTATCCTGTAGTCTAGTGGTTGGGCGTTGGACTGTAATCTAAAGGTTGCGGGTTCGATCCCAGCTTTCGGCTATGGCGTTGTGCCCTTGGAAAAGGCACTTTACGGCTATTTTCTCACCCCACCCAGGTGTAAAACGGGTACCAACCTTGGGGGTTAACCCTGCGATAGACTGGCGTCCTATCCAGGGGGGAGTCTATGACTCTCAGTCACTTAACGCCACAGAAACCGGGATAAGCACCGGCTTGATGAGCCTTAGGCTCCGGACAGACTTTAACTATATATTTTTTTTTTAAGGCCTCAGTTGCATGCAGATCGTGGAGCACCATCTTTTCTTTTCTTTTTTTTATTTTCTTTGTTCTCTTGTATGTGGGTGCTCTACACGTCTTTCTTCATTGGCAAAAAAAAAAAAAACAACAAAAACCTAAATAATTTTCAATCTTTGTAACATTACACACTGTCATAGCAAGACAAAATTGTTTGAGCACATCAGTCAATCCAGCTTTACACAAAAAAATATAACAAAGCACACACAAATATTACATATGAAACCCCAAACAAATAAATCGCAAAATAACATATTTTAGTTTTAACATTACTGGCCATCACAGCAAGACCAAAATTTTCTTTAATAAATCAATGAATCCACCTTTAAGAAAATAACACACACACACACACACACACACACACACACACACACACACAACACACACACACACACACACACACACACACACACACACACACACAGAGAGTCCTTCGGATGAAACTATAAAGCGAGGTCACGTGTGTGAACGCACGCAGAACATCTTCCGCACACATTTAAACCCGTTCTGCTTTTCGGAAGAATAGGCCATTGTGTGTCAGTGGGAGCAGATGACAAAAATTTTCGAAACTGCATAAACACGGGGGCTGGATGCAAAAAAGCACACGAGTGCTTATTTCATTATCTTCGAAATAAAACCACACACACAAGCACACGCACACACACACACATATATATATATATATATTTATTATTATTTATTTTTATTTTTATTTTTAAGGCTCAGTTGCATGCAGATCATGGAGCACCATCTTTTTCATATCTTTTTGGTGGGCGCTTCACACGTCTCTCTTCATTGGCAAAAAAAAAAAAAAAAAACCCACTCAAAAAAGCAACAACAAAAAGGATAAATGTGCCCCTTTCCCTTCCCTTCTTTTCCCTGTCATCCATGAACCTGAGTCAGCACTTCTCTTACCTACCTACGTCCAGAGCACTAACTGCCCCAGTGTGAATTGCTGCCTGTCTATTCATGTTCAGCGGCAGTGAACAGTCGGCTGGGTTTATTGTTGCTCTAGTGTGTGCTGCTGCTGCATGCGTTTCTACACGTGTAAACGAGTGATATACATTTGTCTGGGTTTATGTTTGCTCTAGTGTGTTTGTGGTAGTGTTATGTTTTTATCCTTTAATTCTTTTTTTTCTGGCTTTTGCTGCATGCTTTCCTGACAATTTTGTGCATTTGTTTTTCCTGGGCCTAGTTGGGTTTTTTCGGGGGGGGGGGGGGGGGGGGGGGCAATCACACTTGTATTCATTTCACAACTTTCTGCTCTCGAAATTCATTCAGCAGGTATTGCAGCGTGGTCATACAAATAAAGATGACTATTTCCTGACCTAACATCAGTATATGACAGGACTATACCAGACTTCATTTTTAAACAGATCATCTGAATGCATTCAGGGAAAATAGAGCAAGAGATGACCTGATATCAGGGACTGATATAACAAGGTTCACAATGGGACTATGAATTAAATGCATATGGACAAATACTTCATTTGAATTCACAAAAACAGCGCCAAAAAAACCTCTGGAGTTTTGCAAACACTAAAAAAAATCATTTCAAAGCCATTATCCAATCAGAAAATTGGGGAAACAAGCCCTCAAATAATCTCTAGCCCAGCTTATATCAAACCATCTAAGGATTTTTTAAAAATATACAGCTTTATAATCATACCACCAGAATAAAACGAGAGGAAACTCGTAATTTATAACTAATAAACTAAAACAAACTATCAGGGCACCACAGCACTTTTCAACGGATTGATGAAATAGAAAAAAGGAAAACTTTTTTTTTTTTTTAGCAATGATCATTTATAGGATTATGAAAACTTTTGGAATTGAAAAATGAAATCTGTTTATATCAATAATTATTATAAGAGTATCTTTATATTTTTTTCAGCACCTTTATAAGAAAAAAATCTTGAAAGAAACCTACTGTATAAACAAAGTCAATAGAAAATTTTGGAACATTACATGGTGATCAACTCTTCAGTATAAAGGAAGGAACCTTATTTCTGACACCAACTCAATAGGAATGGAAGTTAATACTTCATACCAACTAGTTCAATAGGAAGGGAAAAGCTTCATACAACACCAACTTACTACACAGGGAAGAACTGTAAACCTTGAAAAGAACTAGATTAATCTGAATCAAAATCTACACGGGAAAAGTGACGCAGATGAAACAGGGCATGGACTCCATACACTACAGCAGGCCCTTTTCCCCAGTACTACAACTGTCAAGAGTTAGCTTTAGCTTTAAACTAACATTTGTCTATAAAAAAAAAAAAATGAATAAAAATAAATAAAATAAATAAATAAAATATTAAAATAGATAATAATAATAAATAATAATAATAATAATAATAATAATAATAATAATAATAATAATAATAATATATAAAAAATATTTAAAAAACAAAAAAAAAACATTCGTCTGCATGTCTTTTCTCTTGCACAAATAGAAACACTAATAATGATGATGATATATGGGATTTATATAGCGCTTATACCGTTTTCTGAGGAATGAGTATTTTCGCTAGCCAGTAAGTCAAACCTCTCTTTCCCTTTAGTGTTGTTCTCTCATGCAACTGTTGTTCCAAGCAATGCAATCAATGTGAAGGTAACTAGGTTGGCAACAACTCAATATGAAGGAAAGAGTTTTATACCTAATAACACCTGGCTCAATAACAACTACCTAATAACAACTAGAATAAAGGAAATAACTTCTTTGATATCAACTAACTCATTCCAAGGAACAATTTTACTTTTTTGACACCAACCCATATTAAGAAAATAACCTTTTACACGTGTACCAGCGAACTCAACCTGAAGGAAAGAACTTTTTGCTTTGATACAACTAACTCAATATAAAGGGAAGAGCCTGCTAACACCAACTAAATGAATATGGAGGGGAAAACTTTATACTCTGATACAAAAAACAAATAAATATGAAAGGGGGAGTTCTATAATTTTGTAATAACTGAATCTGAAGAAAAAAGTTTACAGTTTGATAACTATCTTGATACCAAGCTTGGAACTTTATTCTTTGAGCCAACTTGTTCAATAGCAAGGGGATAATTCTATTCTATGACACCAACTTATTTCATGGAATGAAAAAAACAACAACCCAAACTTAGTGACAACTCAAGAGGAAGGAAAGAGATCAACACTAACCAACCAAGTGACTTAATGTAAAAGAAAAAAAACCAACCTTATACTTGATAACCAGTAGAATTTGAAGTCAAAACTACGTGTCAAGCTATTGAGGTAAAACCGTGTAACTCTCATACATTAAGCACTTTTTCAGTATTGCCGTTATTTTCAAAGGTTATCAGAACACTGTTTTTTTCTGTTGTTATATAGCTCCAGCGAAGATATCCGATTTATGGACTGTGGTTGCAAGCCATCCTACTTTGGTCCTGCAGAAAACTAAAAATAGAACAATTCTTGAAGCATCAGTGCTATGCAAGCATAAGGATGCTATAATCATTATTTATTTTTCTGCATATCATCTCTTTTGCAAATCATGTCTCTATCACGGTATTCACCGGAATAAAATATTTCCAAGCGGTCAGTACCCCAAACCCCTCTTTCCCTGTGCTGCTGTTCCCTTATACAGCTGTTTCCCCATACCGCAGAACTGAGTCAGAGTTAAGGAATCCGTGTCAAAGAGTTAATTGTTAGGATCAAAATGGTGAAGTGTTAGGGTTTGCGGCATGGGGCAAGAACTAGGGTTAGAGTGGAGTGTTGACAACTCCAGGGAACAGCATTACAGGGAAAAAGAAGTATCGGGAAAAGTACTGCTCTTTCTTCAAACATCCTGCACTCAGCTTTTGCATAGTTTTTATCTCTTAAGCTGATCCCGCAAAGTCGAGGTAAAATGATTTGTTTCTGTGAAATAGGCGATGCTATACCAGTAATGACTATGGCAAAGATTTGCATCATAACAAACGTCTGAAGCGAGTGTGCATTTCCAGGAGTTTTCATTTCGTCTCTGTTTTGTACAAGTACTTCTGATCCGAAATCATATTTAGAATTTTGAGCATTTTTGGCGCCAAAACAAAACGACGTTGTAAGCCAGTAAAAGCTTTACGATGTTCTTTCAAAAGCAATCAAAATAGAAAATTGAGTGAGCGCCTATGTGTGTGTGTGTGTGTGTGTGTGTCGTGTGCGTGTGGCGTGTGCGCGCCGTGGGGTGTGTGTGTGTGTGTGTGTGTGTGTGTTGTGTTGTGTGTGTGTGTTGGTGTGTGTGTGTGTGTGTGTGTGTGTGTGTTGTGTGTATGTGTGTGTGTGTGTGTGTGTGTGTGTGTGTGTGTGTGTGTGTGTGTGTGTGTGTGTGTGTGAGTGCCTATTGTGTTTGGGATCTAATCCTCGCCCTATCTCAGTATAAGAAAAACGTCTCATATTACCACAAGCTGGGATATGAAGAAAATGACCTTTTACTTTGGAACCGAAAAATTAAATAGAAAGAAAAATATTATAATACATGTAGTAGCAAAATATTCAAGAAAGAAAATACTTAGGAACTATTTCAACATGGTGGAAGATCTTTATACTTCGACACCTTTGGTACCAACTAAAAAGGTCAAGAAAAAACTTTATACTTTGATAGCAATAGCTCAATACAAAAGTTTTTTTCCCTAATTTTGACACGAACTAATTCAATATACAAGAAAGAATGTTATAAATTGATACCAGCTAACTTATTATGAACGAAAGAAACTTTATGCTTGGACACCAAATAACTCCTCCAAAAAACTTACTTTATGATTTGATGCTAACAATCACTATGAAGGGGAGACTATCATACCTTTACACAAATTGAATAGGAAGGGGAAAAACACAAAATTTAAAACTACCTCAATATAAAAGAAAAGGCTTTGGACTTTGATGCCAACTTAATAATACAAATGAAGGAATTTTATACTCCCATACCAAATGACTCAACATGTAGAAAAATATTCAATGAAAAGAAAACTTAGATGCAAAATAAATGTGAAAGACAGATGTTTATACTTTTGATACCAACTACTCAAATGTAAGCTAAATAAAAGTTTTATGAAAAATGATGGAACAAAAATAAAAGACCTTCATGCATATGGTAAGCAGCTAACTGGATATTGGGGAAAGAGCTTTACACCTTGATATCACCTAACTAGACAAGGAGTAAGGAACTCAACACTCTGACAGTAATAAAACAATGTGAAATAACTGTATACTTCGTAATATGCTTATTTGACATGGAGGAAACAGCTTTTGCTTTAATTCTAACAAACCTGATAAAAAATTAACTTTAACATTAAGGGAAAAAAACTTGTACTTTCATACCAGTTAACTGAAGAAATGGCCTCTTCCTTGAATAAAAACTTACTCACCATACAGGAAAGAAGTTTATACTTACATACAATCTAGCCCGATGGGAGGAAGAAAACTTTACACTGATGCCAACTCACTCGATATGAAGGAAAGATTTTTATACCTTGAAGCCATCTAACCAAAAATGAAGGAAAGATTTCTATACTTTCATACCCCCTGGTTCAATATGAAGGGAAGAGGGTATAGTTTTAATACAAACTCAGTATGAAGGAAATAACATTGATACTAGATTATGTATTAGGGACAATTTTTTTTACCTTGATTCCAGCGAGCTAAATACCATAAAAACACTTTATACTTTGATTCCAACTGACCCAACATGAAGGAAAGGAACGAGACTTCATCCTTTGTTTACTACTAGCTCAATATGAAGAAAAAAACTTAATATGCGGACACCAGCTATGATGACGGAAGGATTCTGCACAGAAAAAACTGACATTCAAGATTAAATGCGTGCACATATATATAGATAGATAGATAGATAGATAGATAGATAGATAGATAGATAGATAGATAGATAGATAGATAGATAGATAGATAGATAGATAGATAGATAGATAGATAGATAGACACAGAGAGAGAGAAGAGAGAGAGAGAGAGAGAGAGAGAGAGAGAGAGAGAGAGAGAGAGAGAGAGAGAGAGAGAGAGAGAGAGAGAGAGAGAGAGAGTCAAGTTGAAGTTAAAGTCTTTTTTTATATCGAGGATAATGGAATAAGCATTCATGTGATTTTTTTCATCCAGTCCCCGTGTGTATGCAGTTTTGTAAATCTTGTCATCTGTTCCTACTGGCACACAATGGCCTACTCTAACGAAAAGCGTAACAGGATTTAACGTGTGTCCAAGATGTTCTGCATGCGTTCGCACACGGGGCCTCGGTTTAAAGTCTCATCAGACGGACTTTTGGTGAGAGTGGAGAGAGAGAGAGAGAGAGAGAGAGAGAGAGAGAGAGAGAGAGAGAGAGAGAGAGAGAGAGAGAGAGAGAGAGAGAGTCACATTTATAGGGAAACAAATGCACATGCAGAAAGTAATTATTTTTTAAGTAATGGGAGGTAATGCTCTGGTGGCGATGTGCTCTCCCTTTGGAGGTCAGCTTGAATTTCGCACAGAGAAATTTACCATAACAAACTACACTATGCGATGTGATGTGATGCGATGCGGAACGGCACGGCACGGCACGCATGCACCCGACCCCGGACTGTCTCGACCCGACCCGACCCGACGCGACGCGACGCGACGCGACGCGACGCGACCAGACATGGCAAGCGACCTGACCCGACCCGACACGACGCGACGCTTTACGACGCGACCCAACCCGACACAGCGCGGCAAGGCACGGCACAACACGTCACACCACAACGGTTAGACGGAAAAAATAATAGGCCTACTTACTGGAGTTGTGTAGTTCCATTCCTGACATGCAAGAATGTGGCAGAAATCCCACAGCGAGTCACTGGGCAGTGCAGTGTTCCACGGTGACGTGTTCCGCGGTGAAGTGTTCCATGGTGAAGTGTTCCATGGTGAAGTGTTCCGTGGTGAAGTGTTCCGCGGTGAAGTGTTCCGTGGTGAAGTGTTCCGTGGTGAAGTGTTCCGTGGTGCAGCGTTGTATGGTGTAGTCCACTGCAGTGTAGTTTTCCATGTAGATTAGCAGGCCTGAAAAGGAAGAGCAGTGTGTAAGAACACATATAAAACAATTGATTTTAATTTAACAAGATCATCATGCTGTGGACAACATTCCAACCATTCTCTTGGCACCACTGAAATGTCTATTTGTGGGGCTCCCCTGCTAAAGTGAACATCTTGCCCTCGCATTACCAACTATCCCTTTGTGCTAGAATGCAGGCCTGCTACAGCCAACCAGGTCAGAAGTATATCCGATCAAACCTAACCAGCCTGCACCCTGCTACCTGGAAAACAGACAGGCTCTGCCAGGTACACATTATCCCCCTGAAACACTGTCTGAAAAACAAACTCCAGTGCCCCACTGACTCCTGGAGGAGTTAGAGAAGTCCCCTCCACAGCACTGGAGAGCTGATCACAGTGGACAATGCAGAACTTTGAGAGGTACACTGGGAACTGGAGCCTGTCTCAGTGAAATAAAATACCACAGAAATCGGAAATGATGTTTTCCCTGGAGAGCGCATCCTTGATCATTTTTTAGTTCACTAGCCCTAAAACAAACACCCTGTTGTTTCACACAATATTGTGCAGTGTTTATACACTTGAGATTTTTGGGGCCTAAAAAATAAACTTTGACTCCGGGCTATTTCACGATAGATTACACTTACTCCGAATTTTGTACAAAGAATATTATCACTGTTTTTAGGATTATTATCATTATCAT
>CM060340.1:24635418-24640418 GCA_030674155.1 Stramonita haemastoma
TTTTGGCAGATCCTTTGGAAATATGAAAAAAGTCTTCTGACGTGAGTGCAAGATGTCCTACCAAAAGGTCCTTTGACATGTGTGTTCGTAAGATAACCCAGGGTTTTTTTTATCATCTGACGTATGTGTAAGATGTTCTATGAAAAGGTCTTCTGGCGTGTGGTGCAAGATAAATAAAATGAAAATAGAATAAAATTAAATAGAAAACCAATATGGCACAGATCATAGACTACAGCCATGAGCACCTCATTGCCTTCTATCTAGGATTTGTGGTTTTAGCGTTAAAAATTAAATTAAGAGAAAAATTGCGCTCGCAACCCGGGTTCGATTCCTGGTCGAGGGGATTTTTCCCCTGGAGTTAACATCAGTGCCGACTCCACCCTCCCCAAAAGTCCCTCCGATGAGACTATAAACCGAGGCCCCGTGTGGGAACGCACGCAGATATCTTGCGCACACGTTAATTTCTGTTCCGATTTTCGCAAGAGTAGGCCATCGTGTGCCGGTGGTAACAGATGACAAGATTTACAAAACTGCATACACACGGGGACTGGATGTAAAAAAAAAGCACACGAGTGCTTAATCCATTATCCTCGATATAAAAGAATAAATAAAATTTAAAAAATACATTAGCATTCATTATAGATATCCCTCCCTCAGTTGAAACAATTTTTTTTCTTCAAAAAATGTTTTTGATCTCTACATTTCCCAGTACTCATTTTCGACAGAAAGATTCTTATATTAGCTTTCAGACTTTTTTTGTAACGAACAAGTAGGGTACTGGTTTCAGGCATTCATTGTTAGGACAGTGTCTTAACACGATTTTCAAAGACAACTTTACAACTGTGGGAAATCTAACCAATAATTATACTTGTAGTAAATAAACAACAGCACTCCTCTGATGTAAAAGTTAGAGTCATGCAGTACTGTATCACAACCAAAACAAAATGAAAAATGGGTTTACATTTATGAGATTGCCCAGATTGTTTCTTTACCATTTTAAAATAATTCTCAGCTACTCTTTACTTATTTTTTCTTTTATGTCAAGGATAATGAAATAAGCACTCTACTTTTTTTTTACATCCAGTCGCCGTGTGTATGCAGATTTTGTAAATTTTCTTCGGCACTGTCTGCTGAAGAAATACGTGTACCTTTTTAAATGCCGTTTAAGAAACACATCCAGTAACTGAAATAAAACTACAAGTAACCATATGAAAAAATATGGTGGATATTTTTCCTTTTTTTCTTTTTTTACACAATTGGGAAGACATTTTTCCGGTAAGCTACACCACGTTGTTTTACATACCTTTTCTCTGGAATCTGTGGCCATGATGATGGTAGGGAAGGGAGACTGAAGAGCAGAGTGCTGATCTTTCTCCCTCAGGGGATGCTGCTGCAGGCATTTCATGTTGAGGTTTGTCTGGTCCTTGATGTTAAGGTTTGTGTGGCCCTTGATGTTGAGGTTTGTCTGTTCCGTGTTGACGTTTGTCTGGTCCTTGATGTTGAGGTTTGTGTGGTCCTTGGTGTTGAGGTTTGTGAGGTCTATGTTGAGGTTTGTGTGGTCCTTGATGTTGAAGTTTGTGTGGTCTATGTTGAGGTTTGTGTGGTCCTTGATGTTGAGGTTTATGTGGTCCTTGATGTTAAGGTTTGTGTGGTCCTTGATGTTGAAGTTTGTGTGGTCTATGTTGAGGTTTGTGTGGTCCTTGATGTTGAGGTTTGTCTGGTCCTTCTTGTTGCAAACCCAACTCTTCCTCTGGTGTCTGTGATGTCAGCCTCCCTCAGCTGGCAGGTCGCCTCATGGTCATGGCAGGTCGCCTGGCCACCCAGTTTTACCTGAACAAAAAAACCACATAAGTTCATAGGGTAGGTGAAAAATTATACAGCGATATTTTTTTTTTTAATCTCAAAGTATGAAAATTTACACCCATGTTATGACAATGACAGTTTTACTCGTTTCTATTCTAAAGCAGTGTAAAATAACTTCACAACTGAACTGATTTCAAATGAATTGAAAATTGAATTGAATACCACTTCCAGTCACAGCATATTTATCTGCGGGCAATTTGGGCTTCTCTCTCAGGGGTGAGTGCGTTGCCACAAGAGCAGTACCACTCCAAAAAATGTTTTTTAAAATGTATTAGTTTACCTATGAGAAGGGCTTTATTCTACAGAATTTTGCTGGAGATCTCTTTCTTGGTGTCGTGGGTTCTTTTACGTGCGCTGAATGTGTGCTGCATGCAGGACCTTGTTCACCATCCGTTCCGAAAGACTTGTATGCAGGCCACCACTCACAGTCTAGTGGACGGGATAAAGTTTCGGGCAATAAACGGGGATCAATCTCTAGACCATCGATCCTCCCAATTACCAGTAATGGACAACATTAATGACATTGATAGGAGCTGTAGTAAAAGATTCATATCCTCCAGTCTCTTTAACACACGAATAATGACATGCAACGTTTTTATATTCAGATATCAAATTATTTACGTATTTACTTATTGTCCACATTTTTCTGTCAAGATAAAGCCTAACCCAACTCATAAATGTAAAGTCAAGCAAACTTAACTGCGCTGACAAAAATGTTTAATATCAGCAAGTGCAAAAACTAACTACAATAACAACAACACGTTGAAACTTGTTCCGTCTTCCGAAGAGTAGGCCGTTCTGTGGCGGTAGGAACGGATGATATTTAAAAAAAACACACACACAAAAAAAACCCGCATGCACACAGGTGTGTTTAGACATCATTCTTGAAGTCGGAAAGCGACAACCTTAGCGGTGAGCAAAAATGGTCGCATATGCAAAATGTCATCTTCAGTCAACCTCGGAGCGTAAACCTCGGAACGAAAAAAAATTGTAAAGATGATAAAATTCACAATTACCACATTTCCTTCTGTTGATTAGAATTTTCTCTTGTTGGTTATGGTTTATAAATAGTTTTATTGTTCATGCGTTAGATTCTGTTTAGAATTTGGAATTTTTACTATTCTGTTTTCAAGAATTATGTACATTTGTGTTTATTTTATTTTATTTTATTTTTTCTTAACTGTTCTGTGTAGATTTAGTGAATTAACCCACTTCCCCATTTCTAAAACTCCTCCTCCACATACAAATATACGCACACACACACACACACACACACACACACACACACACACACACACACACACACACACACACACACACACGCACACACGCACACACACACACACACGCACACACGCACGCACACACGCACACACGCGCACACACACACACACACACTTTCTTTTCTTTTTTTTCTTTTCTTTTTTTAAATGTCTAATATCGCATTTTGTGAAAAGACGTAAAATGAATCGAACAATTACCACAGGCAAAAACCACATCGTTCCATTTAACATTATTGTCAGTTCTCTTGTGATCACATCAAAACTGCTCTGCTAAAACTTTCAGCAAGAAAATGCATAAACATGTCTTAAAACACAAGATGTCCATTTGCACCTGTTGATGTAAAGATGCTTGCCTGCCTACCATTTAATATTAGGATCGTTTATCCAAAATATCTTTCTTTGTCTATTTCTCAATTCTACAGCACTGTTTGACAATATTGAAAAAGAAAAAAAAATCAGCTGTAGGAAGAAGGGGAGCATCTCGACATCTTTCCCATTTCAAGCATTAACATAATTATGAGTAAGGGTTTACGCTTTTTTTTTAGGGGGGGGAGGAGGGTTGGGGAGGGATTAAGATCTTAAGCTCACACTAAAAACCTTCCCTTAACATCTTGCTTTAATGTCCTAATCAAAAACAATCTTGCCTTGAAAGTCTGGATGTGTTGTGTTTGTGTGTGTGTGTGTGTGTGTGTGTGTGTGTGTGTGTGTGTGTGTGTGTGTGTGTGTGTGTGTGTGTGTGTGTGTGTTTGAAGGATGCGTATTCGTGACAGTACCAAACCATTTTGGTTCATGACACAGCTGTTTCAATCAGTTTTCAAAATCACGGAATAGGCCTGGTTGGTTTATGACACAACTACACTAGATCAGACTCTCAGCCCTGGTCCTTGTGAATGGCCAAATCACTCGCTGCACTCAAGATTAACATTTCTTGGCAGCAGTTGTCATGAAATTCACAAAGCAGGGATTTCCCCCTAAGTTTTAAAATAAATAAGGAAGATTAAAGGCCCGAAACACTTGTTTGAAGGGGGCTACTCCTCTGAGGACTCTCTGCTGCCATGCTCTACACGAGTTTCTTACCACTATCATACCTAATGGCCTACTTACTAAGTAGCTACTTCTAAATAAAAATTACTCACCAGTGCTGCTCTTCATCATAGTCTTTCTATAAAAAAAGACAAAGGCAAAAACGATGATGTTCAAAATCCCACATTTTGCTTTCCCAGCTGTTCAAGTGGTCCAAACTGCATGCAGATGTCAGGCTGTTTGAAATGGCAAAGAAAAAAAAAGAAAAGAAAGAAACAAATCAACTCACTGGAACTCGCAACAGAGACACGATTTGCACGTGTGTGTTGTGTCGCTAAATGTGTTTTCTGTCCCTAGCTGGAGTAAGACCTTCAATTGCAAAAACCTGGTCTTAACAATGTAACTGGAAATTATTTCTAAACTGCCGGGCACTTCGTTTTCTATTAATACACTTGAAAAACCCACCCAAAATGATGGCCATAAAAAGATACTTTATATAAGATAAAAGCTATGTCGAGACTGCAAACTCAAAATGTGTACAAGACTCCTTGACTTACCGAGGACAATCTGTTGTTCTATTGATATGCACGTTCACAAGAAGAATTTCAGATTTAGATTCGTTTGTTTTCTAATTTGCAGTCTGTGCATTGACAGTCCATCTGGTAAAGGAAAGGGGAGGTTGTTTCAAAACTCAGGGAGAAGTTCTTACCTCCCTTGAGCATATCCATTTTAGGATATAGACCACTTTAGGACACAACACATGCACAACAATGTTCAGTTCAAGGTATTGTTCAGCTACTCACGAATGTTTTATGTTTTACCTTTGAGTTT
>CM060340.1:24645418-24652918 GCA_030674155.1 Stramonita haemastoma
ATCCACGCATGCAAACACACAAAACGCATATGCACATTTCGGTATACGAACGTCTAATGTATGTGTACATGAACGAAGCAAATAAGCACATGAAGATTGACACAAAAGCATACATGCATGCACACACACACACAAAATATACACGCGCACACACGCATGCATGCACGCAAAACACACACACACCGCGCTCACGCGCACGCGCACGGACACAAGCACATACGCATGCACGCACACACACGCACATGCACGCACGCATACGCGCGCGCAAGGACGTAAGCACGCATGCACGCATGCATACGTGCGCGCACACGCACACACATTCACCACACACACACACACGCACACACACACAGACACACACGCACGCACGCACGCACGCAGCACGCATGCATACACACAAACACACACACACATACTGAAGAGAGAGAGAGAGAGAGAGAGAAGAGAGATAGAGAAGAGAGAGAGAGAGAGAGAGAGAGAGAGAGAGAGAATAAGAAGGGAGAGAGAAGAGAGAGAAAGAGAAGAGAATGATGATGAGATGATGATGATTGATGATGAAGATGAGATGGAGAGACGAAGAAGAAGAAAGAAAAAAGGAATGATGATGATGATGATGATGATGATGATGATGATGATGATGATGATGATGATGATGAAGAAGAAGAAGAAGAAGAAGAAGAAGAAGTGTTGTTGATTGATAATGATGAATGAATGAGATGAGATGAGATGAGATGGAGAACAAGAACAAAAAAGACAAGAAAGAAAGGGGGGGAAAAAAAGAGAAGACAGAGAAGGTGATAAGAAAGCAAAAAAAAAGAACTACCTCTTTTTCTTTCTTTCTTTTTCTTTTTTACCCCCCTCTATCCTTACTTCCCTTTTTGTTTGTTTGTTAGTTACTTTTTTTCTTTCTTTCTATCATCATCTTCCTTTTTAACTTTTCCGGAGCAGGCTGCTATGTCAATATAATTCCCATCCACGCATCTCTTTATTTCGTCTCCAGTCGTAAAGATAACATCAACCCGTCTTCCTGCCTCAAACAAACCGAATTATATAACAGGTACAAAAATCGGGGGGGGGGGGGGGGTGGAATCCTTAAAGAAAGCAATGCATAGAAAAAAGTTTATAAAAGAAAACCTGACTGTTCTCTTCATAAACCATTTTGTGAAGAGGATTTTTGCAGAACACAACCGCAGCAAACAAACAAACAAACAAAAAAAAACATCAAACGGAGTTTTTACTGGTAAGTCAGTGGGTGTGTACCTGTAAGTAATTACTGTTACAGAAGCTCACAGGTCCTCGTGAGTCGCGCAGGCGGACACACAAACACTGACTGTAGGCATAATCATACGAATATATCATATACTTTTACACACACACACACACACACACACACACACACACACACACACACACACACACACACACACACACACACACACACACACACCACTCTCTCTCTCTCTCTTCTCTCTCCTCTTCTCTCTCTCTCTCTCTCTCTTCTCTCTCACCACACACACACACACACACACACACACACACACACACACACACACACACACACACACACACACACACACACACACACACACACACACACATTCCCTCACACATTCACTAACACCAACACACAAATAATAATGAGCAATCACAAACACTCGCGCACCAAACAATACACATACACACATTTTTGCTTTCGCCAACGCTACAGCTACGACTACTGCTTTTACTTACTGCTATTTTTCCTTGTTTTGTGGTTGTAAATTTAGTCTTCTTGTCTCTATTTTTGCTGTGGGTTTTTTTTTTCTTTATTATCAAGCTTGACGGTTTGTTTTCAACTAGTCCTACACTCGCAGGAAAAGAACCTAAACCACTCCCCCTCCCTTGTAATCCCCCCCTTCCCCAAACCTCCCCCTCCTAACCCTTCCCCCTCTCCCCCTCTCCCTAAACTATCCCCTCCTCCCCCCTTTCACACTGTGATTTATCTCATTTCAGTTCTTGTTGGAGTCTGTTATGACATAGAGTGAAATGACTTGAAAGTTAAGTCAAAATTATCTTTATTGAGGGTGAAAGATTAAGTTTACACAACTTTTTTTCATCCTATCTTCAGAAGAAAAAAAAATCAAGAAAATTGACATGTAGAAGCATTCAAAAGATAATGTTGAAAAGAACAAAAATAAATGAGGACTTTTTTTATATAAATCCAGACCTCGCTTTACAAGAAATAAAAAAAATCAAAGTCAGTTCAACATAAACGCAAAGTCATACAGACAACTAATAAAAATACAAAATAACAAGTGTAAGAATAGTAGTAGGCACCCGTCAGTCTCGGAAGACTATGGAGTTGCGCTCTAGTCTGTAGAGCGCAATGCCTGGGTAAGTAAGTATGGAGGGCAAACTGTTAAAGGGTAAGAATAACAATTTTACAAACCAGCCAGATGTAAGGAAACAGTGAGCATAAAAGTGAACGTATGTCCATCAGGTGTCTCTTCAAAAGTTTCTTAAAAGATTTGTTTTGAAGGAGCTGATTTTAAAAAAGGGATGTAGATTACTCTGCAATACTATTCCTTAATAAGCAAGGCTACGTCTTAAAGAGAGTATTACGGGGGCCTGGATAGAAACAGCTGATGATGAGTAGTCCTATTTTTATTGACAGCAACATTTTTCACAAGCGTAAGAAAGCCACAAGAGGAGTCAGCCTGTTTCTCAGTCTCTCTCTCTCTGTCTGTCTATCAGCACCATCATCTCTCCATCCATCACCCCTGCATCACTCCACTATCCGTTCCCCCCTTCAAAGTCCTAGCATTTTCTACGGTGTCTTTTGGTTTGGCTATCACCAGTCGCCTTCCACCACGGGCAATTTTGAGGTACTCAAGTGTGGTACTGAAACGTACTACTACTATTGCTGCTGCTGCTGCTGCTGCTGCTGCTGCTGCTGCTGCTGCTGCTGCTGCTGCTGCTGCTGCTGCTACTACTACTCCGACTACTATTTCCATTACTGTTACTACTACTACTACTACTACTACTACTACTACTACTACTACTACTACTAACTACTACTACTACTATACTACTATAACTCTGCTGCTGCTGCTGCTGCTGCTGTTGCTGCTGCTGCTGTTGCTGCTGCTGCTGTTGCTGCTGCTTTTGTTATTGTTGTTGCTTCTGCTGCTACTGCTGCTGCTTCTACTACTACTACCATTGCTGCTGCTCCTGCTGCTGCTGCTACTACTACTACTGCTGCTGCTGCTGCTGCTGCTGCTGTTGCTGCTGCTGCTACTGCTACTACTACTTCTGCTGCTACTACTTCGACTACTACTTCCATTACTGTTATCAACAACGTACTCTACAACTACAAACTACTACAACATACAACTACAACATGACTTACTACTATGACTACTATAACTAAACGACAACTCACTAACTGCTATTCAGCTAGCTGTGTAGCTAGCTCGTTACTACTGATTCTGTTATACTTAGAATACTAGGTGCAGGCTTGCGTGGCTCGCTCTTATGTTATTGTTGTTGCTGTGCTGCTGCTGCTCGGCTTCTACAACTCGCGATTACCTATTGCTGCTAGGTTAGAGCTGCTGCTGCTACTACTTACTAATGCACTACCCCATAGCTGCTGCGCTGGCTGATGCTGCTTGCTAGCTATCAACTGTACTACTACTACTACTAGACTACTACTCACTAACTACTCCAACTACTACTACTACACTACTACTACACACATACTGCTAGCTATCTCGCTGCTAGCAGCTGCTGCAACTCTAATAACTAACTCGCCGACTACTTCGTGACTCACAACTTTCCATTACTGTTATACATAAATACTCAGACTTACTACAGAACTACTCACTACTACTACAACTACTGACAACAACTACTACTTCTTAACTACGGCTCTGAACAGCAGCAAGCTGCTGCTGGTGCTAAGCTGCTGCAAAGCTCAGTCTGCTGCCAGTTAGTTGCAGCTTGCTGAGCTCACTCTGCAGCTGCTTGCTGCTTTTGATATTGGTTGTTAGCATCTTCTGCGCTACTAACCGATTTCTTGCTGCTGTCTTGCTGCTCGCTTCTTGTTATTGTTGTTGCATCTGCAGCTGATAGCTGATGCTCCACACTACACTACAACTACTACTTACCAATTGCTGCTAGCGAGCACCTGCTGCGGGCTGCTACTACTAACTACTGCTGCTTTAACTCCTGCTGCTTGAAATAACTACTGCTGCTTTTTTAACTGATGCTTACTGCTGACTACTCTACCGACTACTACTACTACTACAATTGCAGCTACCATGAGCTACTGACTGCTACCTGCAAAACAACAACAACATCATCAAAGACATTTATCATCTCATTAGTTCAGGCTCTTGTTGAAAACGTAAATCAATCGAAAAAATCGATCATCTATAAGTCAGTGAATATTAACTGCTTCCCTGAAAAGTTTTAACAAAAATTACTTTAAAAAGAAAAAAAAAACACGCCTAGGTATAGCTTCCAGTGTAGGAGCGCATTCTCTGATTCTGTGCTCACCATTCCCACCCCGTTAGTCATGAAGATAGAGGAAGAGAAAGGAGGAGGAGGTAATGGAGATAGATAGAGAGGAAGGGGGAGGGGGAGGGGGGGGGGGAGGGGGGGGGGCGGGGGAGGGGGGGCGGGGGGCTGGAGGGGGGGGGAGGGGGGGGGGAGGGGGGGGCGGGGGGGGGGGGGGGGGGGGGGGGGGGGGGGGGGGGGGGGTGGGGGGAGGGGGGGGGGGGCGGGGGGGGGGGGTGGGGGGGGGGGGGGGGGGGGGGGGGGGGGGGGGGGGGGGGGGTGGGAGGGGGGGGGGGGGGGGGGGGGGGGGGGGGGGGGGGGGGGGGGGGGGGGGGGGAGGGGGGCGAGGGGGGGGGGGGGGGGGGGGCAGGGGCGGGGGGGGGGGGGGGGGGGGGGCGGGGGGGGGGGGGGGGGAGGGGGGGAGGGGGGGGGGGGGGGGGGGGGAGGGGGGGGGGTGGGGGGGGGGGGGGGGAGGGGGGGGGGGGAGGGGGGGGGGGGGAGGGGGGGAGGGGGGGGGGGGGAGAGAAGGAGGGTAGAGGGGGGGGAGAGGGTGGGGGGCTCATGATGAACTAAGAAACTCGATCCTGGAGACCGTGGTTGCCGATATCACTACAAAGACCTCAACAAACCTAGCAACAGAGGATGATTGTGTTGTCCTAAGAGCTAACGACTAATCACTAAACTCTCCTAAAGTTAACCTATTTTTCGCCGGAGATTCAATCTAACAATACGCCCGTAGAATCTAACCGATTCGCCGTAGATTCAACATTCGCCGATAGTTTCCGGCTAATCTGCTACACACGTTGCAACTTTTTTTCAAACTTGCCTGAACTCTTACTGTCAAGCCTTTTTGTGAGTAGTTTTCTGCGTCTTGTCCAGTACTCTATGTTTACTGGCCATCTGACTCTACTGTCTCTAAATATCTTAGAACACACACAATGCACGTGTGTGCGTGGCCGATGTGTGTGATCCTCAGATAAATAAGAGACAGATACAAGAGAGGCAGAAACATAGAGACAGGGACACAGACCAGAAACCGTACACACAAACAGGCAGACAGGTATGAGTCAGGTCAAGTAGATAACAAAGTTGCACGTTGAGCAATTACCGGAACTACGGTGCGAATAGGTAGTAATCTACGGCGAATGGTAGTAATCTACGCGAATGGTAGAATCTACGGGCGAATGTAGGAGGGTTAGTGATACGTCGTGCACTAGACACACTAATCATCACTAGCGGTTTGTAGTGACTATCGGCACCGGTCTCCAAGGATCAATCATGAGACCCCCCCCCCTCCCCCCTCTATCAATCTCCATCCTTCCTCCTCCTCCTTCTCATTTCCCTCCCTCTATCCTTTCAATGCTAAACGGGGAAAAGGAGACAGCTCAAGAGAATGGCACCTAACAACTTGGAGCAAAACCAGGCGTGTATTTTTTCTTATTAAAAGTAATACATTAGAGAGAGAGAAACAGACAGACAGACAGACAGACAGACAAACAGACAGACAGACAGACAGACAGACAGACAAACAGAAACAGAAACAGAGACAGAGAGAACTTTAAAGGAAAACAGAATTTTATCATTAAGTAAATGAGATAAAGGCTGCATTATAACTCTTACTTTAAAACTCAGAGATTTTTTTCCTTTGTGAATTCACAAAGTTACCACTCAATTGCCTAACATTAAACAAGACACAATTTATTGTGTTTGCTTTCGTTACATTTTTTTTTTTTTGGCTTTAGATTTATCCTGGGGGACAGGATAGCTTGGTGGGTTAGACAGAGCATTGCTGGCGATCTTAATAACTGCGTTCTAGCCCAGGTTTGAGCCACAACTGAGACGCCCCTTCAAGGGGATTTTTACCCTCCCTGGAGCTAACATCAGTACTGATTCCTGACTCCTGTCCCCCGAAACTTTTCCGGGTGAGACTGTAAACCGAGGTCCCATGTGCGAACGTGCGCAGAATATCTTGCCCACAGGTTAAAACCTGTTCCACCTTTTGGAAGAGTATGCTATTGTGTGCCGGCAGGGATGGATAACATTTTTTTGTAAATATGCAAGCACACTGGTGTCATGTTTAGACACTATCCCGGAAATCGGAGTGCAGCTACCTTAACAGCGGGCAAAAACGGTTGCATAGGCTTGTTTATGTTTGTTTTCTTTCCAATTTTCATTCTGGATTTATTATGCCATCATTCCAGACATTAATCTAAACAGTTTTTTCCCCTTAAATTTAGTCCTATAGGGTTTTTTTTCTTTACTAAATAACTATAGCTCACAACTTACAACTTCACCACAGCACAACAAGCCACCTTTCCATTGGCAGAATAACACTGAGCATATTTTTGCAAAGCATGCGTTTCGTTGCCCCTAAAGATTGAACAAACAATAACCTACAATAACAACAATTTATTTATTTATCTATTCTTTTATATCGAGGATAACGCAATAAACACGCATGTGCTTTTTTACACCTGGTCCCCGTGTGTATGCAGTTGTGTAAATGTCATTTGTTCCCACCGGCACATACTGACCTACTCTTACGAAAAGTGGAACAGGATTTAACGTGTGCGCAAAATGTTCTGCGTGAGTTCGCACTCGGGGCCTCGGTTTATAGTCTCATCCAATGGACATTGGGGAGAGTGGAGTGGGCACTGATGTTAACTCCAGGGGAAAAATCTGCTCGACCGGGAATCGAATCGAACAATAAAAAACAACAATAAAGCGATAGGATTAATTGGCATTGCTGGAATGAAAACAGAATCCCTACTTCTAAAAGTGGAAGAGATCTCTACAACCTAACCGCCCTCCCCCCACCCCCACCCCTTTCCCCCTTTTTAAAAAAGTATTTCTTTCAGATTTAACATCAACTCGCACTTTCTAGTTAATGAGGATCAGCATGCTAAGAGATCATGAGAAACGTGCCTGTCTTTTTGTTGTCGTTGCTGTTGTTGTTACTGTTGT
>CM060340.1:24657918-24667918 GCA_030674155.1 Stramonita haemastoma
TCAACCAACTGACTATAATATCAACCAACTGACTACAATATCAACCAACTGACTATAATATCAACCAACTGACTATAATATCAAACCAACTGACTAATAATATCAACCAACTGACTACAATATCAACCAACTGACTACAATATCAACCAACTGACTACAATATCAACCAACTGACTACAATATCAACCAACTGACTATAATATCAACCAACCAATGACCACAATATCAACCAACTGACTATAATATCAACCAACTGACTACAATATCAACCAACTGACTACAATATCAACCAACTGACCACAATATTAATCTATCGATCTACCTCTTTTTCTGGACAAGGTGACCAATAACCAATCTATCAATCTGGTTCTCAGGTGGCTTGCAGAGGACTTTGATCGATCTATTGATCAAACTCTGGGCTAGCCAGTTGAGTACATATCGATCTATCGATATGTCTCAGAGATGGTCAACGTATTTCGGCCATTGCCCCTCTACCAGTGAACAAAGAAGTATTTTTGTTTACTTCTGCTGACTTCGTTCAATTATTCAGTGATATATCCTCATTTGTTCAATTATTCGGTGATATATCGTCATTTGTTTAATCACTCAGTGATATATCTTCATTTTTTAATTATTCAGTGATGTCTTTAGTTCAATCATTCAGTGATGTATCGTCATTTGTTCAATCATTCAGGGATATGTCGTCATGTGTTCAATTATTCAGTGATATATCGTCATGTGTTCAATTATTCAGTAATGTATCGTCATGTGTTCAATTATTCAGTAATGTATCGTCATGTGTTCAATTATTCAGTAATGTATCGTCATGTGTTCAATTATTCAGTGATATATCGTCATGTGTTCAATTATTCAGTAATGTATCGTCATGTGTTCAATTATTCAGTGATATATCGTCATGTGTTCAATTATTCGGTGATATATCGTCATGTGTTCAATTATTCAGTAATGTATCGTCATGTGTTCAATTATTCAGTGATATATCGTCATGTGTTCAATTATTCAGTTACATATCGTTGTTTGTTCAATCATTCAGGATATATCGTCATTTGTTCAATTATTCAGTGATATATTGTCATTTGTTCAATTATTCAATGATATATTGTCATGTTGTTCAATTAGTCTGTGATATACCGTACTTTGTCCAACTATTCATTGATATATCGTCATTTGTTCAATTATTCGTGATATAATCGTCATTTCCATACTGCTGTACAGGAGTGAAAGCTGGACCTTGACTACAGAACTAGAAAAAGAATATCTAAGTTTTTCAAAATTAAATCATTCAGAAGGCGTTCACACATTTCCTGGTAGGACCACAGAACCAACGAGTCAGTGTGCAAGAGGTGATCCTGAAAGCTGGGCCACAGGAACAACAGTCAGTGTGGCAAGAGGTGATTGTAAAAGCTGGGCCACAGGATCAACAGTCAGTGTGGCAAGAGGGGATCCTGAAAGCTGGGCCCCACAGGAACAACAGTCAGTGTGGCAAGAGGGGATGATCCTGAAAGCTGGGCCACAGGAACAACATTCAGTGTGGCAAGAGGTGATGATCCTGAAAGCTGGCCACAGGAACAACAGTCAGTGTGACAAGAGGGATCCTGAAAGCTGGGCCACAGGAACAACAGTCAGTGTGGCAAGAGGGGATGATCCTGAAAGCTGGGCCACAGGAACAACAGTCAGTGTGGCAAGAGGGATGATCCTGAAAGCTGGGCCACAGGAACAACAGTCAGTGTGGCCAGAGGGGATCCTGAAAGCTGGGCCACAGGAACAACAGTCAGTGTGGCAAGAGGTGATCCTGAAAGCTGAGCCACAGGAACAACAGTCAGTGTGGCAAGAGGTGATCCTGAAAGCTGGGCCACAGGAACAACAGTCAGTGTGGCAAGAGGGGATCCTGAAAGCTGGGCCACAGGAACAACAGTCAGTGCGGCAAGAGGGGATCCTGAAAGCTGGGCCACAGGAACAACAGTCAGTGTGGCAAGAGGTGATGATCCTGAAAGCTGGGCCACAGGAACAACAGTCAGTGTGGCCAGAGGGGATCCTGAAAGCTGGGCCACAGGAACAAACCCCTCCTGGCTGTTGTAAAGAGGAGGAAGCTGGCGTGGTTTGGTCAGGTCACATGTCATAACTCTCTTCCAATACTGTTCTACAGGGGGGACACTTGAGGGAGGAAGATACAGGGGAAGATAGTATTTACAGCACAATACAAAACAGCACACTACAACACAACACAACGCAATACAGCACAACACAATGCATAACAATACAATACAACACAATACAACACAACACATTACAATTCAATATAATTATTACAATACGATACAACACATTACAATGCAATGCAACACATTATAATACAACACAACATAATAATACGATACAATACAACACCACATTACACAACACAATAAAGCACAAAACAATGATACACAACACGATACAATACAATCCAACAACAACAACAAAATACAACGTAATACAATACAGCGCAATACAATACAGCAGAACACAATACAGCCCAACACAACGCAATACAGCCCAATACAGCACAACCCAACACAATACAGCCCAATACAGCACAACCCAACACAACACAATACAGCCCAATACAGCACAACCCAACACAATACAGCCCAATACAGCACAACCCAACACAACACAATACAGCCCAATACAGCACAACCCAACACAATACGGCCCAATACAGCACAACCCAACACAATACAGCCCAATACAACACAACACAAAACACAACACAAAACAACACAAATCTGTCGATCTGTTTCTTGGTCGGTCAGCCTAGTACAGTCATCGATCTATCAATGCGCCTCTATGCTGGTCAGTTGGGTACAATATCGATCTATGGATCTGTCTCAGAGGTGGTCTGAATCGGGTGGTCATTGGCCCTCCCTCCCAGTGTCCAGTCCATAGTTGACAGTGGTCAAGGCAATGGTTTTCTTGTTGACTTTTTGCCAACTCTGTTCTATTATTCACTACTGTATTTTGGTTTTGTTTTTTTTTGGGGGGGGGCGGGGGTTCTTTTCTATTTGTTTTCTTTTGTTGCTGCTCTGAGAGAGAGGGGGAGAGGGAGGGAGAGACAATGACAATGACAAAAGTTTATTGTTATGGGCAGGACGCCCATTAACAAGGGGACAGTGGGAGGGAGGGAGAGAGAGAGAGAGAGAGAGGAGAGAGAGAGAGAGAGAGAGAGAGAGAGAGAGAGAGAGAGAGAGAGAGAGAGAGAGAGAGAGAGAAGAGAGACACACAGAGACACAGAGACACAGAGAGACAGACAGACAGACAGATAGACAGACAAACAGACAGACAGACAGACAGAGCTCAGGCGTTGGGAAAGAGAGAGAAAGAGAGACAAATAGACAAAAAGACAGACAGATACACAGAGACACAGTCAGGGACACGGAGAGACAAAGGACTGACAAACAGATAAATCAAGTAAACAAAAATATACCTTGCAATGAGACTGAGAGAGAGAAAGAAGGCACAGAACAAGGTATATTTGCGGATTTGAAGCCATTGCTAACACAATCACACAAACCCCAATACTATGACACTTCAAAGAGCCTTTTTACATCGTGCATTTTCAGCTGTCAAGGCAGCCCAGGTATCGATTTTTAAACTCATTGTTATCCCTCTGTTTGTTGGTGACAAATAGCAGGAAAGTTTTGCATGAGTAAGGACAGTAATTGGGAAATATTTTCAGGTGTGGTATCACATTACAATACAAGTTTTGACGCTTTATGATACAATCAATAGTCATAATAATTCATGTTTAGAATTAATTAAAATACACATTACAGAGAATTCAGTTGTCTTTTCCGAGTAAACCTATTACTCAGCATAGATAACTATTTCAAATATTTCAAGTATAATTTCTCTTAAAGCTCGGATGTTTTTAATCTCATAGACATAAAAAAAAAAGGATTTCAACTGAGTACGGATACGAATACAAACTCTTTGATGTCTCAAAAGTACGAGAAATGTATGTGAGTTATAAGCATAGCTAAAAAAAAAAATTAACAAGTAAACATTTATCACATAAAACAGCACCAATCAATATCAAAGACCCAGGTAACCATTTGCCACATCTTAATATTTTTTTTCAATCCACAGATACATACTAATGCAGAAAAGTGCACAAGCACCAGCGCATTTATGTGCGCGTGCGCGCGCGCGCACACACACACACACACACACACACACACACACACACACACACACACACACACACACACACACACACCAGGATTATCATGACATTTTAGAACAAAAAGATATACACCAATAGTTCACCATAGATTCTTGGGGGTGGTGAGGTTGAAAGGGAAGAGGAGTAGGGGTAGGAATAAGCGTGTTTCCAAAATGAGCTTTCTTCTTTCTTTTTTTAAAAGACAAACGAAATGGTAACGATTGGTGACCTTGTTGTAAAGATATTTCTTCTGTTTTGACATGTAGTACTTCGGGGTATCTAAGCAGTTCGGGTATCTCAGCAATTATAATCAAGAGATTTAATTTGTCATTCCCAGGCTACAGCTCCACGGTTAACTAATACTGAGATTTTTTGGTCTATGGGAGCATTTCTTTTTTTTTCCTACCTTTAAATTTGCTGCAGCCGCAGCTGTAGTCTAGTGGTCAGGGCGTTGGACTCGTAATCTAAAGGTTGCGGGTTCGATCCCAGCTTTCGGCTATGGCGTTGTGCCCTTGGAAAAGGCACTTTACGGCTATTTTCTCACCCCACCCAGGTGTAAAAGGGGTACCAACCTTGTGTTGGGGGTTAACCCTGCGATAGACTGGTGTCCTATCCAGGGGGAGTCTATGACTCTCAGTCGCTTAACGCCACAGAAACCCGGGATAAGCACCGGCCTGATCAGCCTTAGGCTCGGGACAGACTTTAACTTTAACTAAATTCGCTGCATTCCCGCTTTGGGGTAGAGATCACTTTTATCAATGAACGCCTTATAAAGAAAGGAAGAGTTGAAAAGCGATACTTGTCAAGTAAAATATATAAAATGTCTACTTTGTTGTTGCAATGAAATTTTGTACATCTTCTACCTCTCTTCCAGTGAAAGACACGACATATTTCCATTGTTCCTAGTAAATATACCATTTATTCCTTCCATAGTTCCATGAAGAAACACATCCTCCTCCACATTTTCCTGGAGTGGAATTTCTTCATGGGAATTGTGGAAGGAAATAGAATTTCCTCATAGGAACTGAGGAAGGGGATAATATTAAACTAAATGGGAACTTTAGAAGGGGGAGTCATTCTTCATGGGAGTGTGAAAGGGGTAGTAATTCTTCATGGGAGTGTGAAAGGGGGAATATATCTTCATAAAAGTGTGAAAGAGGAGTATTTCTTCATAAGTGTGAAAGGGGAGTGTTGTTATCTTTATGGGAGTGTGAAAGGGGATGGTATTTCTTCATGGACACTGTGGGGGGAAAAAAAAACGTACTTCTTCATTCGATGGACTATCTCATATTTTTTTCCCAGGGGGGGGGGGGGGGATGACTGTCATTTTCGATTTGTTATAATTATCAAAATTTGGTTGGCGATAAGTTTCCTGAAATTTCACACAAAGACAGTACTTTTCTAGTGTCCACGACGATACCCCCTCCTCCCCCCCTCCCTATATCTCTCTCCCTTTCCAATTAACACGAAAATACCACCTCTATCACAATTCTCATGCGAGTTCTACCCTCTTCCACTTCTCCTATACAGAGGGTACCACCCCTCTAGCTCACAGATCCTAGCACAACGATGAGAAATTAAACAGAAAGGACAGCGGAGAGTGAAGGGAGAGAATTATTCAGGCGTGGCATCAATCTGGCCCACCGAGGACCAGTTCCTTCCCCTCTGGGAGAGACAGGGACGGTAATGAGTTGTCCACTTGAGGTCATTCGGTGACCTGAAGATCTTGACCACTTCCTCTGTCCATATGGCTTTTGGGAAGGAAGGAGAAGGGTGGAGGGGGTGGAGGGTGGGTGGGGGGTGAAGGGGGTGGGGTGGGGTAGGGGTGTGTTGTGTGTGATTTTCTTGTCTGGCTGAGTCATTGAGGGATCTTCTGGACATTCATTTTCCTTCTCTGCTGTCTCTGTGGAATGAACACTCTTCTCTCTCTCTGTGTGTTTATGCAGATCAGGTTGAGAAAAATCTGCATAATTACTAGTAACTGTGGAAAAATCGTTTCCCACTCTGTTGTTGGTGTTAATCAAAAGAAATAAAGGCAGTAGGAGGGTAGGATGGAAGGAAGAAAGGAAAATGAAATGAAGAAAGAGGAATCTATATGACTTAAATGACCTAAACTCTGGAAAGCAGAAACAAAGAAAAAAAAATACATAGGGGAAAGAACTAAGAAAAATCCAAAACAACCCAAACTTAAATTATCGAAAAACTGAGAGGCAAGGAGAAAGAAGGGACAAGGAGAGAACATGATCACAATTTTGTTTTAAAAACCATATAAGAATTAAAAAGCAAAATTGATAGAATATAAAAAGGAAAGAAAAAAAGGGGGAAAATCAAAATGTAAATCTTTTTAAAAATGTTTGCTGTCCTGTTTGCTGCTGTTTTGAAGTGTGTGCGTATTTGATAAACAAATGTCATCAACCAAAGCTGTGGAAAAAAAAGAGAACGAGTAAAATGAATGGTTGTAAAACTGTTATTCAGTCTTTATTGTAGTTCCTAATTAGAGAAACCCCTTGGAACTTGGCAAATTTCATTCCACTGGAGACAAAGCAGGAGTTCTAGTATTAACCATCGCTGTTTTTGTTGTTGTGTTGTTGTCATTGTTGTTGGTTTTGTTTTTGGTTTTTGTTGTTGTTTTTTGTTTGGTTGGGTTTGTTGTTGTTGTTGTTGTTGTTTTGGGGGGTGGGGGGCTGTTCCTCGGCCAAAGCTCCCACTTTTCTATCCCTCTCTTTGTTTCTGCCTTGTTCCTTTTCTTTCTGTTACCTCCTTTTCGTCTATTTTCTGCCTTCTTGGTCCATTCTCTTGCCTTATTCTCCGGATCCAGAAAGACTTCAAAGATAACAATTCTCTCCCATGCCAAAGTCAGATTTGCTGGGCCAAACTTTTTAGGCGCTTAACAACAGTGCAACACATTTTCGCTCATATTGCAGACAAACAATAGTCGCTGTCTGATCATTCGATGACGAAGAAGAAGAAGAAGAAGCAGGGACAGAGAAAGATGACGAATCCTGATGCCATTGCGTGGAGTTTTTACCGACGATAGTGGCGATGGAGAGAGTTGAGATGAGGTGCTTTTTGTAAATGGTCGACTTTTTTTTTTTTTTGGTTTGGTTTTTGGTTTGTGTGATGGGTTTTTTGTTTCTTTTTTGTTTTTGTTTGCTTTTTTTTGTTGTCTGTGTTTGTGGTGTGTGTGTGTGTGTCTCTGTTTTTTCTGTCTGTCTCTCTGTCTCTCTGTCTATCTATCTGTCTCTCTCCCTTTATCTCTGTTTTTCAAAGGGCGTGGGTAGCTTGGGGCTGCTGTTATTTTTGCTGTCTATTTTTAGGGGTGGGTGGACTTTTGCTTGCTAGCTTGCTTGCGTGGGAGGGTGAATGGGTGGTCGGTTTTTTTTTTTTTTGGTTGCTTGTTATTTGGGGGGATAGGAGGTTCTGAGGAATCAACACGAGTTCTAACTCCGTTTCGTTTTTTTAGTTCCTTCAGGTAAGGTTGTAGAGCGAAGGTAAGAACCACCTGGTGTATGTACCCCATGACCCGGAGAGGGTAGGATCAGTCAGGTTCATAGTGCTTACCAGTGCAGTCACTGCCTGAAAGTTTCCATGCAGTACTCTGAGGGACTCCTGGGGGAGTTGTGTGTGGAGAGGGGGGGAGGGGAGAATGAGCAGGGGGTGAGGGAGAGAGGAGGAGGAAGAGAGATGGAGAGAGAGATAGAGAGAGGGGGGGAAGAGAAGAGAAAAAGGAGAGAGAAGGAGAAAGAGAGAGAAGAGAGAGGGAGAGAGAGGGGGGGAGGGAGAGAAGAGAGAGAGAGGGGGGAGGGGAAGAGAAAGAGAGAGAGAGGGGAGGGAGAGGAGAAGAGAGAGAGAGAGAGAGGGGGGAGGGGAAGGAGAGAGAAGAGAGAGAAGAGAGAGAGAGAGAGGAGAGGAGGGGGAGGGGAGAAAGAGAGAAGAGAAGAGAGAAGAGAAGAAAAAAAGAAGAGAAGAGAAGAAGAGAAGAGAAGAGAGAAGAAAGAGAAGGGGAGAGGGAGGAAGAGAGAAGAAGAAGAAAGAAGAAAAAGAGAACAACGAAGAAAAAGAGAGAAAAAACAGAGGGTGGAGAAGGGGAAGAAAAGAAAGAGGACAAAAAAAAGAGAGAGAGGCAATTTTTAAAAACTTATTTTAGGATAATAATAAGCACTCATTAGGGTTTTTTTTATCTTCAATTCCTGCACGTGTATGTATTCATTTAAATGATGCACAGAAGATAAGATCAGAATCACAAGAGGTGGGCGGGGGTGGGGTGGCAATATTCCCCCATTAAGAACTTTGATACAAATCCATCACATCACATACACACGCATGCAGCACGCATGCACGCTCGCACACACACACACACACACACACACACACACACACACACACACACACACACGCAACACGCACGCGTGCGCACACAACACACACACACACACGCACACAAAGGTAGAAGACAGTCAGAGGCAAACAGACAGAGACAGAGAAACAGAGACAGAGACAAAAAAGTGCACGACAGACAAGACAGATAGACAGCGCACAACACACACAGCAGACACACAGCACAGCACACACACAAGCACACAGAACACAAGACACAGACACAAACCAACACACACGCAAAGCACAGCACAGCACACAGCACAGCACACACACACACACACACACACACAACACAAACACACACACACACACACACAACACACACACACACAGAGACGACAGAAACACAACAGAGACGGAGCAGCAGAGAACACGAGAGAAACAGCTAGAGACACAGACAAAGATAGCAAAAGATAAGACTCCAAAGTCAAAGAGAACGCACGCTCTAGGCACTACTGTATAAGCATCACTGTAAGCCAATCCCTCAAAAGGAAATGACTGATACCACCCACCTATCCTATCCAGTCTAGTCTTCTTCTTCATCTCTTCCAAGACACACCTTGACCCTCCCTCCCTTTGAAGCCTTGCGTCTGTTGTGGTCATCTGGCGGGGCCCTCCTACTACCAGATGTTCCTGCAGATCTATCCTTTCATCTGGTGATCTGTCCACCAGGTAGATAGATAGATAGATAGATCTCTTCTCCTCCTCCACCCCACCCTACCACCATCATTCCATGCGCAAGAAGTTGGGGGGGGGATGGGGGAGTGTCGTATGCAGGTTAGCTATTAGTGCTTTATCTTCATCTTTCCAAGACTTCAGAGGTTTTAGAGAAGTTTGCTTTGATCTGTTGGGTGGTACAGTTATCTGTATCATTTTAAAGATGGGAAGTCGTTAATTGGTGTTATGTGTTAGTCTTAGTCATCTTTTTGTGGGCTCTTCTATAGGAAAAAGAGGATGATGAATTTGTTTAACAGGTTTATGATTGTTTTATTATAAAGTTTCGGTTTTTTGTTATGTTAAATTGTTATGTGCAAATGGAGCCTGGTTTGTTTTGGTGGGGATTTTTTTGGTTGGTTGGTTGGTTGTCGTCCTGGTTTTGCTGGTTGGTTGGCGTGGTTGTGGTTGTTGATTGGTTGGTGTTGGGTTGGTGGTGGATTTTTTTTTTTTATTTTTTTGTTCTTTTGCTTCCTTTTTTTTGCTCCTTGGCTCGAGCTTAAGGTTTACCACTGGCGAGATTTTTGCGTATGCGACTGGGTTGTTTTTTTTTTTTACCTACCGTTAAGGTAGCCGCATTCCGGCTTTGGGGAAAGAGCCATTCCTTCGTGGTCTCTTGATATTTTTTTTACTTGATTTCAAGTTCAATGTATCCAGTTGCATACCCAAGAAAAATAACAG
>CM060340.1:24675418-24677918 GCA_030674155.1 Stramonita haemastoma
CTCTCTCTCTCTCTCGTTTTCTTTCTCTTTCTCTCTTTCTCTCTCTCTGAGTCTGTATTCTATTCTATCCTATCCTTCAGAAATGACTTCAATAGTATAAGCCTTTCTCCTTTTGCCATGTCTGTCTCTTCTCTGTCTACCATAATGCCCCATTCTCATAGCATTCTCATGTATACACATACAAACAGTTTACCCGTTCCTTCCTTGTTTCCATTGGGTTTCGTTTTTCCGTCTGCTGTTTAGTCTTTTGCTCTGGGCCCTTGTTTGGGAAACAGTGGTGGCCTTGGACTGAGTGGCTTAATATGTTTGCTGTGTGCTTCTGTGAAGGGAGAGAGAGGGGGGTGAGGAGAGGGGAGAGAGAGGGGAAGAGAGAGGGGGAGAGAGAGATGTTCGTTTTGATTTGACATAAGCAAGACTGATCGAAATAAACATGGTTCTGAATAAAATTTAGAAGGAATAAATCTTTGCCTGAGTGAGGAATACAGTGGGAGATTTTAGACTGAATCTGTCAGATGAAAACCGGGACAAGAACTTGGAATGGTCAGTGGTACAAGGAGGTTTTGGCCAGAGTATAAATTGCAGGCGATCTTTCCAGTCTGGCAATGTCCAAACATTTTGCATGCAGCCTGATTGCAGACATGCTAGGCTGTAGGCACCCATCTGCATCAAGCCGTGTATCTTGTCATCGCCAATTCCTGGTCATTATCCAGAAGAGATGGAAAACTTAGAGAGGGAAAACTTGGGTCTGATGGGGGAGAGGACTGGACTGTGAGTGTATCAGAGTGCGTGCGTGCGTGGGGGGGGGGGGGGGTATAGTGGATGAGTGGTCAACAAGTAACGCCTCTGTCTAGAAAGAGCAAAGTCGTGGGTTCAATCCCTGTTTGAACCTACACTTTTTCTCCATCCACGTGACCTTGGTTGAGGATCTGTGTGCTTGTCTTTAAGATACAAAGATCAACTGAGGTCTCATGTGCAACATGTGTTTTCATAATAGAATACCCCCAGGGCAATGAGAGTAGGTTGTCCTTGTGCATTTTCTGTAGAAAAAAGCCACTCTCAAAGGAGAACAAAATACACGTGCAAAACAAAAGTAAAAGGAATGGGTGGTGCTGCTCTTGTGGCGACACGATCTCCCTAGGAAGAAGAGCCCAAACTGCACACTGAGAAATCTGCCGTGACTAAAACTGGTATACAATACAATACAATACAATACAATACAATACAATACAATACAATACAATAAATACAATACAATACAATACAATACAATATAAAGGCGGTGAAGGAAAAGGTGTCCCATAACCTATGCGGTCGTTGGGGAGCGAGGTGTCAGAGCCCTCAGACATCTCCAGAGGTCAGCATCTTGAGGGCGGCGCCCATCACCTCTCCCTCCCTGCTTTACCTTCTATGTCCCTGAAGAGCTGGGTGAACTAGGGGACTTTACTGAAACCAAGGCACGTAAACGGTCACCCATCCGCTTGGTAACCACACTCAATGCTGCTTAACCTTAGCGTGGATAAGGCGAGTGCTCTGACCACTGAGCTATCCCGACCCCACACAATTCAATATACTACAATACCAAACAATACAAACAGTCATGGAGGTATTTAATGGAAGAATGTATAATACAAACAGTCATGGTAGTATTTAATGGAAGAATGTATAATAACTAACTTTTATGCTTTTCATTTATCAGGTTTGATATCTGACCAGTCAAACAATAGAAAAGGAAGGGTAGGCATGCATTGATGAAAATAAAGTTACAGTGATGAGAATGGGGGCGGGATAGCCAAGTGGTTAGAGCGTTGCGCCCGTGATCTGACGGCCCAGGATTGAGCCACCATTGAGGCGCCTCTTCAAGGGGATTTTTCCCCTGGAGTTAACATCAGTGCCGACTCCACTCCCACAAGACTCCTTTGGGTAAGACTATGAACCGAGGTCCCGTGTACAAACACACGCAGAACATCTTGTGCACAAGTTAAAACCTGTTCTGCCTGTCGAAACAGTAGGCCATTATGTGCTGGTGGGAACGGGTGACAAATCTGTTTTTCTATAAAATAAAAAAAATAATAATAAAAATTTAAAGCATAGACATGGGTGTCGTTTTTTCTAACATCATCCCCATAGTCAGAATGTAGTTACCTTAAAAGGACCGGCAAAAACGGTTGCATGTGCAAAATACCACTATACACGAACATCGGAGTTTTTGCCGAGGAACAAACAAAATGTGTGAGGAGAAAGAAAATAATGAGAACAGGACATGTGGCATCAGCACTGAGCAAGAGCAAGGAATTGTCTGTAATATGGGGTAGGATCTTGATCAGTCTGTAAAGTGCTGGGGCTTTTTTCCAGTCTGGCAAGTTTTCAGACATTCTGCAGTCATGCTTGAGTGACTGAGGTACCTATTTTACTCAGTAAACATCAAACCTCATTGATGGTGAGAAAGGTGTTGAAAACTATTCGTACTTTTTTTCATATTATTTTTGCAGAGCCACAAGTT
>CM060340.1:24682918-24707918 GCA_030674155.1 Stramonita haemastoma
ATTAACAGAATACGAAACCCGCCACTCTTCCTCCCCCCTTAACAATACCTGCCACCCCACCATCATACACACGTGCGTGTGCGCACACACACACACACACACACACACACACACACATTATCCTATGTATAAAATAAATCACACACACACATTATTCTCGATATAAAGTAAATCACACACACACATTATCCTTTATATAAATAGATCATTCACACACACACACACACATACACACATACACACGCACGCACGCACCCACGCACACACACACCTTATTCTCAATATGAATAAATCACACACACACATGCACGCACGCGCACACACACATTATTCTCAATATAAATAAATCACACGCACGCACACATACACGCGCGCACACATCCACGCACGCAGACACACATACTTATCATCCTTGACATAAATCGCACGCGCACACACACACACACACACACACACACACACACACACACACACACACACACACACACACACACACACACACACACACACACACACACACATCATCATCATCATCATCACCATCATCATCATCATCATCCATAAAAATAAATCACACACACATTATCAATATAAATAAATCACACACACACACACACACACACACACACACACACACACACACACACACACACACACACACACACACATCATCATCATCATCATCATCATCATCATCATCCTCATCATCCATAAAAATAAATCACACACACATTATCAATATAAATAAATCACACACACACACACAACACACACATACCACACACACACACACACACACACACACACACACACACACACACACACACACAACACACACACACACACACACACACATCATCATCATCATCATCATCATCATCATCATCATCATCATCATCATCCTCTATAAAAATAAATCACACACACATTATCAATATAAAAAATCACACACACACACACACACACACACACACACACATACACACACACACACACACACAATCACACACACACACACACACACACACACACACACACACACACACACACCACACACACACAACACACACACACACAACACACACACACACACACAACACACACACACACACACACACACACACACACACACACACACACACACACACACACACACAACACACACACACACACACACACACACACACCACATCACACACACACACACACACACACACACACACACACACAATCACACACACACAACACACACACACACACACACACACACACACACACACCACACACGCACACACACACACACACCTCTTCCCATCCAGTCTCCATTTCCCCCCCCTGGCAAGTTCCCAGGATCAGATCAGAAGAGGAGGGGCAAGCGGGGAGGTAATCCCATGATCAACACTGCCAGCTGATCCGCCAAATCACTCCGCCATCAAACACCAGCCAGCCAATCAGCTTCCTGCATTGAATGCCAGTTGCTGACCTCCTGTGACACGTGACACGCTTGTGGTGTCCTTAAGCGGATTTTGTCCTGAACTGGATGACTTTGCATAGAGATCAGGACTTGAACCCCAGGTGTGGAATTCTCTGTTGTGGAGTGCTGTCTACTGTGTTCAGTATAAGAAATGTGAGGGTTAAAACTTGTGATGTGTCACTCTCAACTTCGACTTTGACTTACCCTAAAAGATGTAGACTCATATCTGTGACAGAGAGAGGGAAGAGGGAGAGAATGAATGAATGAATGAATGAATGAATGAATGAATGAATGAATGAATTATCTTTATTTTCCAAAGGTGACAGAGTAAGCATTCACATACTTTTTTCATCTGGTCCTTGCCCTGGTTAGGGAATAGCACCCCCCTCCCCCCCCCCTCCCCCCACGATGGACGGACAGACGGACGGACAGACAGACAGACAGACAGACAGACAGAGAATGTTCTGCTATGTGGAGTACAGATGGCACCAATAACATCTTCCCCACCTCCCTAATATCTGTTCATTCACATTGTGTTTGGTCTTGTTCCATCTATTTTGATATTTTAAAAAAATGTGCAAAACATTTTACAAATAAATTATAATTAGTTACTGACCAGGCTTGCATAATGGACTCTCACAACAGTTAGTGAAAAAAGAATCACTTAAAAAGACTACACACACAACAGGCAGGCAACTCTGCCTCTGCATCGGAGCAAGGGAAATAACTCACTGGTGAGATGGAGTTAATTCCCTGGTTAATACCCGGAAATGAGTGAGAGGAAAAGATTCAGACTGATTGCTCAAAATGTCACCTGAATCAAAAGATTAGAACTTGCTGTTTCCTCTTTTCTTCCTTTTGTGCTTACTTTCATTCCTTTTTATCTGTCTGGTCTGTCTTCCTGATTGTATTTGTGCTTGTACGTCTTTCTGCCGTCTTCTTTGGACTTTGATTCACTTCTACCCCATTAGTGAATCAGCCGTCTAGAGGCAATGCATGTACTTTGAAAGTGAGAAGTGCAGGTTTGATCCCTACTCATGCCTGAAAAATTTGCCCCCATCCTCTAGACCATAATTGGTGGTTTTGATTCCAGTCTTTTAGATGAAACAATTAACCAAAGTCCTGTATGCAACACACATTCAGTGCATGTAAAAGAACTGATGGCAATAACAGAATTATCCCATGGCACAATTCTGTAGAGAAAAAAACTACTCTAGTAGGGAAACAAAATTCAACACACTTATAAACTAGAAACACTTTTAATGGATGACTCAGCTCTTGTGGTGACAAGCGCTCCCTAGGGATAGTAACCCAAATTTTCTGCAGAGAATTCTGCTGTGACTGAAAGTGATATCTAATTCAGTTTAATTCAATTCAACACAATTCAATTTAACCCTCTTCTGCTCCATCCTCTTTCAGCAAGTTCCCAGGATCAGATGGGATGAGACAGGGTGAGCAGCGAGGTAATCACGTGATCAACACTGCCAGTTTATCCACCAAATCACTCTGCAATGAAACAACCAGCCAGCCAATCATCTTCCAGAACTGATTGCAAGTGGCGACCTCCCGTGACACGCTCTTCCAAGAACAGCAACTCTACTCTGATCTCAGGTCACTGACCGGTGAGAGGGGGTTAATTCCCTTGCTAATATTCAGGAAATGAGTGGAGAGAAAATGATTCAAACAAATTGCATGGAATGTCACCTGAATCAACATATTAGCAGTTTTGTGTTTGTTTGGCATTTTGTTTGTGTGTTTGTTTCTTTGTTCATCACTCTGTGTATGTGTGTGTGTGTGTCTGTCTGTCTGTCTGTCTGCCTGTGTGTCTGTGTCGGTGTGTCTGTGTGTGTTTACTGTTTAGGTTTTATTGTTTTAGTTTGCTTGTTTATATGTCTTCTATTGGTTTTCAGTTTTCACTTTTATTTATTTGTCTTGTTTAAACCATTTCTATTTAACAACATGTGACAAAACAAAACAAATTATTATGACAAAACAGAAAATAAAATATCAAAATGTTTTATGCTTTTTTAAAAAAATAAACAATAATCATTTGTCTCTTTTTTTGAAGAAGCTACAAATCTTTGAATATGAATGTAATGTATTAACCTTCTTTTTGTGAATGGGGGGGGGCATTTTTTACACAAATAGTAATGTATCATACCTTTTTGTTTTGTCTGTGGATGTGGATGGGTTATATTATCATATTGAATAGTTTTGTAATGCAGTGTGCTGTGTTGTCTTTGTTATTTTGTATGCTTTTACCATTATTGAAATGACATTTCTTAAACTTTTGCAAAGAATTTTAAAACACAAAAATGATACTTGTAGTGGTGTTCCATTTTCTTTTTTTTCATATGCTTGGCATTGCAAGGAACAAAATACTGATCTATGCAATTTTTTGCTGACTCTTGGTGTTATCTAAGCAAGCTGTTTTAGTGTTAGCATATCTTTTAGTAGGAATTTTGATTGATCTTTATATATAGGTAATCTGTTTATTGTTTCATCCTGAATGCAGGACATTCAATGTCAATATTCTCTCTCTCTCGCTCTTGCTCTCGCTCTCTCTCTCTCACTCTCGCTCGCTCGCTCTCTCTCTCTCTCTCTCTCTCTCTCTCTCTCTCTCTCTCATCTCTCTCTCTCTTCCTCTCTACTCTCTCTCTCTCTCTCTCACACACACACACACACACACACACACACCACCACCACCACCACCACCATCACCACCACCACCACTACACCACCCCACCCACCCCATCCAACCCCACCCCACCCCACACCAAATCACAGCCATCCAGGTATCACTTCAGAAAACTACAAACAGGGACAGAGGAGGTGATGTCAGTGTGATACTATGAGTCACACACACCTGACAACATCGCCCATCTCACGCCAATCAACAGAGTAAGGAACCCTCCAACTCTCCCACTACACCTCTCCACTCTCCTGTGCTCTACCCTCACACCTCACCACCACCCCTCACTTTCCCCCTTCAGCAAAAATCCCTGGGCTCAGAAGAGGAAGGGGTTGAGCAGCGAGGCAATCACGTGATCAACACTGCCAGCTGATCCGCCAAATCACTCCGCCATCAAACACCAGCCAGCCAATCAGCTTCTTGCATTGAATGCCAGTGGCGACCTCCCATGACATGGGAGGCAACTCCGCTGCTGCTGAGAAAGAGTCCCTAGAAGGAGGGGAAATGATTCACTGGTGAGACAGAGTTAATTCCCTGGCTAATATTTGGGAAATGAGTAAGAGAAAATGATTCAGATTGATTACGTGAAATGACCCATAAATTGGAAGATTAGGCCTTTGCTTTTTTTGGTAGTCTGTATTTCTTTGTTATTTATCCTTTCCTTGTTTTATCAATTGATTCAAAGGGGGGGGGGGGGGGGGTATCAAGAAATTGCAATAAAGCATAATTTATTTTGTTTACTTGATCTTATTGAAATTTCACTTCAGTAATCAAGGCTTTCTTTCTTTTTGACATAACATTGTATGTGTAAAATAGTATCTAAGAGGTGAGGTTTTTCTTTAAACAATTCTGTTGTGTAAATGGTAGTTGACCAAATCATTTTTTTTGTCTTATGTTGTGTATCATTGTATCATTGCATTTACTCAACTTTGTAGGGTAGGCATCAGAGGTGTAAAACAAAGAGATGCTTGTAATCATCTTCTGTTTTTGTTCTTCCACAATAAATTGACACTGTGATAATTGACAATGGTTGATACAGTGCTTCAATAGCTCCTAGTAGGCATTCATGAACGTATGTTAGTGTTATTACATAACTATTAGGGATTTCAACTTGTCTAATAGCATGATAGATCTCTGCATCGCTGCTACCAGATTTAAATATTTTTACACCAGTCTCTCTCTCTCTCTCTCTCTCTCTCTCTCTCTCTCTCTCTCTCTCTCTCTCTCTCTCTCTCTCTCTCTTTCTCTCTCTCTCTCTCTCTCTCTCTCTCTCAAGAGTAGAATTATACATATCCTGTACTGTAACTTCTTGTGTTTTCATATGGTGTTGCTATTTTGTATTGTGTTTTTTTTCTGAAATGTTCTTCCTGACTGTTTTGCTGCGTGTATGTTTTCAAAACAGCCTTTAAGACAAGGCTTGGCATACAATTTATACTTGCATATCAAAAATCATTCAGTCATACACTCATCCATCCATCCATCCATCATCATTCATTCATTCATTCATCTCTCTCTCTCTCTCTCCTCTCTCTCTCTCTCTCTCTCTCTCTCTCTCTCCTCTCTCTCCTCTCTCTCTCTCTCTCTCTTCTCAAGAGAATTTTTCCCTGGAGTTAACATCAGTGCCAACTCCACTACTCCCCAAAGTCCTTGGATGAGACTACAAACACCCTTGTCCAAAGCATGCAGAACATCTTGCACACAGGTTAAAACCTGTTCTATTTTTCAGGAGTAGGCCATTGTGTGCCAGTGGGAATATAATTGACAAAATTTAAAACCCTCATACATGCAGGGACTAGAATATAAAAAGAACATGAGTGCTTAATCATTATCCTCTAAATAAAAGAAGAAAAAAAATAAAATAAATTAAATGTATTAATTGAATCAATTAGAATTTATCTCTCTTTTGGTTTTTTTTTTTTTTTTTTTTTGTTTTTGGTTTTTTGGTTTTTTGGGGAGTGGGGGTGTTGCTTTGGTATGTGTTTTGTTGTTGTTGTTGTTTGGGGGACTGCTATGGAATGACTCTGACAATTCTGTTATTTTTTCCTTGTAGAATATTTTCTTGCTGTTAAGTGGTGATCAGATGAGGAGGGTGAGCGGTGGGGTATTCACATGATCAACACTGCCAGCTGATCCGCCAAATCACCCGCCAGCCAGCCAATCAGCTTCCTGCCTTGAATGCTAGTGCTGACCTCCCGTGACACGCTCCACCCAGGAAAGCAACTCTGCCCCAAGATTATTACTGGAGGATGGGAAATGACTCACTGTTGAGATGGAGTTAATTCCCTGGATAATTTTCAGGAAATGAGACAGAGAAAATGATTCAGACTGATTGTGAGAATTTTGCTGGTTTCAAAACTTTTGGATTTTGCTGCTTGTTTATGATTGTTTCATTTATCTTTTTATTTAGCCTTCTTTTTCTATTGTTGTAAGTTTATTCACTTTTTATTGTAAGAGACATAGCGAAACCAGAAAACTGAGTATTAAAAAAACAAAGGTTAACTGTTTACCTAAAATTAATTCCAGTTTTCTTTTCAAGAACTACAATGTGTTGTTTCTTGTAAAAGATATCTTGTAATATAATTGTTTTTAATCTTGTCAAAGCTGTTCACTCCAAAATTTTGTATAATCTTACTTTGTAATACATTATTTTATGCTGTTATCATATTGTGTATTTTTGTATTGTACTGCACTATATGCAGCTGTATAATAAGCCTCTACATTATTGGTACAGCAGCTCTGTAACTTTGTGCAGCAAAGAGGTGTAATGGGCAGATTTTGTGATTGAGTCATAGCCTTCATCTTTTCATTATGAAAGACAAAACAGATACTTGAGAACCAGTAAAGATAGAATGTTGCTAGCTCCTGGTATAAATCAGATGATAATGTCAGTACATAACATGAAATAATAATACTGTTGTACATTGCTCTCCATGGACAAAGTGTACTATCCTTTTTTGTTTTTCAGGTTTGTTTTTGTTCCATGAGAGTGACTGCAGAATTGTGCCACGAATATCTTTTCGCTGCCTTGGGTTGTTTTTCAAAAGTTGAACTACATGTGTGTTCTACATGGGATCCTAGTATGTGCACGCAGGCACTCAAATGTAAGCATATAACATTATTCTGAGACCTGATGAGAAAGAGAAGGGAGAAAAATGAAGCCAGTTCAAAAGTGTATGCTGCTCACTGTGTGCAGACTGCATAACACCCAATTAGCTGTGAGAGAGACACATAGGGTTATACAATGATTGACACCTGTCTGTTGTCTGCTTTTACTAGTGATGTAGCATCTATATGCAGTTTCTTATTTCAGTTGTGAATAGCTTTTTCTTCGTTTTTATCATTTGTCCTTTTTTTCTGCTTTTCTCTTGTGACTTGTTTTGTTGTTGTTTCTCTTTCCTTTATGTTTGGCTATGTAATCTAACTGATGGCTTTCCTATATTTTTGTTAAACTTGTTTTTGTTGAGGTGTTTTTTTGTGAATGGAATTGTATGGTGTGTGTGTGTGTGTGTATGTACGTGTGTGTGTTTCTGTCTGTCTGTCTATGTTATATGTGTGTAAATGTGTGTATGTCTGTCCATGCACACGTGCGCCGCGGTGTGTGTGTATATATGGTTGCTTGTATGCATGTGAGTCTGTGTATCTGTTTGTATGTGTGTCTATATGTCTGTATCTCTGTCTGTCTGTCTGGCTGTTTGTCTATATATGTCTGTATCACTGTGTGTCTGTATACGTGCACGCAGGCACTCACACAGCAAGCTTGAAATCATAATATTATCATTCTGAGACCTGATATGAAACAAAAGCAAAAAAAAATGAAGCCAATTTAAAAGTGTAAGCTGCTCACTGCATGCATACTGCAGAACACTCCATTAGCTGTGAGAGAGACCCAGGGGTTCTAAAATGATTGGCACCTGTCTATAGCTCCTTCATTAGCTGCTTTCATTAGCTGTGTAGCCTATAATAATATCCAGTTTTGATTTCATCTGTGAATAGGTTTTTTTTCAGTTTTATTATTTGTCCTTTTTTTTTTTTTACTTTTGTCTTGTGTGTTTTCTTTTCCTTTTTGTTTGGATATGCACAATAACTGACAGCTGTCTGTTATTTCTGTTGTTGTTGTTGGGGTGTTTTTTGTGGACGAAATTGTCTGGGTGTGGTGTGTGTGTGTGTGTGTGTGTGTGTGTGTGTGTATGTGATGGAGAGAAGGACAGAATAAATTAATAATCTTTATTTTTTAAGGTTTACAGAGTAGGTATTACAGACACAGAGAGAGAGGTGGAGAGAGACAGACAGACACACAGACACACAGATACAGGGATACCTAAGAAAAAAGATCCTAAACTTCCTCACCCCCCACCCCTGTCACTATCACCCTCTCCTCTCACCAAGCTTCCTGTTGTTTTCTTCTCATCTCTTTTGCTGTCATGCACAATCAGTTATATGTAAAATACATGAATAAATAAATAAATAAATAAACAAGAACCAACAACAAACAAATTTTAAAAATAAAAAAAAATTTAAAAGCACACAAACGAAAAAAACTAACAAAAAAAAGAGGACAACAATAAACAATAATATTTTTTTTTAAATTGACATCCATCCCCTACACTCATCCCTGGTCCCTCTGAAAACATTTTTTGTCTTATCTCCTCCTCCTTTCTTATGAATTATTCCCCTTGACTAGCATAATCTCCCTCGCCTCATCAGCATCGTTAAGAGTCTCTGGGGTGACGTCAGCACTTCATGTTGGCGGGATGACAGGTGCAAGTGATGAGATCATGTTACGTCAGCTATGACCTAAAACTTTGGGGGATTTGTGTGCTGGAGGGGGGGGGGTGATTGTGTGTGTGTGTGTGTGTGTGTGTGTGTGTGTGTGTGTGGTTGTGTGTGTGTGTGTGTGTGTTGTATGTTATGTGTGATGTGTGTGTGTGTGTGTGTGTGTGTGTGTGTGTGTTGTGTGTGTGTGTGTGTATAAGAGAGAGAGTGTGTGTGTGTGTGTTGTGTGTGTGTGTGTGTGTGTGTGTGTGTGTGCGCGCGCGCGCGCGCGCGTGTATTACGGGGGGGGGGGGAGGAAGAAGGGGCTGGAACTCATCGCAACAAGAGAATTAATGATCCGTGGCAGATGTATCAAGTAAACCTTACTGGGTTGGGGTGTTTTTTTTGGCAAAACAAAGAGCACGCAGACAGACACAAAGGTAAAACTAGGTTAGTATTGTAGCATGGCAAGCTTTCTTTTTTTTTATCTAGGTACGAGTAGTATATACAGCTACCCTGAAGCTTGAAACAGGTATCTGCTGTGAATAAAATGTGTTTACAATACACAACTATGCACAGCACGTACTTTGCTGTGTTTATTTATTTATTTATTTATTTATTTATTCTTTATATCGAGGATAACAGAATAAGCAACATGTGCTTTTTTCATCCGGTCCCGTGTGTATGCAGTTTTTGTAAATATTGTCACTGTTCCCACCGGCACACGAATGGCCTACTCTACGAAAAGCGGAACAGGATTTAACGTGTGCGCAAGATGTTCTGCGTGCGTTCGCACACGGGGCCTCGGTTTAAAGTCTCATCCGAAGGACTTTTGGTTATGTTGTGTTGTGTTATGCTATGGTATGCTAAGCTGTTCTATGCTGTGTGTTGTTTATGCTGTGCTATGCTATGCTGTACTGTGCTATACTATGTTATATCTATGCTGTGTTGTGCTATACTATGTTTATTTATGTTGTGCTGTGCTGTGCTGTTCTATGCTATGCTATGCTATATCTATGCTGTGCTGTGCTATCCTGTTCTGTGTTATGCTGTGCTGTGCTATGCTCTCTCTGCTCTGCTATGTTATTGCTGTACTATTTGTTTTATGCTATACTATGTTATACTGTGCGTTTTTATCCTGTGCTTGGCTATGCTATGCTATGCTATGCTATGCTATGCTATACTATACTATACTACACTACACTAACTACACTAACTACACTACACTACACTACACTACACTACACTACACTACACTACACTACACTACACAACACAACCAACCATGCACATACAAACACAATGCAGTTACCACAAAATACAATACAAACCAAAGCAACCAATACACCATCCACACACACACCCTCATAACTGCACAAACAAACACACCACAAAACCACAGGATAGTAGCCAGCCAAACATCACCACCTGATCGACCACAACCAACACCACAATACCCTAATTACGAGAAATTTCCGAGTAACTCAATACACTTCACTCCTGACAACAGTTTCGGTAAACTGAAAAACACAACCCAATGTACAAACCACGCAGAGATCTTGCACCACGTTGAAAAACGTCTCGCCTGTGAATCTGTACGCCTATCCATGCATAGGACAGCGATTTTTTTTTAAGGAATTTTTGAATTTAACAATCGGGGTAACTGAACTTACAACATCTTTTAATAGTCCCGGTGATGCACTTGAAACATGGCCCTGTACAACCGCACACGATTGCCACACTTAAAAACGCGGAAAATTTACGTGTGCGCAAGATTTTCGTGCGTTCGGAACAGAGCCTCTTTTAAAAAGATTGCGAATGCAAGAGTTGTCGTGTTTAGACACCATCTCCGAAGTCGGAATGCGGCTACCTATATGATGGGTTTAAAAAAAATAAAAAGGTCGCGTATGCATAATCTCACCATTGATAAACCTCAAAGCTCCGACCGGAAGAAAAAAAAATGAAAACGAAACCAGACATAGGCCTACCAACACTGAAATAGTAGAAAAATGCAGCTTTCAACAATCAATCAACAATCAAACAATATTTAAAAAAAAGACAACACAGAAAGAACCCATATACCATTCCATAACACAGTTACCCAATTTTTTGGCACTTTTTCACACAGCAACTAAAAATACCATGTTGGCAAAAACAGTAAGGAATAATGGTGGTTAAACCATGCCATTTTGACTGTCAGGTCTTAAGCCTGTGGAAACTCGGGTTCAAACGAGAATATTGTGCGAGAGACATAGGATTTGTGAAAGAGAATTTTGATTGTTAGTCAAGTATGTGTGTGGTGCGTGCGTGGTGCGTGCGTTGTCGTGGTGCGTGCGCGGTGTTGTGTGTGTGTGTGTGTGTGTGTGTGTTGTGTGTGTGTGTGTGTGTGTGACAGCTGCTATTGTCTTACTTCATTACCTCTAAGCTTTTGTTTTTCGTTAAGACCTTAATTAGGAGCCTCTTTCTTTCTTCCTTCCTTCTTTCTTTTCATTTTCTTTCTTTCTTTCTCGTCTCTTTCAGTTGTTGTTTTTTTCTTGCTTGCTTGTTTCCTTCTGTTCTCTTCTCCTTCTTCTCTCCTTTTATGTCTTGTTATTTTCTGGAGGAGGGGGGGTGTAATTTGTATCTTGCTTTTTGTGTAAGGGTTCGTGTTTTTTTTCGTTTTTTTTTCTCGGCTAGAGGTCTGAAGTTTCACCAATCGTGAGATTTGTGCGTATGCAGCCGTTTTTTAACCCACCATTAAGGTAAACCGCATTCCGACTCCAGGGTTTTTTTTCTGTTTTCCTTCCTTTGGGGTTGTTGTTTGTCGTTGTCATTGTTTTTCAATTCTGTTTCTTATGGTGGTTCTTTTAATCGTTGTTCTTTCGGTGTTGTTTGATTATTTGTTTTGATTGTTTTGAGATCACTGCTGTTGTGCTTCTCTCTTTCTTTTTTCACGTTCATATGTGTGGTGGGAGGGGGAGGTGTGTTTTGTGTTGTGTGTGTTGTGTGTGTGTGTGTGTGTGTGTGTGTGTGTGTGTGTGTGTGTGTGTGTGTGTGTGTGTGTGTGGTGAGGGGTAGGGGGGTGTGTGTGTGTAGGTATGTGGTGTGTTGTGTGTGAGAGAGGGTTGGGTGGTGTGTGTGGTGTGGTGTGTTGTGTGTGTGTGTGTGTGTGTTGTGTTCTGTCTGTCTGGTCTGCATGTCTGCTGTTGTGTTGTGCGAGTCGGCAAACAGATACAGGCATGATAAGGGGATGGGGGGCATGTTTTCTTGCGAGGCTGCATCCATCAAGTGATGTGCGTTTACAATCTACCGTGTGGAAGGTTGGATAGGATTGGGAGATGTTTTACGACATAGCAGTGCGTGATATAATATATCATGGAGAGAGGTTGATGGGATGACAGGCCAAGTACCTGTACTGTACCATAAGTAGATGAATGAGTAATTAACTGATGGACTGTCCCGGAGGGTGATTGCTTGGGTCAGGTCAGGTTTGACTCATGGCACTTTCTACTGATAAAAGAAGGATTTGGACCAAGAAGAAGAAAGGGGAAAAGAAAAAGAAGAAGAAAACGACGACTGAGAGACGATGATGATGATGATGATGATGATGATGATGATGATGATGATGTGGTGGTGGTGTGGTGGAGATATTGATGATGACGATACGATGACGATGACGATGACGATGCTGGTGGTGGTGGTGGTGGTGGTGGTGGTGGTGGTGGTGGTGGTGTGAAGATGTGACGATGATGATGGTTGGTGGTGGTGGTGGTGGTGGTGGTGGTGGTGGTGGTGGTGGTGGTGGTGACGGTGATGATGATGATGATGATGATGATGATGATGAGATGATGATGATGATGATGACGATGACGACGACGATGATGATGATGGCGATTATTAACGATGATAGCAACAAGTATATATCTCTCAAAAAGACTAAATCTTGCTAAACACTGCATATTTAAGTACTTCTGCACGTAGTGCAGTGTGTAAAAATATATTTAGGAACACTAACAAACTAAAACAAAAAATGAAATGGCAAATGAACAAGAAAACAAAAACAGGGATCATGATTATATACAGACACAGCAGGATAAAATATTTGTTATCAAAGATACTCTCATGCAATCAAACCATTTTACCTACCTTAAAGAACGATAGTGTGTGGGTTCTATAGAACTGACCCACAAATGCTTCAGACTGTGATTAAGTTGATTGACTACCCCCCCCCCCCCCTAAAAAAAAAGACCAAAATTAAGCCCAAGACAATTAGTACTGTTGTACCCTCGCTCCAGTGATGTCGCACTGGTATACCTCCCAGCACGTCAAATTCTGACTCTAGATCTCTCTCACTGCGTGTGATCTCAGTCGTCAGCCATGTTCCACTAAGCATTATGGGAAGGGCTGGCGGGGGAGGGGTCTTGTGGGAAATCAAGAGTAGACAATCCATTCATGTGGAACTATTTGGGCTCGGATTCTTTTCTCCTATGTTAGCAAGGTCATTTGTGAGAGAATCGGAAAAGGAGATTGGGGGGGGGGGGGGGGCTACAAATGCGTGAAAAGGAAGGAGGGAGACAGATAGATAGATGGACAGACACTGAGAGAGAGAGACAGAGACAGAGACAGAGAGACAGAGAGACAGAGAGAGAGCAAAACACTGCCACAAAAACATCTATATCTACGCATACATGTTCAAACTATATAAAAAAAATTTGATCCAGGTTCCGCAAAAGCAATGCAGTTGCATTCTACCTATTACTATCTATCAAGGGAGACAATGGAAATGTGTACTCGATATCAAAATAAAAAAACAAGCAATTTTTAAAAAATATTTTAAAATCACACACAAAAATGAAAAACGAAAAAGCAACAAAAACAATTTACACAAAATATTTGTACATAGTAACCATGTATGCAAACTATGTACAGTTATATTTCATTATTTTCCAGTCATAACAAACGTCACAAATGATTTTTATCTCTAATTATAAGATTAACAATAACCAATTTCACACCATCTCACTACAAAAAAGAAAGAAAGAAAAAAAAAGAAAAACACACAAAATGCTAAACAACCCCCCCCCCCCCCCCCCAAAAAAAAAAAAAAAAAAGTTTTATCAAACATGTATCCCAACTATAGACATTTTTTATTCAGAATCTGCCAATCAGAACAAACCTTACAAAACTAGCGATTTTCATCTCTCATCGACTATCGAGGGAGACAATGACTTTTCACAATATATCCAGAAAAGACAAAAAGGGAAGCAACAAAAACACAATGTAAAAGAAAAGACAAAACACTTCCACGAAAATATATGTGCATATCAAAGGTAATCAACTTATTGACATTTTCGATTCAAAAATCTGCCAATCAGAACAAGTGTTACAAATGTTTGCAAGGTCTCACTATCTAGGGAGACAATGACAAATTACATCCCATATAAAAATAAGGGAAAAAATAGTTTTTAACAAGGCGAAAAACCTTTGCCACCCCTAAAGAATCTGAGATATCAAAAGAAAAAATACGGACATTTTCGATTCAGCATCTGCCAATCCGAAAAAAGCATTGCAAACGCTTCCCATCCTTCATTTTCAAGGGAGACAATGACAAATTTTAATCCATACCAAAAACAGACAAAACAAAAGAAAAAAAAACAAAAGACAGAAAAATCAAATACAACAAAAATGACATTTCTACAAAATATCTGAGATATCAAACATATTCAGGCTGTGAACATTTTCATTTAAGCGTCTTCCTATCACTGTGGTATATGTTTGACCCACCGGAAGTCGAGAAAGAGTGACGTCACCTGGAATAACCACATTTCCCCCTGTTCACAAAAAAAGTTCTATCACTACTCAGACACAAATACAGTTATGTATGTAGTTTTCTTCTTTATTTTAATTTTTTATGAAAGGAAAAAATATATGCATTTTTTTCGTTTAAAATGTGGAGAATATCACTGACGTAACACCTAAGCCAACTTCAACTGGATGTGAATATACACCACTGCTAACGAGTTTTATCTCTCACTGTCAAAGGGAGACAATGACAAATTTCACTTCATGAAAAAAAAAAACCAGCAACTTTTTTTTTCCCTAATCATCTAAAATGTTTGCCGAACATGGATTGATCTGAACGTTTTTCTGCTGATTGCTTCCAGTTCCCTTGCTGATAAACAAGAAAGAATGAAAAGAGAGAGAGAGAGGAAGAATTGAAGAAAAAGGGAAAAGGGAAAGAAGTAAGTCAGAAAGGCAGAAGAAAGAAAAAAACTGAGAAGAAAAAAACCAACGAAATAAGTAAAGAAGCGAGTAAAAGAGAAGTTGAAAAATAACAAATAGAAGCAAAGAAAAAGAAGAGAAAAACAAATTAAAGAAGGAAATATATAACTAACAAATAAAGAATAAGAGAGAAAAGAAAAAAGAAGAAGAGCAGAAAGATGGGGAACAAGGGGAGATAGAAAGAGCTAATTGAAGGGGGAACAACTTCAGGTTGTTAGTGTTTAAAGTGCAAACCACTGCTAATACTAGAGCAGGGTCTTCACTATGTTAACTTAAAGCAATTCATGTTGTGTAAGCTATCTCAACAATAAAAACCAACAAAAAAAGAACCCAGCTAAACATCTACTTCATTATTATCCATCTTCTTTTCCTGTCTGTTTCATCCTCTGTGACATCCTGTTCTGCTGTTCCCACGCCGCTCATTCCGCTTTTTTTTTATTTCAACGATAACGAATAAAGACTTATGTACGTTTTTTCATACAGTCCCCGTGTGCATGCAGCTTTGTCAATTTCGTCATCCGTCCCTACTGGCACACAATGGCTTACTCCTCCGAAATTACGAAACAGGTTTTAGCGTGTGCGCAAGGTGTTCTGCGTACGTTCGCTCACGGGACCTCATAGTCTCATTCCTTCAGCAACACACAGGCTTGTCATGTCGTACCCTCAGGGTCAGAAATCCACAGGGAGCTTATCAATGTCGGGCCGAGGCGAGGCCACTATCCAGAAGAGCCCTGCAACTGCTGCTGGGTCACTTCGGTGTTGTTCAGTGGTGGTACCTGCTCTGACTGGACCAAAACAGAAGGAGAATTTAAGAAAACATGAAAAGATAAACACCCTCAAAGTCACATTTATCAAGTGGATGATGCTCGACTTGTGTGATCCCAGTCTTGCCCAACAATCCCATAGCAAACTCACTGAAGCAGGATTCTGAAAAAGAAAACATGTTTCATGGGATTCGAACCTGCGTCTCTCCAGTCAAGAATCTAATGCAGTAACCAATGTGCCACGATAGCTGATACAATATTTTAACTTTGCCAGCCTCAAAATTAAAATTGATGATCTTGTTATGTTTTGAACCGTTGAATTTCTTTAAAGCAAACAATACCAGGCTGTGCTTCGTTCGGACGTCAGCTAATGCCATGATTGATCACTATCTCAGATAAACAAAAAAAAACCTTACAAATATATTTGTAAACAATATTTGATTTTTGGATTGGCCCACCCCAAAAAGCCAATAACGCTGCACGGAGATTAACAAGAGAATAACAAAGACGGATAATGACAAAACAATGAATTGAATCAGAGTGTGTGTGTAAAAAATAAAAAATTGAATGAAAGAAACCTCCCCTCTCTTATCATTGTCAAAATAACGCTGTTATTTATTCTGAGCGTTAATTTCAATCCTCCTCAAGTCGGGTCATGGGTGACGTCACGGACAATATCCACATTTTTTCCCCCCATCCACAATAAAAGTTGACCTATGCTTCAGCAAAAAAAAACAAAAAAAATGGGGAATTGATGTATGGTAGCCTTTTTTTCTGTAGAAAGTGAAAATGTTACATATTTTTCCAGTTAAAAAAAATATGGGTAGTGCTGGTAAAGTCACGCTTAACCCAATTTCGGCATAGGATTGAATTTATGCCCTCTTTGCTGACAACGGGAGCAAACTGTAGATCTTTTGTCCTGAGAGATAGATTTGGTTGTCATCAACAAAATGGTGTAGTGAGAGAGAGAGAGAGAGAGAGAGTGTGTGTGTGTGTGTGTGTGTGTGTGTGTGTGTGTGTGTGTGTGTGTGTGTGTGTGTGTGTGTGTGTGTGTGTGTGTGTGTGTGCGCGCGCGCAAGCGCGCTCTGAAACAAGTGGATTTTGTTTTGGTTTGACTAGCATGGGAAGAATCGAGTCGGCAATGTATTTATTGTTCATTCATTTATCTTTTCATCTATCTTATTGTCTATCATATCTATCTATTTTTGTCAGGAGCATAGTGATGGCTTTTTTCATTTTATCTTTATTTCTTCGTTTTTTCTTTCATAATTTCTTACTATCCTTCTTTCTTCTTTTTTTTCCTTTTCTTTCTTTTCTGCTTTCTTGTTTTCTTTCTTTCTTTTTTTCTTCCCTGTCTTTTTTTTCTCCTTCCCTTTCTTCTTTCTTTTGCTTTCTTATTTTTTCTTTTCTTCCTCTCTTTCTTCTTTCCTTTTGTTCCTTATTTCTTCTTTCTTTCTTTCCTCTCTTTCTTTCCTCCTTTTTTTCCTTTTTTCTGATCTCCTTTTTCTTTCCACATTCATTCTTTTCCCTTTCTTGTTTTGTTTTAAATCCCACAGAAATTGTTAAAATCAGATACATCCCAGCTGTGGACAGTGTCACTTTACTATGCAACGTTGTTCCATCCATCAGGAAAACTGCAAACACACAGACACCACGCACGCACGCACGCACACACGCACGCACACACACGCACACACACACGCACACACACACGCACCACGCACGCACACACACACACACACGCACGCACACACACACCACACACACAACATACATCACCACACACACGCACCGACGCTCATCACACACACACACACCACACACACACACACACACACACATGTCCACTCTCCCAAAAGTCCTTCGGATGAGACTATATAAACCGAGGCCCCGTGTGCGAACGCACGCAGAACATCTTGCCTACACGTTAAATCCTATTCACTTTTCTAAAAGAGTAGGCCATTGTGTGCCGGTGGGAACAGATGACAAAATTTACAAAACTGCAGACACATGGGGACTGGATGTAAAAAAACATGAGTGCTTATTCCATTATCCTCATATAAAAGAATAAATAAATAAAATAAATAAAAACACACACACACCTCCATTCCTCCCTCCCTCTCTCCCTCCATCCCTCCCTGCCTGCCTGCCTGCCTGCCTGCACAGTCAGCTGCTGATACAGCCACACATTCCAATCCAGCAAATTTCTTCATGTTTGTTTTTATTTCCAAATCTTCAGGAAAATTGACTTCTAGAGACAATTTTTGCTCCAGATTTTTTTTTCAGAAAAAGTGACGAATATAGATTGCGGTTTTTTTTTAAGCTGCCTGTTAAATTTCTCAATTTCCAATTCATATGTTTTGAAATGTGTAAAAGAAAAAAATGATTTAAAGATGGATTGGACCAGGGCTTTATGCTTAGCTTAGAAGAAATGCTCTCTCTCTCTTCTGTCACTGTCAGAATTCCTATCGTTTCTGTCTTGGTGGATAAGTTTGTACTTTATCAACAAAAATGAGGAATTGGAAACAATTTTTTAGGGGGGGGTCAGTTTTTGTTTACAGCATTTTCGGAAGTGCAGGTGAGAATGACATAAATGTGTGTGTGTGTGTGTGTGTGTGTGTGTGTGTGTGTGTGTGTGTGTGTGTGTGTGTGTGTGTGTGTGTGTGTGTGGTGAGTGGTGAGTGATGTGGGGGGTGGTAGGGGGGGTACTGTCTGCCTGTCTGTCTGTCTTCCTCTTTTTTCTTAGCTTTATCTTCCTGCCTGTCTGTATGCATATGCTGTATACAAAGCACACACAATGAAATCAATTTCAAACGAACTTAGCAAATCCCACCCTGAGACACACACACACACACACACACACACACACACACACACACACACACACACACACACACACACAACACACACACAACACACACACACACACACACACACACACACACACACACACACACACACACACACACACACACACACACACACACACACACACACACACACACACACACACACACACACACCTGCTTCCCAAAGAAAATGCATTTCGTTTTAAAATCCCTGATTAGATCAAAAACCAAGTGGTTTGTTTGTTTTTTTCTAGAAAAGGCCAGTACAAGTAGTAAGGCAAATAAATAATGAACAGAATAAGTGGAGAGTGTCGTTCATATTATCAACATTAAATTTTGGATGAAAAATGGACTTCATAAGGACAGAACTGTCCCTCCCCCACCCCACCTCTTTCCGCCAATTTTTTCCAATCCACCCCCCCCCCCTCGTCCACTTGTATTTTACATTAATATTTGTTTGTTTGATTGTTGTGTTATATTTATTTTGGGGTTTGTTTTTTTTTTGGGGGGGGGGTTGTGTATTTGTTTCTTGTGGATTTTTTTCTCTTTTTTTTTTTTTTTTTTTTTTTTGGGGGGGTGCATTGTTGTTGGCTAGTTGTTTTTTTTTTATCTGGTTTTGTTTTTGTTGTTTTTGGTTATGCCTTAGGGGTATTTTTGGGAGGAGGGGGTGTTTTTGTTTTTGTTGTTGTTGTTTTTTTTTTTTGTTTGTTTTTTTTGTTTTTTTTTTTTTTTTTTTTGGGGGGCTTATTTTTCTTGTTGTTTTCTTCTTGGTTTCTTTTTGTTTTGTTTTTGTTTCTTTTTTTTTTTTTTGAGGGGGGGGGGTTACATTTTGCTGAATCGAGAACTTCACAAGGTCGAAGAGATGGTCAGTACACTTTAAAAGTTTGTATTACTTTCTGTATCTCAGGACAAAAGACAATCACAACAAAAACCTCTGACAAAAAGACTTTTGACCTTTTCTTGGGAGTGGATGATTGTTTTCTTTTCTTCTCTCTCTCTTTCTTTCTTTCTTCTTTCCTTTTCTTTCTTTCTTGTTCGTTTTTCTTTCTTTTTCTTTTCTTTCTTTATTTCTTGATTTATTCTTTCTTTCTTTGTCCTTTATCTATTTATTCATTTATGCTGTCTTTCTTTTTTCCTTCTTTCATTCTTTTATGTTCTCTCTCTTTCTTTCTTGTTTTTTTTTCCTTCTTTTCCTTCTAATCTTTCTTTGTTTTGTTCTTTCGTCTCCTTATCTTATTTTGCTGGGGAGGGGGGGGGGGTAGGGGGTGTTTGTTTTTGTTTTTTGTAATTCTGTTCCTCGGCTAGATATCTCAGAGATTTACCAATAGTGAGATTTTTTGAATGCAAACCTGGTTTGTTTTTTTTATCCACGACAATATTGGTAGTTTTGTTATGGCTTTGGTGGTGGGTGGTGTTTAATTAAGATCGACGCCTATGTGCTTGCAGGTTTTTTGTGGGATTTCTTTTGTCATCCGTTCCTACGGGCACGGAATGACCTATTGCTTTATCTTAAAGCCCATCATAACGTTTTAAATTTAAATTGTATCAGTTGTGTGAATTTGTTTTTACCACTTTATGTACAATTCTAATATCCCATGGAAGTCATATAAATGTCTGGCTACCAACCATCATGAGGACCAAAAAAGGTGGCATACCCAAAAATCTCACCATTTGTGAAAACCTGGGAGTTGTAGCCCGGAATGAAAAGAAAATAATGATATCAATGTGTGATGTTCCATAAGGAAAACTTGACACATCCCATTTGGCAAGGCCACTTTTTAATCCTTTTTTATTTTCTAAGTGATGAATACAGATTGCTCGAAAGCTGCCTGCTCATTTTTTCATCTTCCAATTCAGATGTTTTTAAAGTGTGTCAAACAAAACAACAAAAAAATCCTTGAAAGATGGATTGGACCAGAGCTTTATGCTTAGGTTAGATGAATTTTTGTCTCTCTGTCTCTGTCTCTGTCTCTGTCTGTCTCTGTCTGTCTGTCTGTCTGTCTCACTCTCTCTTCTGCTCTCTCTCTCTCTCTGCTCGTCTCTTCCTCTGTCTCTATCTCTCTCTCTCTCTGTGTCCTTCTCTTCTGTCTGTCTGTCTGTCTGTCTGTCTCTCTCTCTGTCTGTCTGTCTGCTGTTGTCCGCTGTCTGTCATGTCTGTCTTCTCTGTCTGTCTGTCTGTCTGCTTCGCTTCTTCTCTCTCTCTCCTCCTCCTCTGCTCTCTCTCTCTCTCTCTCTCTCTCTCTCTCTCTCTCTCTCTGTCTCTGCTGTCTGTCTGTCTGTCTGTCGTCTGTCGTCTGTCTGTCTGTCTCTCTCTCTCTCTCTCTCTCTCTCTCCTCTCTCACTCTCTCTCTCTCTCTCTCTCTCTCTCTCCTCTCCTCTCTCTCTCTCTCTCTCTCTCTCTGTCACTGTCACAATTCCTATCCTATCTGTCTGTTGTTGTCTTTGGGATAGGTTTGTACTTCATCAACAAAAATGGAAGCTTAGAAACAATTTCTACAGGTTTGTTTTTTTCTTGCCTTATGTTTAGATGTTTTCTTCAGGGCAAGTGAGAGTGAGAGTAACAGAAATGAAGGGTCAGTCAGTCAGTCAAATGATCTTTTTGAGGTAAAAGTTTAGTACACAACTTTTTCATCCTGCCCTCAAGTGTGTGTTGTGCGCGTGTGTGTGCGTGCGTGCGTGTGTACACGCGCTTGTGTGTGTGTGTGGTATGTGTGTGCATGCCCGTGTGTGCGTGTGTGTGTGTATGTGTGTGTGTGTGTGTGTGTGTTGTGTGTGTGTGTGTGTGTGTGTGCGCCTGTCTGTATGTGGCTGTCTGTATGTGCGCCTGTCTGTATGTGCGCCTGTCTGTATGTGCTGTACACGAAACACACCCAATAAATGTATCAATATACAAACGAACCTACACTTCATGCTGTATACAGATTTAGCAAATAGATCCCCCCCCCCCCCCCCCCCCCCAACACCAAAAAAAAAACGGTTAAGTGAATAAAAACTTTAAAAGCCTACAAATGTGGAACACCAAAGAATAGACAGAACTGAAGAGTGTCATTTATATCATCAACATTTTGCTGGAGAATGGACTTAGATCTACCCCTCCCCTTCCCCCTCCGTCCATTCCCCATCCTCCATCCCCCACCCATAATCTTACCAACCCCCCCCCCCCCCCCTTTCCTCCACCTTTTTTTAAAAAAAAACTTTTTGTTTGTTCATTGGTTTTTTGTTGGTTTTTGTTTGTTTTCGGAGGGTGTTTTGTTTTCTCTGGATTTTTAGTTTTGTTGCTGTTTGTTATTTTTGTTTTGGTGTGTTTGGTTGGTTGGTTGGATTTTTTTGTTGGGGGAAGGGGGTTTGGGGGGAGGGGTTGTTATTAATTTGTTTTTTGTTTAGTTTTGTTTGGATTTGTTTTAGTTTGTCCTTTTTTTGTTGTGTTTTTGTTTTGTTTTGTTTTGTTTTGTTTTGGTGGGAGATACATTTTACCGAATCTACAACTTTACAAGGTCAAAGACATGGTCAGTGCACTTTAAAAGTTTGGATTACTTTCTGTATCTAGGAACAAAAAAAAACAATCAAACAAAATACTCTGATAAAAAAAATTGTTGACCTTTCTTTCTTGGGAGGGGATCATTTTTGTTTGGTTTTTGGTGTTTTCATATTTTTATTTAATTTTCTTCTTTCCTTTTTTTGGGTTCTTTCACATTAAGTGTCTCTATTCTTTCTTTATCGCTACTTTCACTCTATCAACTGATAATCTCACTCTTCTCTTTCTTTATATTAGTGTTGATTCCTTTCCTGTTTTACTTTGTTGCTTTTTTTCATTTTTGTTTTTCTATATTTAAAATTTTTCTCCTAAGTTCCAATTTTTACTAATGTAATGATTTATTGCGTATAACCGCAAAACCCCCCCCCGACCCCACACAACAAACAACCAAGACAACAAAAACCAGCACACATACGAAAACACACACCACCGCACCCACCGACACACACACACACACACGCACACACACACACCACACACACACACACACACCACACACACACACACACACACACACACACACACACACACACACACACACACACACACACACACACACTTATAGAGGTTATACATTTTGACATGGTGAATGGAATTTCAATTGTTGAATTTAAATCCTAACGGAACTATTGAAATCAAATAAAACCATTTCTGGACAGATTCCTGTTGATGTGTGTGTCCCCGAAGTCGAAGTGTAGCTACCTCAATATGGGCAGAAACGGTGGCATAAGCAAAATCTCACTGTTGGTAAACCACTAAGTTCCGGCCGAGGAATGAGGGAAAGAAAATTATTAATGTGTGATGCTTTATAAAGAAAACTAAACACATCCCATTTTGGAAAGCTGATTTTTTTGAGACAATTTTTTAATCCTGATTTTTTTTTCTTATTCTTTCTTTTCAAGTGATGAATACAGATTGCTAGTAAATCTGACTGCTAATTTCCTAAATTCAATATATCTATTTTTTTTTTTAAGTGTGTCAAAGTAAAAATGTTTAAAGATGGATTGGACCAGGGCTTTATGCTTAGCTTAGAAGAACTGCTGTCTCCTCTGTCACTGTCAGAATTCCTTCATATATGAAATGCTCTCTCTCTCTCTCCTGCTCTGTCTTCTTTCTGTCTCTCTCTCTCTCTCTTCTCTCTCTCTCTCTCTTCTCTCTCTCTCTTCTCTGCTCATCTCATTCTCTCTCTCTTCTCTCCTCCTCTCTTCTCTTCTTCTTCTCTCTCTTCTCTCCTCTCTCTCTCTCTCTCTCTCTCTCTCTCTCTCTCTCCTCTCTCTCTCTCTCTCCTCTCTGTCCAGTGTCAGAACCTTCCTTCTGTCTCTGTTGTCTTGGGGATAGCTAGGTTGTATTTCATCAACAAAGATGGAAGATTGGAGAACAATTTCTGCAGGTGTTTTTTTTTTTTTTAATGGTTTCTGCTTCGATGTTTTCTGCAGCACAGGTAAGATTGACCAAAATGAAGGTTGGGATGGATGGATGGATGGATGGATGGATGGATGATGGATGGATGGATGGATGGATGGATGGATGGATGGATGGATGGATGGGTGGAGGGTGGGTGGATGGATGGAATGGGATGGGTGGGGATGGATGGAGATGGATGGATGGGTGACTGGGTGGTGATGGATGGATGGTGGTGGATGGATGGATGAGGATGATGGGGTGGATGGATGGATGGGATGGTGGGGAAGGAATGGAAGTGGGTGGGGTGGATGGGGATGGATGGGGATGGATGGAGTGGATGGTGACTGGATGGATGGATGGATGGATGGATGGATGGATGGATGGATGGATGGTGTGGATGGATGGGATGGATGGATGATGGATGGATGGATGGATGGTGGATGGATGGATGGTGGATGGGAGGTGGTGGATGGATGGTGGATGGATGGGAGGTGGATGGATGGGGTGGTGGGAAGATGGATGGATGGATGGATGGATGGATGGATGGATGGATGGTGGTGGAAGATGGATGGATGGATGGATGGATGGATGGATGGATGGATAGGTGGTGGATGGATGTATGGATGATGGATGGGTGGGTGGGTGGATGGACGTATGAATGTCTGGATGGATAGGTGCATGAATAACAGAACAACTAAGGACTAGCAAATAAATAATAGATCATTAATAGACCGCTGATACGTGAAACGTCAGCAGAGTTGGTTTTATACCGTTTCATATGTATTCAGTCACACAGCTTATATCTGAGATTTTAAGCAAAGTAACTAAGTGATAACTGGCTCCCATAATATGACTCTGTGGTCGGCGCGCGGCTTTAAACAACAAGACTGAATCAACTGAAGGACCAGGGCTTTATGCTTAGCTTAGATGAACTGCTCTGTACTCTGTCACCGTCAGATTTCCTATCATTATATGAAATGCTTTCTCTCTCTCTCTCTCCTTCTTTTTTCTCCCTCTCTTCTTCTCTCTCCCAGTCTCACTCGGTCACACTCTCTTCTCTGCTTCTTCTGTCTCATCGGTGCCTCTCACTCTCTACTCTTCTCATCTCAATCTCTCTCTCTCTCTTCTCTCTCTCTCCTCCTCTCTCTCTCTCTCTCTCTCTCTCTCTCTCTCTCTCTCTCTCTGTCTCTCTCTCTCTGTCTCTCTGTCTGTCTCTCTCTCTCTCTCACTCTCTCCTCTGTCTCTCTCTCTCTCTCTGTCTCTCTGTCT
>CM060340.1:24710418-24722918 GCA_030674155.1 Stramonita haemastoma
ATGTGTCATCACGCGAGGCGTGCCGCCATGGGCCCAACTTGCACGTGAGAAATAATGGCGGGTCGTCACGTGACGTGACCGACCAATCAGGATGCGCCCCCCTTGCTGATGAGATATGGATTGTGGCCAGAAGCGTTTTACTCCCACACTCCCCCACCCCCACCCCCACCCTCAACACTGGTCCTTCTCTCTCTCTCTGTCTCTCTCTCTGTCTCTCTCTCTCTCTCTCTCTCTCTCTCTCTCTCTCTCTCTCTCTCTCTCTCTCTGGTCACTCCCCCATCCCCCCTCACCCCCCTCTGCCTCTTCCCCTCTCTGTTCCTTCACCTGTTGGCATGATTGAAAGTGTAATGAATGGAGATACTCCGTGGGGAACTTTGTTTAGTTACTTGTGTGTGGTTTGTTGAATATCCCAGTATGGAAGAGTCTGATCACGAAAATGATAACAACAATATTGATGTTCAATTGTCATCATCATGATTCTCATTGACAATGAGACGCTTTTTCTGTGAAAGTGTTTTTTTTTCCAAATATGACTATTTCAAAACACAATGATAGCAACAACTGCAATTATACTCGTATGTTTTTGTTATTTCAAATTCATTATCAAAATTGTTTATAGTGTACAAACATGAGACATAAAATGTGGTGGAGTTTTGTTTTATGTTGGTTTTATTTGTTTGTTTTGTTGTTCTTGTTGTTTTGGGGGGGCGTCTATCCAAATAGGGCAAATACTGAAGCCATTGATAACAACAACAACAGCAATTATACTCATGTTTATCATCATTATATTAATCATCTACAACATGTTTGATAGCGTACAGACGTAAGACGTCAGTGGTATGGGTCTGTAGCTAGTTATATTTGTGAAACAGTTTGCTATTTTTGTAAACAGGAACAACAATTGACATTTTCTTAACTTAAGGTAGCACACCTTTCTTCTAAAAAAAAATATAGAGAAAAAACTTGTGTGTTTATCCACTTGCTTGGTAAGCGTTCAAGCATTTTATTAGAAATGACCATCGATCCCCACTGACGAGATGCTATCTTTTTATTTCTTAAAAGGTTAAATGAGCATTAAAATACATGTTGTTACTCGTCTAATATCACACTTTGAGTGAGCAGACGCAAAATCGAAGCAACAATAACAACATCAGAGAAGTGTGGTCATCAAGACTATCTGACTTTTCCCTGTGGGATCTGTGGCATTTCTGTGCCTGTGCTAAGCCACACTTCCCCCTGGGAATGTCGGGGGGCCTGTCAGTATGTCTAGCATCTCCACCTGTGGTGGCAGTGGTAGCTGTAGGGTGGCCTTTTTTCTTCTTGGGTTATAACCGATATTGTCATTATGCCTGTAGCTCCAAAGAGAGAGAGAGAGAGAGAGAGAGAGAGAGAGGAGAGAGAGAGAGAGAGAGAGAGAGAGGAGAGAGAGAGAGGAGAGAGAGAGAGAGAAAGGATGAGAGAGATGAGAGAGAGGAGGAGGGAGAGGGGAGAGAGAGAGAGAGAGAGAGAGAGAGAGAGAGAGAAACACACACACACACACACACACACACACACACACACACACACACACACACACACACACACACACACACACACACACACACACACACACACACACACACACACACACACACACACACACAAGGACGAAAAGAAAATGAAGACCGAACTAAACCTTTGTCATCATCCTTCGAGCAAGAAAAGATTCGTGCTGTTTCCTTCCCTCCCCTCCTGTGTAGACAATTAGCAACCAACCATCAAGTAGTCTAGAAAATATACCCACTGGCAAAAGAGGGAGAGAAAGAGAGAAGAGATAAGGAGGGGAGAGGGGGAGGGAGAGGGAGTCTGGAAGGTGAAGGTAATGAAATTGGAGGATAAAAGAAAACAAAAGAAAAAAAGAAAAAACTACTATTTCATTCTCAAGGTTGAGTCATCCTCATCCATCCTCAAAGTTCATTTCCTCAGAGTCAGTCACGAAGGGAGATTGTGGTGTGTGTGTGTGTGTGTGTGTGTGGTGTGTGTGTGTTGTGTGTGTGTGTGTGTGTGTGTTTGTTGTGTGTGTGTGGTGTGTGTGTGTGTAGTGTGTGGTGGTGGTGGGTGTGTGGTGTTGTGAGATGTGTGTGGTAAGTTGGTGTGTGTTGTCCTGTGTTGTCTCTTTTGTGATAGGTTCATGGTGTCTGTGCGCTGTGTGTGCTGTGTGGTGTGTCTTGCGTTTCTGGTATGTTGGTTCTGTTTGTGTTGTGTCTGTGTGAGGGGGGGGGGGGACGGAGTATGGTGACAAAACGAAAACTTTGGCGACCACAATTGCACCATCAAAGAAGACTTTTTCCCTTTCTTTTTTCTTCTTTTTAGCTTTGATAGAAAGTTCAACTGGTGTCTCGAAAGCAGGCACGTCACGAACGCAGCGCTAACATCATGCCCAGAATGCTTTCGTTGAGTAAGAACTGGTCTTTAAGCAGTTTTCTCTCCAGGGTCGATAAAAATGCAATTGGTTCTGGATTATTGATTAGATGGTTTGTGAGAGAGAGAGAGAGAGAGAGACAGACAGACAGACAGAAGACAGAGAGAGAGAGAGAGACAGAGAGACAGAGAGAGAGACAGAGAGAAGAGAGACAGAGAATGATTATATGTACCCTTTTTATGCTCCTCAGCTAGAGCTCTGAGGTTGACCAATAAAATTGTGATATCTTTGTGTATGCCATCGTTTACTTTTTTATTTTTTTTTATTTTATCTTATACCACTTTATGTCACAGCAGATTTCTCTGCATGAAATTCGGGCTGCCCTCCCTGGGGAGAGCGTGTCGCCACAAGTGCAGCACCTACCCTTTTTTTTTTCTTTCTGTAACTGTATTTGTTTCCCTATCAGAGTGGCTTTTTTAACAGAATTTTGCCAGGGACAACCCCCTTGTTGTCGTGGGTTCTTTTACGTGCGCTAAATAATGATGTATAACACACGGGACTCGGTGTATCGTGTCTCGAAATGACTAGCACCCAGACCACCACTCACGGTCTAATGGATGGGGGGAAAAGTTTTGGGCCCATAACAGGATCATTAAGGTAACAGACTATATTAGACTTCAGGGATGATGTCTATACACGGCAATAGTGTTAAATACGTTTTTAAGATTCTGTCGTCAATTCCTACCAGCAAAAAGGGCATACTTTTCTGGAAGGCAGAATGGGATTTTAACATGTGTTCAAGATGTTTTGCATGTGTTGGAATGTGGACCTCACAGCTGTCAGTTTTTCCCCCACTTTCAGCTCCTCTCAGCTGCTAATTATTCCGCCCCCTCCCAGCCCAGTTGGGGGCCAGTTGGTGCTAGTTATAGCAGGAACTGACCACACTTGGACTAGGTGGTGCAAAATTTAGCACTCTTGACTTGAGTGATGTCGGGTTTGTGCGCTGTGACCTCTGATTTAATTTAAGTCTCATCTGAAGGACTTTCAGGGGGTGGAGTCAGTGCTGATGTTAACTCCTGAAGTAAAAGACCCTGGAATAGGGTATCGGTTGTGGTTCGAACTTGGGCCATCAGATCATGAGCTCAACACTCTAACCACAAGACTACCTGCCTCCTCCACCCCCCCTCCTCTTCTCTCTCTTCCCACCCGCCAGGTTCCCTTTAAAAACCTGCTACTTCTGTCTTTTCTGAGGTGAGTCATTGCCGCTTCCCTAAGTTCATTTCTTCAAAAGTTTGTCACGGGATGGGGGGTGGGGTGGGGTGGGGTGGGGTGGGGTGGGGAGAGAGGGGAGAGAGGAGGGAGAGAGAGAGAGAGAGAGAGAGAGAGAGAGAGAGAGAGGAGAGAGAGAGAGAGAGAGAGAGAGAGAGAGAAGAGAGAGACAGAGAAGAAGAGAAGAGAGAGAGAAGAGAGAGAGACAGAGAGAGAGAGAGGTTTTATTTATCTACTCTTTATATCAACAGTTTGCCCTCCATACTTACTTACCCAGGCTTTCGCTCTAAAGACTAGAGCGCAACTCCATAGTCTTCCGAGACTGATGGGTGCCTACTACTACTATATCAAGGATAATGGAATAAGCACTCATGTGCTTTTTTTTTTTTTACATCAATTCCCGTTGTATGCAGTTTTTAAATCGTGTCATCTGTTCCCTCATGCACACAATGGCCTACTCTTACGAAAAGCGGAACAGGGATTTAAAGTGTGCACAAGATGTTCTGAGTGGGTTGCACACGGGGCCTCAGTTTGTAGTCTCATCCGAAGGAGGCACACACGCGATACTGTATTAACTTGTGTGTCAAAGCAGGTACAGGCACTAATGCGTATGGTTAACAACAGGTTTTAGCATACCCTCTAAGTAAAGGAGTCATTAAGCATAAGTTTGAGATGGGGTTCCTTGTTGGTTTTGTTTGTTTGTTTGATGGTGTGTTGGTTTTTTTTGTTGTTTTTTGGGGGGAAGGGGGGATGGTGTGCGTTTTGTCATAATTTTGTAGAAAGCCTGTTGTCATGGATTTCATTGTTGTCGTTGTTGGTGCTGACATTTCTTTTTTTTTTTGTTCTTCTCCTTCTTCTTTCTCCTTCTTCTTCTTCCTTGTCTTTCTCTTCTTCTTCTTCTTTTCTTCTTCTTCTTCTTCTTTTTTCTTCTTCTTCTCTTTCTTCTTCTTCTTCTTGCATTCTTTCTTCTTCTTTGCATTCTTCTTCTTCTTCTTCTTCTTCTTCTTCTTCTTCTTCTTCTTTTGCATTCTTTTCTTCTTCTTTTCTTGCTTCTTCTTCTTCTTTTCTTTGCATTCTTCTTTTTTTGCATTCTCTTTCTTCTTCTTTGCATTCTTCTTTTTGCATTCTTCTTTGCATTCTTCTTCTTCTTTGCATTCTTCTTCTTCTTTGCATTCTTCTCTTCTTCTTCTTTCATTTCTTCTTCTTTGCATTTTCTTCTGCATTCTTCTTCTTTTGCGATTTTCTTCTTTCTTTGCATTCTTTCTTTACATTCTTTCTTCTTCGCATTCTTCTTCTTGCTTTGTTTTATTCTTCTTTGCGACTTTTTTTCATTCTTCTTTCTTTGCATTTCCTTTTTCTCATCTTTTGCATTATTCTTCGTCTTATCTTCGTTCCTTCTTCGTCTTTCGTCTTCCTCCTCCTTCTAAAAGGAAGATGGGGAGTGGTAGGAAGGAAGGAGAGAGGGGGGAGGTAGCAGAAGAAAGGGGGGAGGTGGCAGGTAAGGGTAATAAATTTAGAGGTCCTTTGAAAAAAAACATACAAAATAACACAAAAAACAAACAAAAACAGAAACCGATGGTTGCCTTTTTTCAGGGTTGAGTCATCATTGCTTTCCAAAAGTTCATTTTCTCACAGTCAGTCACGCAAGGAGGACAAAGCGAAAGGTTGGCGACAAATTAATTGTCAAAGGACGAACTGGATTTTGTTTTCTGTAAAAAAAATAATAATAACAATAATAAAATAATAAAAAAAATTTAGGCCAAAAAACCAACAATCTTTGATGCAGAATCCCACTGATGTTTTGAAAGCTATGTAATCATGTGCAAGCAGCTGTACATGGGCTGACACGTGTTGGTAAGATTAGACTATGGCTGTTTCTAGGGTAAACGATCTGTTTTTGTTTAAGATTCATTTCGTGATCGTGGTTTTTACAAAGTGTATTTCCTTATGGTTTTCTGTGTTGTTGTTGTTGTTGTTGTTGTTGTTGTTGTTCTTCTTCTTCTTCTTCTTCTTCTTCTTCTTCTTCTTCTTCTTCTTCTTCTTCTTCTTCTTCTTCTTCTTCTTCTTCTTCCTCTTCTTCTTCTTCTTCTTCCTTCTTCTCTCTTCTTCTTCTTCTTCTTCTTCTCTCTTCTTCTTCTCTTCTTCTTCTTCTTCTTTTCTTCTTGCTTCTCTTTTCATCTCTTCTTCTTCTTCTTCTTCTTTTTTCTTCTTCTTCTTCTCTTCTCTCTCTTCTTCTTCTTCTTTTCTTCTCTCTTCTTCTTCTTCTTCTTCTTTTTCTCTTTTTGCAAATTTCTTCTTTGATTTTCTTCTTTCATTCTTCTTCTTCTTCTTCTTCTTCTTCTTCTTCTTCTTCTTTCTTCTTCTTCTTCTTCTATCTTCTTCTTCTTACTTCTTCTTCAATTCTTCTTCTGCTTCTTCTTCTTCTCTTCCTCTCCTCTCCTCCTCTTCCTCCCTCTCTTTCTTCTTCCGCTTTTCTCTTGTTTCTTTTATTTTTTTTTTGTTTTCATTGTTGTTCTCTTCCTCCTCTCATCCTCCCAGTCTTCTTCTTTTGCTTTGCTTTAAACATGATTTCTCAATACACACACAACATAACAAACAACAAATACAGCCGAGGAAAGGTATCAGTCTTCTTCTTTTCTTCATCTTTTTTTTTTTTTTCAAAACGTGAAGGTAAGAGAAGGAAAGAGAAAAGACTGAAATCTGCATCATGGAACTTCTAACAGGATCTACCTGGTGAATTATGCTGCCTTTCTCTGTCACAACTTCATGTAGGACATTCCATACCCAAGGACTGTGAGGAAAGGTCAATATGAACATTGGAAAGGGAGAGAGGGAGAGATAGAGAGAGAGAGAGAGAGAGAGAGAGAGAGAGAGAGAGAGAGAGAGAGAGAGAGAAGAGGAGAGAGAGAGAGAGAGAGAGGAGAGGGTGAGAAGAGGGAGGCAGGAAAGAAAACGAGGGGAGGAGAGAGAAAGAGAGAGAGAAGAGAGAGAGAGGGGCAGGAGAGAGAGGGGGGCAGGGAGAGAAAGGGAGGGAGGAGGAGAGAGAAAGAGAGAGAGAGGAGAGAGAGAGAGGAGGAGAGAGAGAGAGGAGAGAGGAGAGAGAGGAGAGAGAAGAGAGAGAGAGAGAGAGAGAGAGAGAGAGAGAGAGAGAGAAGAGAGATGGAGACGAGAGAGAGAGGACAGAGAGAGAGAGAGATGGCAGAGAGAGAGGGGGCAAGAGGGAGAGGAGGGGGGTGTAAAGAGAAAGAGAGTGGGAAAAGAAGAGGGAGGAGACAGACAGACAGACAGAGAGAGAAGAAGGAAGAAGAATTGGAGAAGAGAAGAAAGGATTTACGTGAAGGTGATAAATTTGATGTACCTTTAAAAAAAAAAAAACAGCCAATAGCCTCATCTAAGGGGTGAGTCACCACAGCCTCCCTGCAGTTCATTTCCTCGCAGTCAGTCACAGGGGGGAGGAGGAGATGACCAAATGTTGGCGACAAATTGGCTTCAAAGGACACAGCTGGGGTGAGGGTGGGTTTGGTTTTTTCTTTTTAGTCCTGGCATGGAAGCTAACTGGTGTCTTCAAAGCAACACTCAGGCACATGTGACTGTGCATACACATTGCTGCCAGTGGGTAAGGATAACTTTTAGTGGGTCCTATGCAAAAACTATATATATATATATAATTTTCTGATGGGATAGTTCAGTGGTCAGAGAACTCGCTTTCCCCCAGCCAATTTTATTAAGCAGCGTCAAGCGTGGTTACCAATTTTTTGTCTTTATTTTTTTCTCTTTTTTACCTTTAAAAACATTTAGGTTTAAGATGTAGTTTTTTTTCACATTTTTGTAAAATTCTTTTATTATATCGTTTTCATTGCTATTATTGTTGTTTTTGGCTGTTGTTTTTTGTTTTTGTTTTACTTAAGTGAAAAAACACGCAAACTGAAGTGGTACATGCGTGTCTCATGAACATCTGTAACTGGCCAAGACTGTCCTACAGGGAACAACAGTACAAGGAGGGAGATAAAGAGGCAGACAGAGAAAACGATGAGAAGACAACATCAGAGAGTGGACATGGCCTTGAGTGAAACGACACACACTACGAAAGCTGAGAACTTCGAGGAGTGTATGGAGGAAGCTGGTTGCAAAGTCTTCAGTGGTGTCACAACGTCAACTAGACAATAGAAAATGTGATGGTGTAGGTGTGGTTGCTGTTGTTGTCCCTTTAAAAAAAAAACCGCTTATTGCCCCCTCTTTTATAGTATTCTTTTATATCGAGGATAATGGAATAAGCACTCTTGTGCTTTTTTACAACCAGTCCCCGTATGTATGCAGTTTTGTAAATGTCATCTGTTCCCACCGGCACACGATGGCCTACTCTTACAAAAAGCAGAACAGGATTTAACGTGTGCGCAAGATGTTCTGGGTGCATTCGCACACGGGGCCTCGGTTTATAGTCTCATCCGAAAGACTCTTAGGAATGAGTCACCATCGCCTTCCTGTGGTTCATTTTCTCAGAGGCAGTCACGGAAGCAGAGGCAGGGAGTTGGGGGGAGGGGGGGGCGACAAAACGAAATGTTGGCGACAAATTGGCTATTTAAAGGACGAACTGGAATGGCTTTTCCCCGCCAGAGAATTCAACTGGTTTCTAGGAAGTGTGTGCTCTCCTGTGCTTATGCATGCGCATGCGTGGACAGGCGCACGTGGTTTAGGAAAGTCTTTAGCAGTTCTTCAAACAAATTAGATGTATTGAGTTTAAGATTCAGTGTGTGTGTGTGTGTGTGTGTGTGTGTGTGTGTGTGTGTGTGTGTGTGTGTGTGTGTGTGTGTGTGTGTGTGTGTGTGTGTGTGTAATTAGATGTATTGAGCTTAAGATTCAGTGTGTGTGTGTGTGTCTGTGCGTCTGTGTGTGTGTGTGTGTGTTGTGTGTGTGTGTGTCTGTGCGTCTGTGTGTGTGTGTATGTCTGTGTGCAATTATTTTTTTAGGGTGAAAGTTCTACTGTGGTTTGGTTTCTTTTTTGTTTTTGGTTGAGGTTTTTTTCTGCCTCATCTTTTGGGACATTCCTGTCCTGTTGTTCCAAGACGGTCATTTCAATCTCCCTGCCACAGCTATACCCAGATTTTTTATATCTCATCCTTTTTGGTCAGAAGTCCACAGGGAGCCCTTCAATATCAGGCCGCCATGGGGCCACCAGCCAGAGGGGGCCCTGTCATTCTGCCGTTTGAAAGAGTATGTAATTTCGTGCCGGTAGGAATGAATAACATTTCACACACACACACACACACATACACACACACACACACACACACACACACACACACACCACACACACACACACACACACACACACACACACCACAACACGCACGCACACACACACACGCACGCACACACACACACACACGCACACACACACATGCACACAGGTGTCATGTTTAGACACCATCTCTGAAGTTGGAATGTGACTACCTAAATGGTGGAGGTGGGTGGTTGGAGGGGGAGGAAGAGGTTGCGAAGGCAAAATTCTCACCATTGGTGCATCTCGGAGCTCTAGCAGAGGAACGAACAATAAAAGAACCTGGTTACTGTGGAAAACAGAGAACGCATTCACCGACAAAGAGAGAGAGAGAGAGAGAGGGGGGGGGGAATGATGAAGAAGGAAGGAGGGATGGTGGGGAGGGGAGGGGAGAGAGGTTGACGGGCAAAGGTAATAAAATTGGCTGTCTCTTTATTTTTTTCTTTTAAACCCAGGCTGCCTCGTTTTCAGGGTTGAGTCACTGCTGCTTCTCAAAGTTCATTTTCTCAGAGTCAGTCACAGAGAGAGGACAAAACGGAACCTGGGCAACAAATTGCTCATCAAAGGACCAGCAAAACTTCTCTCTGTGTCTCTCTCTCTGTCTCTGTGTCTGTGTGTCTCTGTCTCTCTCTCTCACACTCTCTCTCTCTCTCTCGTTCTCTCTCTTCTCAATCAAATCAAATCAAATCAAATCTCTCTCTCTCTCTCTCTCTCTCTCTTCTCTCTCTCTCTCTCTCTCTCTCTCTCTCTCTCTCTCTCTCAATCCTTGACAGAGCATCCAGTTTGTGTCTTGAATGCGGCATACCAGTGGTTAAGACCGTTCGGCTTCAACTCCAGGGCCATGATGTCGTGGGTTCGAATCTCGGTAGCTCTTGTGAATTAAGGGTGGGGATTTTTATAATCTCCCTGGTCAACTTCAGGTGTAGACCTCCCAGTTCCTTTATTTTCTTCGTGTATATACATGCAGAAGATCAAAATCTGCACGTTAAAGATCCCTTAATTCATATTAGCATTCGGTCGGTTACGGAAACATGAACGTACCTAGCATACATGGCTGAAGTCGGAATGTGGCTATCTTCATGGTTGGCAAAAAGGATCACATACACAAAATATTACCATTAGTGAACCTTTAAGCTCTAGCCTAGGAAAACACACACACACACACACACACACACACACACACACACACACACACACACACACACACACACATGCACACACACACACACACACACACACACACAACAAAAAAACGAAAGATTAAAAAACAGAAAAAAGCATACCTACACACTCACACCTGTGCAGGTGAAAGCTCTTGTATATTGAAATAGTCTGTGGTTGCACTCAAGGTTTTGGGCTTATTAGTGTAGCGATGTTTTTATAGCGCACGTGTTTCTATCTTATGATATCTAGGGTTACATTATATAGTGCTGTTCAGATACAAACTTTGTTGCTCATTTTAAAACATTTTGAAGGTATGGCTCATGTTTTATTGTTTTTTTCGGGGATTGAAGAAACAGATTGATGCCAGGTGTTCTGGAAAAAGTGTTGTTGTTTTTTTTTTAAATATCTCCATGTGAGGAGGAAGAAGGGAGAGGTGGGAGGGAGGGAGAGTGGGGGTGGAGGAGGAAAAGGGAGATAATCTATGGTTGCACTCCAGTTTTTTTGCTTCTGAGTAAAAGTAGTATCTTCTGTTGAATGCTATTCAAAAAAAAAGGTGTGTGTGTGTGTGTGTGTGTGTGTGTGTGTGTGTGTGTGTGTGTGTGTGTGTGTGTGTGTGTGTGTGTGTGTGTGTGTGTGTGTGTGTGTGTGTGTGTGTGTGTGTGTGTGTGTGTGTGTGTGTGTGTGTGTGTGTTCGAGCATAGTCAAAAAAAATTTTATCTGAAGTCAATTCATTGCTTAAACGCATGTTTAATTCCATATCTTCAATAATTAATCTATCTATTGAAAGTGGAAGTTTGAAAACTTGGCGATCTTGGCAAGCGAATTGCGAGAAAAGTGCGTTCATATGGTATAAGGGAATTAATTCATGGTGAAAGAATATGTTAAGAGAGATCTAGCTGTAGCTGCCCTTGGCTGGAAAGCTGGCAAAAGTTTCTGCCGCTACTTATTAATGATTTTCTTCCGTTTGAATGTCGTTCGATAGCAGCGTGTATATTATATACTGGCTTGTTTTCTTCTTCTTCTTCTTCTTCTTCTTCTTCTTCTTCTTCTTCTTCTCTTCTTCCTTCTTCTTCTTCTCTCTACTTCTTCTTCTTTTTCTTTCTTCTTCTTCTTCTTCTTCTTCTTCTTCTTCTTCTTCTTCTTCTTCTTCTTCTTCTTCTTCTTCTTCTTCTTCTTCTTCTTCTTCGTCGTCGTCGTCGTCGTCGTCTTTCTTCTTCTTCTTCTTCTTCTTCTTCTCTTCTTCTTCTTCTTCTTCTTCTTCTTCTTCTTCTTCTTCTTCTTCTTCTTCTTCTTCTTCTTCTTCCTCTTCTTTCTTCTTCTTCGCATTCTTCTTCTTCGCATTCTTCTTCGCATTCTTCTTCTTCGCATTCTTCTTCGCATTCTTCTTCGCATTCTTCTTCGCATTCTTCTCTCTTTTGTTGTTCTTTTGTCTTCCTTCATATAGTCATTTTTTGATTGCCAGTTGCTACTCTAGAGATCAATTTCCGATGGGCTAAATCCCCTGCCCCCCCCCCCCCCCCCCCTCCTAAAATATTTCCTCCATTGCACGCACACACACACACACACACACACACATACACACACACACACACATGCGTGCGCGCGCGAGCATACACGCACGCACATACGGCGACACACACATACACATACACACACACACACACACACACACACACACACACACACACACACACACACACACACACACACACACACACACACACACACAACACACACATACACATACACACACACAACACACACACACCATTTCTTTAGTGCTCCTTTTATTTTATCACCCTCTGATAAACAGATTCAAGTTTCACATGTCACACTAAAAGACATACTTGAAGAGAGAGAGAGAGAAGAGAGAGAGAGAGAGAGAGAGAGAGAGAGAGAGAGAGAGGAGAGAGAGAAGAGAGAGAGAGGAGAGAGAGAGAGAGAGAGAGAGAGAGAGAGAGAGAGAGAGAGAGAGAGAGAGAGAGAGAGAGAGAGAGAGCATCAATTTAAATTGCTCAAGTATTACAACAAAACGAAAAACAAAACAAAACATAATCAACAACACGCAAAAACCCTTTCTTTATTTTAGACTTTGCAATCATACACAGAAAGATATAATACTGAGAAGAGAGAGAGAGAGAGAGGAGAGAGAGAGAGAGAGAGAGAGAGAGAGAGAGAGAGAGAGAGAGAGAGAGAGAGAGAGAGGAGAGAGAGAGAGAGAGAGAGAGAGAGAGAGAGAGAGAGAGAGAATACAGAGATACACGAAGAGAAACAAATACAGAGACAGAAAGGCAGGCAGAGCAAAGCATTTTTATTCATCTAAATTCATACTAACCTAGTTTATTTTAACGAGCCCTCTTTTAAAAAAATCAGACAATAACAATCAGA
>CM060340.1:24735418-24807918 GCA_030674155.1 Stramonita haemastoma
ACCTCTGCTTCTAGATTTTCTATGTCTGTGCCATTAGTAACCTCTGCTTCTAGATTTTCTGTGTCTGTGCCATTAGTAACCTCTGCTTCTAGATTTTCTGTGTCTGTGCCATTATTAATCTCTGCTTCTTGAAGATTTTCTGTGTCTGTGCCACCATTAACCTGTGTTTCGTTGTATTCTGATGACTTAGAGATCCCTGGATTTCAGACCACCAAAAATGTCCAGCTGCCACCACCAAGAATTTCCCGCAGTTTCTCTCCAATAATTTGCTACAGTTACTACCAGAAATTTCCTGAAGTTTCCACCAAGAAATTTCTGCAGTGATTACAAAGAAATTCCTGCAGTGACCACCAAGAAATTCCTGCAGTGACCACCAAGAAATTCCTGCAGTGATCACCAAGAAATTCCTGCAATGACCACCAAGAAATTCCTGCAGTGACCAATCAGAAATTCCTGCAGTGACCACCAAGAAATTCCTGCAGTGACCAATTAGAAATTCCTGCAGTGACCACTAAGAAATTCTTGCAGTGACCACCAAGAAATTCCTGCAGTGATTACCAAGAAATTCCTGCAGTGACCAATTAGAAATTCCTGCAGTGACCACCAAGAAATTCCTGCAGTGACCACCAAGAAATTCCTGCAGTGACCACCAAGAAATTCCTGCAGTGACCAATTAGAAATTCCTGCAGTGACCACCAAGAAATTCCTGCAGTGACCACCAAGAAATTCCTGCAGTGACCACCAAGAAATTCCCGCAGTGACCAAATAGAAATTCTGCAGTGACCAAATAGAAATTCCTGCAGTGACCACCAAGAAATTCCTGCAGTGACCAATCAGAAATTCCTACAGTGACCACCAAGAAATTCCTGCAGTGATTACCAAGAAATTCCTGCAGTGACCACCAAGAAATTCCTGCACTTTCTGCCAAGAATTTCAACTCCTGCAGTGATAAAAAAAAATTCCTGCAGTTTCTGCTAAAGGATTTCAATTTCTGTGTTGACTGCCAAGAATTTCCTGAAGTTTGTACCAAGAAATTTCTGCAGTGACCACCAAGAATTTCCTGCAGTTTTTCAATCTGCCAAGAATTTTCTGCACCCGGAATTTCATACCAACAAGAATTTTGGCAGTGACCATCGAATTTTCACCAGTGACCACAAAAAAAATTCCTATAATGATATGAAAACATTTAGGACCAAGAATTTCCCACAGGTTTTAGTTTCAAAATTTAGGTTTTTATAAAGGAGGTCCCTACATTTAAATCTCTAAGAACTTTTCAAATTCAAACATCCAAGATAAAAGAAAATGACACTACTAAAATGTTCCCCAAAATTCACACCCACAAACTAAGAACTTTTCCAAACTCAAACCAGTAAGAAAGAATTACCTAAAAACTCACACAGCTAAGAATTTCCCAAACTCAATAAAAATGTTCACAACCCAAACTGATAAAATCAATGAAAGAAAAGAAGGGAAAAGAAAACTAGAGATGAACTTAAGAGTTTTCTACACTCTAGACCATTTAGAATATCTAATAAAAACTACTCAAATTTATCACATGCGTTGGATTATCATTTTCCAAATCTCAATCTCTACAGTAAAGAAAATAAAAAACAAAAAACAAAAGCAAAAAAAAACCCACACCCAAAAACCTACCAATAAAATTCATTGAAGGTTTTCAGAACTCTTGACTCCTATTTCCAAAACGTAAAGGTTAAGATGATAAAAGGATGATATTTTGCTTCTGTTTCGTTTGCTTAGATTTGTTTTGGGGTTTTCTCCATTTTTTTTGTGGGTTTAGAAGGGGGAGACTATCCCCTTGCCTGGTCACATGCCTCTTGAACCATTGCAGACCAATGTGAATGCAGCTTGCCTTAGAAAGAGCAGCATCACAATCTTACCAGAAATTAGTATTAATACCCATTCTATCGTATAAAACGTAAAATAAATTCTTTTTTACTGAAAATTTGTGTTTTTGTGCATAATAAAGTATCATCAATGGTAAGCTTTAAAAAAAAAAAAAGATGACTGAGACAAAACAAAAACCACAAAGACAGACACACTCACCACGCTAGACCCATATACATAGATATCACATATAATACGTATGATACATAATACATATATATACTATATACTATAATTAGGATACAGCATGGCGAATAGAGGACACACGAAACATACAGTACACATAACATACAGAAAGAGAGAGTAAACGATAAATGAAGAAGCATAGCATAGAAATGAGAGAAAGTAGACAGAGGAGAGCAAAAAGAGCAGCAAACAGACAGACAGTCAGACAGAGACAGAGGGAAGAAGGAGAAGAGACAGACAGAGAGAGACAGAGAGCAAGGGAAGGAGGAGTGGGAGAGAACCGGGAGACAGGAACAGAGCCACAGACAAGCCAACCCATCCAAGCAAAGCACCACGGAGAACAAACCTCGTGCAGTTCTTGCATAATATATATTGATGAACATGAAAGTGAAGCACCTAGAAAAAAGAGATAAATGCACTTTTCTTCTTCCTGCAAAATCGGCCCGTGACAAGATCAGAGCACAGAAGTAATAATCTCTCTCCTCAACATATTTATCTCCATCAAATGCACGCACACACACACACACACACACACAAACATTACATACACACATTATTTCACAATATATATGTATATACACATACATACAAACATATATTTGGGCAATGCCTGGTACACTCAGAACACCGTCATCATACAAAGAGAAAACACCCAACGTCAAAACACATTTCGAAATAACCAACAAGAAAAAAAAATAAAGAAGAAAAATCCCCAAATACAACAAGTTAAACAACAAAAAAGAGGAATAAGAAATGGAAGAGCGTATGGTTGTTTTCAAGAAAAGGGGACGAGGTGGGAGGGGGAGGGGGGTGGGGGCGGAGGAGGAATACACAGTAAGGCTCGGAAAAAGAGGCTAGACGTTGCAGACGACATTCAAAACATGTAATCAAATCATATCGATGTCTTCGTTATCATACATATACAAAGGTGTGTGTGTTGTGTAGGGGGAGGGGGGGGAGGAAGGGGATAACTAGTACAGGTTGCAGATGATGTCAAAGTCATATGATGGAATCCTTTCAATGTCTTCATTTATATAGATATAGAGAGAGAGAGAGAGGAGAGAGAGAGAGAGAGAGAGAGAGAGAGAGAGAGAGAGAGAGAGAGAGAGAGAGAGAGAGAGAGAGAGAGAGAGAGAGAGAGAAGAAAAAACAAACCAGAAGCAAACACTTGGTAATCTTTTTCCCCAAATTTTCGAGGCAGCAACCTCTTCCTCAGGGGGTCTTTACTAGATATAGATGATAGATAGATAGATAGATATAGATAGATAGATAGATAGATAGATAGATAGATAGATAGATAGATAGATAGAGATAGAATAGATAGATAGATAGATAGATAGATAGATGATAAAACGGGTGGTGGGATAGAGTGAAACTAGGGGGGTAAGATACGAACAAGGCTGGAAAGGGGAGGGGTACAGCAAACAGGATTCAGGCGATATTAGGGGGGCAGGATAGCCTAGCGGTTAGAGCGTTGAGCTCGCAATCTGACGACCCAGGTTACAGCCACCACCAGAACATCCGTGTGAGGGCATTTTTCCCCTGGAGTTAACATCAGTACCAACTCCATTCCCCCAAGTCCTTGGGATGTGACTATAATTATACCGAAGTCCTGAGTGAAAACGCATTCAAGAACCATCTTGCATACATTTTACAATCCGTCGCAACCTTTCGGAAGAGAGGCCATTGCATGCCTTAGGAACGGATGACAATTTAAAAAAAAAAAACAACGAAAACTGCACACTGGTGTCGTGTTTAGACAATATCATCCCCGAAGTCGGAATGCAGCTGCCTTTATAGTGCGCAAACGGTCGCATACACAAAATCTCATCTTGGTAAATATCGGAACTCTAGTCGTGGAACAGAAAAAGACAGTTATAGACACACAATATGATCAAATAATACCGCTGTCATTGTTCACATACAATACATATATATACAAGGTAGGGGAACTGGGGGTGTAGCGAAGGAGGGGGTATGATAAGGAAGAAAAAAACCAGGCTGAAAAGCAGCAAAAGTTGTATTAATGACATAAGGATCACATCATATCAGTGTTTCGGTCATATATATTATATGCAAGAATGGAGGGATGAGGCCGGGAAAATTTTGGGGGCAGTGAGGGCCTAGGGGTTGAGTTGGTTCAGACTCACATAAAAAAAAACAATAAGAAGTTGCAGACAATATCAAACATATAACGACCAAATCACATCAACAGCTTCTTACACAGGCAAAGGGGGGGGGGGGGGGGAGGAGGGGTGAAGGAGGCGGGAAAAAGCCATAAAAAGGGAGGTAGGGGTGGGGTGGGATGGGGAGGGGTGACAAAACGAGTGAGAGGTTGTCAACTGATGTCGAAAAATATATCATATCATACACATGTCTTTGGTACTATTTAATTTTCTATTTAAAAAAAAAAAACAACACAATCACATATACAAACGAGGTTAAAGCAACTCGATGAGGCAAATAAAAAGGTAAAGGTGTTCCCATAACCTATACGGTCGTTGGGGAGCAAGACGTCAGAGACTTCAGCTTTTCAGGGGCCAACATATTAAGGGCAGCGCCTAGCTATCTCCTCTCCCTCACCTTCCTTTTATGTTTAAGATGAGCCAAATAAATAACTATAAACAAAACAAAAAAGTACTCAAGGAGATTAGTGGTATAATTAAAAAATGACGTAAGTGTTGCAGACTATACATACAAGAAAATAATAATTAAAAAACAAACAAACCCACATGATCACAAAGATCAAAGCACAGGATTGACTCTACAGAAAAGTAACGGGAAGAAGGAAGTTTGAGCAAGTGGAAGAATCATTAACACACAGTATTGAAATATACCACAACACAGTGTTGTAGTCGTACTAACAGACAGGGTGTGTGTGTGTGTGTGTGTGTGTGTGTGTGTGTGTGTGTGTGTGTGTGTGTGTGTGTGTGTGTGTGTGTGTGTGTGTGTGTGTGTGTGTGGCGCGCGCTGCGCGCGACATAGATTTTGTCATCCAGCCTAGCGCCTCTGACTTTTTTTCCTTAAACACACACAAGCACGCGCACGCGCACACCAACACAACACACAACACAACACACAACACCACACACCACACACGATTCTACACATAAAACACGAGAACACTTAAAACACACACACACACACACACACACAACACACACACACATCACACACACAACACACACAAAACACACACACACACACACACACACACACACACACACAAAGCTAATCTTAAAACTGTCACTACTAACCTATACCTCAGCATCAGTCATCACACACACACTCGAAAGCTTAATCTTAAAACTGTCACTACTTAACCTATACCTCAGCATCAGTCTACTCACACACACACACCGAAAGCTTAATCTTAAAACTGTCACTACTTAAACTATACCTCAGCATCAGTCTACTCTCCAATCTATCGAGTCCATTGTCTAATGTGCTTTCAGTCAAATCTTGAATCTACTCTGCTCAATCCACTATGACACGATTGGATTTGTCACACCAGAGAAAGACACTCGACTCTCAAACAGAATAAGATAAATCAGTACATCAATAAATACCTTATTTAGGTGATATAACAGAGTTTTTTTTCATAAACTATATAAACAAAACTAAAAAAAAAAAAAGCAAACAGACAAAAACGAAATAAAAAGATATAAAATGAATAAGATGATTCAACAGGAAAAAAAATCCCATGCATAATATGGGTTTCAGTGGTTAGAATTGCAAAAGCCCCTAAAGTAAGCATGAGAAAAAATCCGACCAAATAAAATTTTAAGTGAATAAAACGCAAGAGCTCGGCGAACATCATGGTACAAGTATCCATTACAGTGAAAACACTTGATTTAAAGGCCAGCCAGTTTAGATGTAAACGACATCAGACTTTTTTTTTTAAACAGAGAGAATTGAAAATATAAACTGCTTCCCTGAAATAGACACATTTTTCGCAGAATGGTATTTTCAAAGTTCCATTAGATACTAAAATTGTAGATTTTTTTTTTGTCGAAACAAAAAAAAAAAAAAAGGCCCGAAAGCGTTGCAAAAATTACAAACATATATGAATAGATAAAAAGACCAATGCAAAATAACTTTTTTGTCGTTGCAAATATCATAGTGAACACACACACACACCCACACACCAACACACACAAACACACACACACACCACACACACAGCCAGAATCACACAAAAATACACGATCTGGTGATGTACTAAACAGAAAATGTGAATACAACAACAACAGATATTAAAAAAAAAATAAAAATAAAAAGACAAATTTGAGGGGGAAAAAATCACATGTACATTAATGGATATTGGTAAAAGTTTTTGCAATATTTTTTTCAAAGCTCTCAACCCCCCTACCCCCCCCCCCCCCCCCCCCAATAAAAAAGTAAATAAAGTATAATATTTTTAAAAAGGACCCATAACATTCTCAAGTAACTAATAGAAAGGGGAAAAAAAACAAAACCAAACCAATAAACAACAAAAAAGTCAAAAGAAAGAAACATAAGGGTCAAATATACATGAAAGGTTATAGTAGCCCATTTAGTGTATTCAACTATTGTTTCAGGCAGTACCAAAAAAAAAATATATATATATATATATATATATATATATATATATATATATTATATATATATATAATATATATATATATATATATATAAACAGAATTCATTCAAAAATACAGATTTATGTGTAAAATTGAAAAGTGAAAAGAATACCTTTTGTCTTATTTCCCGTCGCTCTGAATGATAGAAAAAAATACAACAAACAAAAAACAAAAAAACAAAATCTCAAAACAAAAAAGCCCTCACAAGCATAAAAAAATTCAAAACCACAAATCCATTAGCTGTCAGAATACACCTTACACATGAGAACAGTACTTGTAGGAACAAAAAAAACCATAAAACATCTTCGTCTTAACAATTTGACAAAAGCGAAGACAAAATCTGTTGTTTTTTTCAAAAAACAAAACAAAACAGAACAAAACAATTCGTTAAATCCGAAGACAGATTTATTCTACAGATAACAAAAAAATCTAAACACACACACACACACACACACACACACACACACACACACACACACACACACACACACACACACACACACACACAACTTTACAAAGTCGAAGGCAAAATCGCTTCTGAGAAAAACAGGACAAAGTCAAACAAAAATTGTACTTTTCTTCACAGCAAAATAGTTTGCTAACTCCGAAAGATTTTTTTTCAAAAGGAAAAAAATTAGGCAGATCAAGGTTCAATATTGTTTCCTCTTCGTGGAAAATAAGGCTTGTTCCACTACAATCTTCTGCTAAAAGACGAGGAATAATTCTGGCCTTTAAACAAAAAGAAAAAGAAAAGGAACTAAACGAGAAAAAAAATTGACCTGTTACAGTCCAGCACAGAAAAAAGTGGAACATGCAGAAGTCGACTTGAACCCACAACAAGGAAAAATGCAGGTATACCTCGCTTTACCCCGAACAATTTTGCGATTATCCATACCACCCTGCCTTCCTTTCAGACCAAATAATTATTATGCTGGGCTAGGTCTACACCTTAATGGCGGGACACAGGGATTAAAACTTATCAAAAAAAATCTTACAGATAATTCATGCTTACTCCACGAAATGGAAAAAAAAATAATTATAAAACCTAAAAATCCACAAATTCTTTAATAATGCTATGTACCATTGCCATGGAAACAATCCAACATGGCCCCAAAACCATTTTAGACCATACAGATGTGAGGGATTAGAACAAGCGAACATAAAATGTATATAACAGTACATAACATACATTAGGGAACACTTGGCCATGGGCACGAAAAGCGCATGACTTTGGCGACAGGGGGTCTCTCTGTCAGAAGACATTGCACAGTGGTTGAACAGCAGAAGATGTGTTTAAAAAAAAAAAAGTACATGAAGTTTGGGCGGGAAGAATTTTTTTTTTTTAAACATGGAGGGAAAGTAATAATACTTTTGCAGATGTAAGTTTCGTTCAAAGCTATGAAGTCCGTGTTTAGCAGTCTATTTACAAACGTTTCGTGGTCGTTTTTGCAATAATTATATCAAACACCTGGGCATATAGGGATACAAACAGAGGGTAGTCTATATCTCATAATTATATAAGGTAAATATGAAAAGCTGATGAACCTGCATGCCAAGAACAGAAACGATAAGACGAGACAAAGGACCGAAAGAAGAAAGGCAAGGAGTATAAGATGAAAAAGAAGAGGAGGAGGAGAAAGAAGAAATACAAAGAAGAAGAAGAAGAAGAAGAAAGAAGAAGAAGAAGAAGAAGAAGAAGAAGAAGAAGAAGAAGAAGAAGAAGAAGAAGAAGAAGAAGAAGGAGGAGAGAGGAGAGTATATGGTTGGAGAGACAGATACAAGTACAGACAGAGCCGAAGAAAAGAAGAAAGAGAGGGAGGTAGTGTTTACAAGAAAACCTTCCATTCGAAACACAAACTAACAACAACAAAAATCTGTTCAATGACGACTATATATACATTCAACAAAAGGAAACAATGAACTCCAAACTGTACAGTTTTCTCTCGCCCTTCTCCAGCAGAATTGTAGTTTAGCTCTCACGCAGCTGGAAGGGGAGATAACAACAGAAAAAAAACTAAACAGAGCAAAATTTGAATAGAAAACACAAATACAGCCTCCTTTGGTGTTTTTCTTTTAACACAAACATGCACAATAATAACATCAAATATGTAAAGTAAACAGAAGTATGACAACAAATGAGAACAGATTCGTTATAAAAATAAAAAAAAACCACATGAAAATGTATCCACCAAGAGAAGCCAACAAAAAGGGAGAAAAAAAACTGGTTTACCAAAAAAAAAAGTTAAAAATACCAAAACCCTCTGAAGTCGAAGTACAGCTGCCCATATGGCGAGAAACTTGAAAGCACCCATACCGGCAAAGCTCTCATCCAGTAGACACCGACAGTCTTATAGTGATTTCCAGATGTGATGAATGACACAGAATGCGTGATTCATTCTGGGTGAGCAGGGTGAACTCCCCCCTCCCTCCTCCCCCTCACCACCGGTACTTAAGCGGAGAAACGCTCAACAACCACAACAACAACAACAACAACTATAGACAACAACAAGTGACAGCTACACTTGTTATAAATCCATGCACTTTGTCAAATATTCAAACAACGAAACCGTCTACATTTGGGGCAAACACTTTCTTTGTTATACTTAAAATGGTAGAAAGATAGTGAGAAAAAATAGAGGGGAATTTTGTCTAACCCTACATGCTTTTATGAATAAATTACACCAACATTGAATAAAATTGTGTGCGCGTAAATACCACAAAAATGAACAGGTACTGAAAAAAGTTATTAAAAAAAAAACACGAAAAAGAACCAACCCAACAAATGTAACTTAGGTTTTCAAATCTTTGGTCATATATCAAAGCGGTATTGTTTATATTCCTGTAAGCAGAAGACTGAATTCATACCAATAGACAGCAATATGTCTGATACAAAGTACTTTTTTTTTCTTTCCCTTTAAGAAGGGAGCAGTAAAAGTTCCTCAATTTATATAATTTCAAACCAATGATGAAAGCAGATTGAATGGAACCGTCATCGTCGATCTGGTAATCTTTAGGTACAAAAACAGCACTACCACCCTAAAATATAAACCAAATAATTGCACAAAAAGGGAAGAAATGTGTTGTTTTTAAATAAGCGCTTTGGGCAGCCTCACACAAGAAAACCCTATACAAGTTTCCAGTCACAATATATCGCACTACATAGCATTGTCGCTCGTTTTCGTTCATTTTGCTTTATTATTTCCATACTAAGATGTTATAAAGATTATTTCCAGTGAAAAAAAACCACTATCTATATCCAACTTCTTATTGCGCTATTCCATTCTCCATATAGAAGCAAGAAAACAAAGCAAACAAACAAAACGTTGTTCGATGCGCGAGTAGAATAAGTAAATGGAGAGAAAGAAGACGGGGTAAAGGGCGGGAGCGCATATTGAGCACAAGAGAATCTCTTGCAAGACCGGTTGAGTACAAAAGTCTTGCAGAGCAGATTGGCCACATGGCAATCTCTTGCAAGACATATTGGGGCACATGACAATCTCTTTCATCTGCCTGCCCCCCCCCCCCCCTCCCACTTCCCACCCCTCACCCCTTTACTCCTCCAGTTTCAATACAATCACGTTACAGGTGATAACCACCACCTGTGCAGCCATTCCTGAAGTGCCAGACAATTTCAGCAACAGAACTGTTTGAAAGCGAGCTGAATATCAAGTGTTTTCTGGGAATGACCATTCTAACCAAACCAGACTTTTTTTTGTAATGAAAGCCTAAAAACGTCTGGCCTTTCCTTCAATTTAGATTGCAAAGTGGCCTAAAAATACCTGCTTTCTTCAGCGTAACTTCAGATAAGCAAATGAGTTAAGAGAGACAGAGAGGTAGGAGTGGAAGTAGAGAGAGAGAAGAGAGCAGAAATGAGAGAGAGAGAGAGAGAGAGAGAGAGAGAGAGAGAGAGAGAGAAGAGAAGAGAGAGAGAGAGGAGAGAGAGAGAGAGAGCAAAAGAACAGCAATAAAAGTACACAGAAACCCAATCTTTACACAATCAAATGAGCGTATTCATGGCAAAATAGTTAAAGATGTCAGTCACAAAATATGCAGATAGCTCTAGCAAAAACTGAAAAAAAGCGCTGGGCTTTAAACAGAAAAATTAGAAAGAAAGAGTGGGGTGGAAGAAAATAATGATAGAGTAATGCAGGGCAGACAACAAGGTGTAAGAACAAAGACAACGGGTGGAGCTGTAACGTAGGGCAGAATCACATCACACACACACACACACACACACACACACAACACACACACACACACACACACACACACACACACACACACACAGCTTGCACAGCTTGACGGCCTTCAAGGACCCTTTGCAAAGTATGTTTTTGATTGCATGAATCTTCGGTGACTTTTTCTAACCAATTTGTTCACTTGTGTCTATAAGCTTTGTATGCTTCCATGGCAATAAACGATGTTCTGTTCTGTTTGTTCTGTCTTCTATCACACACACACCCCACACACACACACACACACACACACACACACACACTATAAACCGAGGCCCCGTGTGTGAACGCACGCAGAACATCTTGCGCACACGTTAAATCCTGTTCCGCTTTTCGTAAGAGTAGGCCATCTTGTGCCGGTGGAAACAGATGACATTTACAAAAACTGCATACACACGGGGACAAGGTGTAAAAAAGCATACGACGAGTGCTTATCCCATTATCCTCGATATAAAAGAATAAAATAAGATATAAAAAAATACACACACACATATATATAATATATATATATCAACAGTTGTCTGTGTAACCCAAGACTGATTCACCTGGGTTGGCTAAAAAGAAGAGTAATTCACACCAGGTTTGTCACTGCGCTGGGCAAAATGTGTACAGGTGTTCTAAGTACGAGCCCACTCAGCCTGAAAATCTCAAGGCGTAGAAAGCAAAATTGGACAATATTGAGGGAGATGTGGGAAGATAACTAAACAGAATTTTATGTGCTAGTATCATCATTCAAGAAAATTAGTTACACGATACATGTGCACACAGCACTTTACTACTGGTGGAAGAGACTGAAAGTCCAATCATTTACTGCAAAGTTTCGTTTCTAAAGATTTGTTATTCAGATAACGTCAGAATTTCTTCTTTTTCAATAAAAGTCAAGTCTAGAAAGTAATAGGCTGGGGTCGAAAAAGAGATACAATACCTTAGATTTTCGCACTGTTCATACGAAATGGCTACAGCTTTCACTTGGAATTAAAAAAAAAAAAAAGGTGAGGCAAGAGGATATGGGGAAAAAAAACAAATGACGTGTTTCCCCTTAGGTAATATAAATAATTTAATCAAATAATACAAACAAAGCTTGTTCCTGGAAAATGATAACGTACTTAATTACCATCAAACCTACCAACATATTTTTCTGACGCCACTGCCAATTTGGGAGTGGAATTTCTGGTTACTCTACCTCTCTTATCCACCAAGGTAATTTAATATGTAAAAAAAAAAAAAAAAAAAAAATATTGTAAAAATAATAATAAAAATTAAAAACAATACCCAAAGACGAAAAACAAGAAATCCAGACTCACACAAATCAACAAAAAGCAACTCACAAACTAAGCAGCTAAGTAACTAAAACGTTAATCTACAATGTTATACGCTTTTCTTGCACTTGCTGAGTACTTTCAATAATCATTAGTGTTTAAAGTTTTGATTAAAAGTAATATTTCATTTTAGGGGATAGGGTGGAAATCCTTCCCGAAGCACCAAGGCACTCGGTGTCGCCTACAACAAATGACTGAAAGCTGCACGTGTGTGAAAATCCATGTCATCACATCTACCTCAGCTGTATTTTAGAATCTCTTTTTGTGTGAAAAAGGGGAAGGTTACATGACACCTTCATGGTCACTTACAAGGAAGATAGACATTCAAAATGGAAGGAGGGAAGAAGAGAGGAAGACATGTGGACAAAGCTTGAGAGGAAATCGTGATGGCAAATTGATAAATATTTGCCTTGTGCTGGGACTTCAACAAAATGCACTGAAAAAGAAAGATAGTACAGGGTTCTGCGGATTTGATGCTATACGTACAAGTTGAGCCAATTGTCATTAAGGCACTTTGCATTTGCTTGTGATCTTTTCCTTGTGTAAAAAGGAGCTTTGTATCCAACCCCCTTGAACCACACACACAACACACACACACACACACACACACACACACACACACACACACACACCACACACACACACACTTTCAGTTAGATTATATAATGTGTGTAATAACTGTTTGCTTCTGTTGTTCTTGGTACATCAATCCGAATAACGTTTTGCTACCAATTCCTCTAAAACTATAGATCTACACACAATCATTGAGACCATTACTATTACATTATAATATAATATCTATAAATGGGCCAATACGTGCAAAATACTACCGAAAAGTCTGTTTAAAAAATAATAAAACCCCTCAATATAACATTTATCATTGAAAAAACCTTCACAAATCTGATCTTACGCTGCTGGCATAACTGAATCAGCCCTAGTGGTCATACATTATTTTACATTTGCAGGAGTAATCCTAATTACCTGATTTTTAATGAAACATTAATAGAAAAATCATTTCTTGAATTGCTAAGCTTTTAGGGGGTAATGAAAGCTACAAGATGGTTGATAGCATGAAGTAGGTTATCAAGGTGCCTACTTGGAGTGCTTACTAATTCACACGTGCACCATACCACATCAACGTTTCAGCTCGATCTGGTTTGTACTTTTCTTGGTGAAAAATAAGGAAAACGTCCAGATTTTTTTTTTTTTAGATGGTTGATGTTTCGCTTTATCTGACAGCAGGAAGTGGAGTTTCATTTCGTGATGAAAAGAGGCCATCTTGTCCCCTTCTCTCACATTTTTTTTTTTTCAAACTCTTCAACTTACATTGCAGTATGACCTAAAATATACCCGACGAGAGTGTCTGAAAAATGAGCCACGCCTAAAACCATGTAATCACACCTCAAACATTTTTTTTTTAGACATGGTAACCACCAACACAGTCTTCAGAGAGAAATTATAGCACCTAGGATTCTGACCATATTAAAGCCTTGCAATCAAACAGGATTCCTAAGAAATGAGACTACAAGGAAAACACCTGAAACAAGAGGAGTAGCACAACTGGACGTTTTCAAAATTTCGCCTTAGTAGGAGGTAGGAACTAAGCTTAGTTGCAGCGAACATTGCATATGTCCAAGGTGTTTCTTGGCAATTGTACACTATATTTTAAACAGTACTAGTGGAAGCAAATTAAACATATTTTTTAAGGGAAGAAATCTGCACATAAGTTTCACTGAAACAGAAGTTTACAAAAACAACTTTCTGGTGGCAAAAAAAAGCAACAAAAAAAACCACCCAAAACCGCTGGCCAAAATACCTTTATAAGAAAAAATCAACAAGGACAGCGATAAGACAGCTACCTCAAGATAAAAGTTAACAAAGACAGCTACTTCAAGATAGAATTAACAAAGCTTCCATAGTAGAGAAGTTAACAAAGACAGCTTCCTTGGGGTAGAAGTGAACAAAAACACTTTTTTAGGATAAAGGTGAGCAAAAGCAGTGCTCATTTTCAAGATGGAAGTTAACCAAGGTAGTTTCCTTTTGATAGAAGTTTATCATTACAGTTTCCTTTGGTACAAATAAGCACAGGCGGTGTCCTTGGGAAAAAAAATTAACCAGAAAAGCTTCCCACGATAAAAGTAATCAAAAACAATTCGATTAGGGCAGGAGATATCAGAAACAACTAATCTTAGGCAAAAAATACCAAACACAGTTTGTTTTAGACAGAATTAGCAATTACAGCATCGCTAAGCTATAAAATAACCAATACAGTTTCACAAGGACAGACGTCAACAAACGTAAACAGTGACAGAATTTAGAAACTTTCTTCCAAACTTCACAAAGATATCTTACGAAGAACAGAAGGTAACAAAAAGTACCTTTGCCACAAATGAAGTCAACTAGTGACAGCTTCCCTCGAACATAAGTTAGATCTAACAACTTTTCGAGAGTAGAAACAAAAAGCGAACGCATCCAAACCATTTCAACTACAGATGATCATAATTTACAGGTATAAATACAAAAGGAACACAAAACAGCAATATGCCTAAAAAAATGTTTAACAAATTCAACATGCTAAAGATTTTGAACTGCACATTCCACAAAGCAAACTACGCTTTGATTATGAATGATTCCAGCACCAAGAGAGCATCTTTAGTGCACATATATTTCTTTAGAACATTTCATTTATAGTGAATGTAGTATAGTAAATGTATGTCGGCACTGTCAGTATATACACTGATAGATAAAAGTACTGGAGTCAACATTACCCATGGTAGAAAATTACCAATGCCTGTTAATTCCTCCAAATATAGAGCTGTAACTTCACTATGCAGTAATGTGATTTAACATGACTGCGCAGGACTGCCATCCACAACACAGTAGATTGTACGAGTTGTTTTGTAAGGTTACTGTTAGGTGTTTTGATGGCAGAGCTTTGAAATGAATCAGATATTTTCATACTTAAACGCTGATGCAAAAACCATAAAATGACACTTACATAGCAATATACTGAATAAAAAAAATAATAATAATAACTACAATAGCTAGTTAATCAAATCTAAACAAGCATCATACCAGGTTATCATGATCTTTATGCAAAAAAAGAGAAAGAAATAAGGCAAACCTGATATCTTTATCTCATATGAACACACACACACCACACACACACAACACACACACACACACACACACACACACACACACACACACACACACTTTGTTAGAAATGTATGGAATTCCAAAAACAAAACCAAAAATCTTGTTTTACAGCTACTTTACCTGGCAACTTACATATATCATGCTTTCCTCAATGAACTTATAGGTGAGCTTTCTTTTTTTAGAAAAAAAGTACCAAAAAAAACCAAAAAACAATAAACAAGCAAACTGCATTTTTTGGTAACGAATGTAGCTTCAAATTCCACAAGTGAACAAAATGGATACACACAAACCTACTAATGTATATCAAACTAGGATTAGAAAAACAAAAACCACAGAAAAAACATCAAATCTAATAGTTTATCAGTGGTAGAAAATGTCCATATATAGACACAGTAACAGATCCTGCTCTTCATATACTGCAAAACAAACTGCAACATAGATGCTTACAAATAAAAAATGGTTGTCTGCAGAAAAAGAAAAATGACGCTCAAAAGTAATAAAATGTTATATGTTTAAGCCTCTTTCCTTGGGGAAAAAAATAGCAATGGTTATTTCGATAGGATGGGCAATATATAAAAATTAGTTCCTTGAGACAAGTATACGGTTTCATGTTATGGTCTACTAAGCAACAAAAGATTGACACTTGTCTCTTAAATGTCGGGAAGAAATCTTACTTTAGCTACAGGGAAAAAATTATACGAGATGAGAAAGTGTTTTAAATATGCACACAATTTATCAATGGAATTCAAGTCAATAAACCCAGCAGAAATAAGAATCTCGCCTAGAGCTACTTTGTTTTCCAGTCTCCATCAAAAAAGCTTAAAATAGTAACAAATGTTTGGTATGGATCATATTAAGAACTTTTAGCAAGGAGTAGTTACCATAGCACATGGAGAAAGATTTGTGTTCCCCTCCCCACACATCACCACCAAAAAAACAAAAAAAAAGTTTAGAAATTGAGAGGGGGGGAGGGGGGGGGGGAACGTAAAATTTCGCTCTTATGCAGGAGTAGAATCGACAGACAATCTCATCTGTCTGATAACAGATATAAACATCAGCCTCTTTTCTCAGGTTTACTGATCAGTCTCTCCTATTTTGTTTATTTAGTTGGGGGGGGGGGGTTTTGCTAAGTCAGTTTGAACAAAAATATTGGTATTGATCCTGTTGCGGACACTTTTTTTTAAAACAATAAAACCATATTGCAATAATTCAGGTGGGGGGGGGGGACCATTTGCAAGACGAACCCTGACGAAAGACGACTGTGTGGAACCGAAGGTGTTAAATCCCACCGTGGTAGATTAAGTATGCTACCTTTACAGCTCAAAAGGTCTTAAAAAATTATTATAAAAAGGTTTTTAATTCAAACAGCAAATTGAAACTTTGCACCATGCTTTAAATGCGTTAAAAATACTTAGACACATCTTACAAACAGCAGTCAAATGGAAACAATGGTGATCAAAACGAACCTAGGTTGTCATGCGTGACTCCCGTTTTGTTATATGTATTTACATGTATTTTGATATTGATCAGTTTTCTCTTCTATGTGTTGTTCCATGGTATTCAAAAAGCCAGGTGAACAAATAGGGAGAAGATGTGCTGCTAATTTTTGTAATGCTGATCACGTGCATCTGTTAATGGTCTCATGAAGTTTTTATGATAAAACTGTATTTCAGAAGGACACCAAAAGAAATCAGATGCTATTTTTCTTTTCTTTTTTGGCCCATCTGTGGTCTAAAGTAGAAATCTATGTATACAGCAAACTTGCAGAATGCATACCATTTGAAAAAATGTTTGCTATTGCTTTTATGTTGTGGCTCTACGTTAGATAGGTAAGTTGGTAGGTTGGTAGGTAGTAGGTAGGTAGGTAGGTAGGTAGGTAGGTAGGTAGGTAGGTAGGTAGGTAGGTAGGTAGGTAGGTAGGTAGGTAGGTAGGTAGGTGGTTTGGTTGGTTGTTGGTTGGTATTGAGGTAGGTAGGTAGGTAGGTAGGTAGATTTGGGAAAGAGGGAGACAAGTAAGTATGCAGGTGGGTAGAAAACATGCATGACTGTCTTTTACTATTATTTATTTAGAATGCATACTTCTGGTTCTAGTTTCATGACATTTTCTACTTTCTGAAAGTATACTAATCTATCACCAATGAGCTCATGCTACGTTTTTCCATGAAGAAAGATCAACTATTTTCTTAAATTGAAAAAAAAATCTCTGATGTGGTACTGCAATTCACTTCATTAATATATAAAATATTATCTCTAAATCAGGACGTACGTAAAGTTGTATAGTTCAATATCAAGTAAAACACAAACTTGTCATTAAGATGCTGACACAATATGTACAGTACATTATGGTAAAAACTAATACATGCATGAAACAAGCATATCTCTGATTTTGGGTGGTGGTGGTGGTGTTCGAGATTTAAAAAAAAATTAATCACTTATCCAGATTTCATAACTATCCTCTCCCCCCCCCCTCCCCATTCCACAGAGAGAGAGAGAGAGAGAGAGAGAGAGAGAAGAGAGAGAGGAGAGAGAAGGAGAGAGAGAGAGAGAGAGAGAGAGAGAGAGAGAGAGAGAGAGAGAGAGAGATGTTACAGTGTACCGTGTAAGTAAACAGATGCAACGTCGTTCGATTTAAAATTTCGGAACCAACATTAACTGAGCAGCAATAACGAAATAATCAATGTTAGTTAAACAAACAGTGGTTTTCATAAGTAGGTCGAAATACCAAGGCCTCACATTACGTGCAAGACTTCAACATATAAATTAAAAAGATTTTTAAAAATAAACTGAAATCAGCCATGCAACGTTGGTGTGTCTGAACAGAAAGATGCCAAGTACTGAAAGAAGTCTAGTTTCCTAGTTGTCTAGCTTCACATTACAAAACGATGTAGATTATGATTTCTGTAAGTGGTGACTTGCAATTCTTTTCCTCAACTACTATTTCCTCAAGGATCATGACTCAATTTATAATCTCACTTCCTTCCGACACAAGGGGGGGGGGGGGGGGGGGGGGGAGGCAGGTCTGCCTGACAGCCTCAAACTCAAATGATTTCCATGACTAGCCATGGTATATCAATATCCAAAACTTACATCTTAACAGGTCTTAGGTCCATGGTAGTGATTCTGTAGCCAGCAAAAAAAAAAAAAAACAAAACTGAAAATCTTATTTTATTGCAAGTATAGTACAATGCAGTATGGTGTGAACAATAAGCTGACCTCGAAATGATTATATATACATCCAGCATACTAATAATCCATTAAAAAAAGAAATGAAGAGCACTATGTACCACAGCTTTTATTCTTAAAATTCCTGGCCCCAACCTAGTATCTGGTCCAAACCATTCCATGCAGACTACAACAAAATTTGAGTTTGTATGTCTTAAATAAATAAGATGAAGTCATTGTAAATGACAACGTGTGTTTTAACGCACGTACTGCAGTCAAGAGAACATGTTTCAATAGGTAAATAGCCAACAAAGTTTGTATCCTGGTGTCTTGGCAGCTGAATAAAATGATTTTAAAGGGTTTTCCGCCAGCAAAACGTTTATTATAACGGAACCAATACATTTGCGGCACAATGATGCGAATATTAGTGTCCAGGGGGAAGCACTGAAAAAGTAGTGTGTGGACATTTTCCTATCATTTACACCTGAAAATTCTAGTACTCAAAATGTACAACAAATTCGAGTTTTCAATCATCAGTGGCATATCATAACAAGTCGTGGCTTATCTTTTGAATAGTGAACATATTCATCAAAATCATACCTGTTAAGTCAGAGATTCAACCGTTGCAACTATCCCCCCTACCCTGTAACAATTAACACAAATGTGTACATTAATTTCTTGCCACATCCCCCCTCTTTTCCCTCCAAATTATTAAGAAAACAAAAACACAATCTACATGACATTTCACATATGTTTTGCTCCAAACAAATTAACAGAAACCAAATCGTATGACCCCTTATAACACATTTCATGCCCCAGATGCGTAAGAATACATCATTCTGGAATGGATTTGCAGACTGGCACAAGAAGAAAAAGTGCATTCATTTAAATCTTAAAAGCATAGCCTATGCATAATATTTATTTTTTTTGGAACCTAGAGTTTTGTGAGTGGACCAACTAGGATCTCTGGTTGCTGAAAAGGCTGACGATGACACCTCGTTTTAGATATTCTTCATATTTCACGTCATAAATGTACCCTGCTGTGGTAAAGTAGGACTTTATTATCATAATCCTTAATAACTTTCTAGGGTTAACAACAGGACTAAGCAGGTCTTCTAATCCACCAGGTACGGAGTTACGAAAAACCAATCCTTACAACAGCAAAACCCCATGGTTTGATTTTTTTATGACAGCAAAATCGCATGACACTATCTTACAGCAAGGTGGAGATGGGGGCCATATTTTAATTATCAAAGTAAAGCGATGAAAAAGAAAATCCCCAAACAGAAAAGCTACCCCATATCTCCAAACAACCATATCAAAAAATGTAAAGACACTATGCAGCTGACGCAGCTTCCTTTAGTGATAAAGATCATTATTCAGTATGAAGCCTGGAGTGTCGGCTCTGAAAACTACTCAAGACAGCAGAAGGAAAAGCTCATGTCGTTAGCCCGATCTCTCCACAGAACTACAGGGTTAGGTACATAAATGCCTCTGTCTGTCGTACCTTTGACATATTGGAGCAGTCAGTTGAAAATAGACACCACCAAAATAGAAACAAATCCCCCCCACCCCCACCCCCCTCTTCCATGCCCGTTTCGCTGGGATCGACTTTGAACTTGGAAAAGCAGTTGAAAGTCAAGTCGTTATATCGATACAAACAGTCCCAGAAACAGATGAGATCCAACAAAGTATTGGAACTGATCATAAAAAAGGAGTCAGAAACTGAACAGAACTAAGATACAAAGTGATGACATATAAATTTTGTATTACACCAGGAAGAATACTAGTCTATGACATGACTGTATGTGACCAATTTACAGTGCAGTGATTTGCGCATCATATATATATATATATATATATATATATATATATATATATATATATATATATATATATCCTTAAAATGGGAAACACTTTAACATGAAAGCCTTTCAACCAAGCTAAACCACCGACACTTATCTAAAAATAAAATCTCTCTCAAATGATATCCAGCTTATAAAATACATTTTCTACTAAAGGACTCTATGGAAATTATTTCGTTTTAAGTCTTAGATAAAAGGTCATTTATGGTAAGAGTTTTGTTTTCATCTATATACAATTTAACTAAAGATTTTTATCCAATCAATTTAACAAAAGCTTTACAAGACTATTCATATACTGATTGTATATATAAAATCTTTAAACAGAAAGTTTCACAAAAGATTATTATGTCTTTGATGTGATTACAATTGAACATAAAATTCAATGAGTTTTCATCTTTTAAAAAATCTTTTTAAAAATGAATTTAATATTAAACAACAATTCAACCTGAAAATCTATACAAATATTGGAGTATTACTGGAGCATAAGAAATAGCAGCTATAAACCATATACTTGTTAACTGTTGTTTAGTTCTAGATATTCTTATTCTCATATACGTGGTTTGCTTGATTATCAATCCTGTTTAAAAAAAAAATTCCTAAAACCAAATGTTTCTTCAAAGGCCAAAATGAGATCAATTATATCATACAGCTGAAAATTTGCTGAAATGGGTTAAACCATAACAAGGAGAGAAAAAATCCCATGACTGTAACTATTGCAGCAATATACTGATAAAATCAATTATTTAACTCAAAATCAATGAGACACCCAAAAAATTCAACACCACGGAAAGCAATATGACAAATGCAATGAAAATGACGTTTTCTGGCATTGTCAGATTAATTTAATTCTAGATTTGACACTCCTTCAAAACTGGTTTGCATTTACAGCTGTTACTATTTTTACCCATAAATTGTTATCAAAATATGTATCTGGGTTGCAATCTAAGATTGTTTCCACATCTAATGATGTGAAGCTGACTTTGTCATTTATATGCTGAAATATATCATCTCCATACTATTTCCACTTTATTAGTGCGAAGTGCAGAAGTTGTTGTTTTTTTCCCCACAAAAGTTTGAATGCTTGCAATATTTTCAGCTGCATTCATGCAGATTTGGGAACATACAATTTTAAATTTTCTGTGCAAGAAGACATATTGAATACATGCACATTTTTGGACTTGCAATTTCAAAATACAGCTCAGTACAGTAATATTTATATGGGCTCAAAGGGTAGGAGACTTTACAGCATTTACCTTTTCTTTCAGAGCTAAAAAAAAAAAAATTAAATAACAGTTATTCATCAAAAAAGGCATGGGAGGGTGGACTGTGAAGTGCCTCTTAGTCTGGTATATGGTAGTCACACTTCTGACAATGGTACGCATTACACACTGAACACAGAAACAGATTTGCACATCAAAGTCAAGAAGCAGCTGTGGCTCTTATCTGATTTTTGTCTTTTTCTTGTCTTCATTTTTTGTCTTATAAACTGCGTGACGTACTTCTCAAACATTGTCCATCTTTGCCAAAAGCATTCCACTTCCTGGAATTCCAGAGAAAGATAACTGGTAACGACTTGTTCGCCTTTTCAACTGATCATTTCTGTTTACTTACTTTACACAAAGATTTCTGAGCACAATTCCATGGTCTGGATTGGGTACGTAAATTTTAGAGGTTCTTCAAAACAAACCAGCAAACAAAAAACTAGAAAAAATAGTACTGATTTAACACGTCTGCAAAAACATATTCTAATCACCTTTTCTGCATTAAAAAATGATCATACGGACTTATCTTTCATACAGTAAACACACACACACACACACACACACACACACACACACACACACACACACACACACACACACACACACACACGAATATACCATTCCTGCCCTAGCAAAAGCTGCGCACAACTGTTCAAAAAGTCTGTAAAAAAAAAAAAAATGTAACGACAAAAAAAAGCCTGAGAAAATTTATGGAGTGCCATGATACAGTTGGGAAAAAATGCCAACAGTACCATTCATAAAAGGAAGAAATATCCAGTGATTAAGAAATACTTCAACATTAAAGTAATAAAGCTTAAGAACTGCTAAGGTATATCAGAAACTGTATGTATATTATGCAGTATAACAGGCAAAAGAGATGTTTAAAACCGTCATACAATTCCATGGGGAAATACTTACAAAGTCATACAGATATAATTACTTGTCACAGACTACAGAAACTGTCACGGAGCCAAAGAAAAACTGTGGCAAATGTACACAAGAAATGACAAGAAAATCTTTAACAAAATCTAGTACGGAGAAGAATGAAAAATGTCCAATGATCATTTAAACTATAAAGAAAACTTCCATGACAGATCATAGTGTCACGCCCACAACAAAGATACGCTCTAAGTAATGTCATGGAAAAGCTGAACAAATATTCAAAATCCGTTAAAAAAAAAAAAAAAACTTTTAAAAAAATACCTCCACTATACACCTTAAACAAGCAAAACAGTTCCGTGGACAGAAAAAAAAACCCAGCACCATGACAAAAAACAAAAATAAAAGCAAACAAACAAAAAGCAAACAAAGACATACAGAAAGAAAAAGAAATACAAAAATCCCTTACAAACGCTCTCCATACCTCACTATGTAGACAGATTTTGTAACATGCCTCAATTTACACAATTTGAAATATTCAACGGTCCAAGAAGTTGTTGTTTTTAATATCTACAGCGTCAATGAAAAGATGAAGACATGTTCAAAGCATCATAGATGAGGATGAAGAATTGTCCTAAATATCATAGATGAGGACAAAGAATTGCCCTTAAAAATAAAAACACTGAACATAGATAGCCACTGTGCAATGGAAAAGCTACAGAAATCTTTAATATACATGTAAATAGAAGAAACAACGCTATCACTCTAGACAGAATCAAGAATGACCCAAACAGTCATGGGAAAGGACAACGATAAACCACGATATTGTGGTTTTTTTATGATTTGAAGCGACATGTTTCAACATCACAGTTCTCCTTTAACCTTTTAGCAATCAGTCTTTCCAGCATTCCTAGCATGAGAGAATCTTGATGAATTCAAACTGGCTAAAACTGGCCACCATTCAAACAACAACAAAAATTCCAGGAAAATGCAAAGTACTTTGGAAATCTAAAAGCAATGTCGACCACCTCCCCCCTCCCCTTTTTTTTTACACTCCCTAAAATGACAAAACAAAAAGTCTATTTTTTTTTAATGTTGATATAGTGCAAAGGTTTCTGATGAAGCTACGAGACTCATGATGCAGACTTCCCAGCAAAAAACACATATATATCAGTGTATGAACAGTATATAAAATCAAACAACTGAAACAAAGCCCATAACAAAATCAGCTATTTTGGAAAGTTAAAAAGTCTTCAGTTTCAACATGATAGTTCTTTAACCATTTTGCATTAAGTCTTTCGAATATTCCCCATCAGACATCATCTTAATTTATTGAATCCAGCCAAAATGGCCACCCTTTCTCTTAGTCAGGCAGGTGGAATTTTCTTACACATCAAACTTTGTGCAGTTGGTATAATTCATATACACATTTTGAACGAAAATTGAAATAATGAGTACGAGTAGGAGCTCTTAGATAATATTACGTATGTTTCAAAAGCCAGATTTTCGAGGGTAAAAACGTGCGGTCATTTCTAAATATTAAAAGATTATCAGTATGCCAACGCCAGTGGTAAAAAAAAAAAACCAGAAAACTTATATCCTGCATATATATCTCTGTGTGTACAGCACTGAACACTTTTATCTTCAATGCATTTTTAAAACAAAATTTACACCAAAACAAAAAAAGCTCCAAGCAAAACAAACCACACACTACACAAAAACAAAACACAGAAACGGCATCCACAAACACAAAAAAAGAAAATTACTAAATAAATAAAACAACCGTAATTATAGCCAACTGTGTCCTCCTCCCCCCCCCCCCCCCCCCCCCCCCCCCCCCCCCCCCCCCCCCCCCCCCCCCCCCTGCAAGGAAAACAGAAAGACACATAAGCACAATGATAACGAAGCACAAGATTAAAATAAAACCACACAGACACAAAAAAAACAGGTAAGAGAAAAAAAAACATACAAAAGTAGATTATGACTTAATAAACAAACTTAGATCCGAAGTATGACTATGAATGTTAACAAAATAAGCTTAACTTTGTAAATGTCCTCAAGGTTAAAAAAAAACCGTTTAAAATTACCTTTGTTTTCTGTTGCTGTTGGTTTTTCTCTTCTGTTTTTCTACTTGGTTGGTTGGATTTTTAAAGCATCAGTTCACAGCTAAAATCAGTACACTGTACATAAAATTGTAGTCAGCTATTAAAGAGAAAACTTTTTTTTTTAAATCTTTTCATGCAGTTAGTACAGGGTGATTCCAGTAGACTTTGCAAAAAGAAAAAAAAAATGATGCTGCTGATCTTATTTTCATGATATAAACCACACAAAGGACACCCCCCCCCCCCCCCCCCCCCCCCCCCCCAACTATTTTCATATCAGAAAAAAGCGTACGAGCAAACATTTGGTGAAAAACGTCCCACAATATGTTGACAGCATACATTACGTTTTATAACTCTTTTCACCACTTTTCACTATAGTTTAGTATATAACTCTATAATACAAGTCATGTTGAGGCTTGTTCACATTATCACTCCATTTGCAGACTATTCCCTCTGAGATTGCCCACAGATGCAACCACTGTGATAATAATTCTGACTACTCCACCTTTATGAGAAAGTATTCTAGTGCTCTTACCGAGTCTTTAGTGATCTACTATGACTCTGTAACTAGGACGCTTGTCTTGCAGGGTCCTTATGTGCTGCAGACCTGGGGGGCTAGTTGGCTTTGGAGAACATCTCCACTGCTTACTGTCTGTCCATATGCCCTCTTGGTCCCAAAAGAGTGGGTGTGATGCTATGGGCAAGGACCTCCATTATAATTAAATTTCTGCTCAATTTCCAAAACAGAAGCTGCCTCCTCTGCTGTTTTGGAGGTCATCGTTGAACACGACGGACAAACATTCATTATTTACTCCATAAAACTTAAGACTTGTTGTACTCACCCCACTACGTTGTTCTGGAAAAGCTACAATTGTGTATACACTAAACCCCATCAGAGTAGAAAACATGACAGAAATTACAAGGCTTCTTGCCATGGTCAATTATGACTGACAGAAGCAGACAAAATTACGTGGTCAAACAAGTAGATGATAAAAACCATGTAAAGAGATGATAAAATTCATGGCGATCTCTTCATAAGGGGGTTGGTATCATCAACTAAACAGACAATAAAATTGCGGTGAAAACTTCACAAAATGAAGAGTCAAACAAAAATATGATTTAAATATGAAAGATATGCTAAAAACATTTTAACCGTGTCATACCATCAATTAATGTCTGATCATCTCACCATAAAACAAATCTTCTATTAAAAAAAATATATATATATATTATTAAAATCGGATCAAAGAAACAAAGTTAAAGCGATCACTTTGTCTGGTAAAATAGTTTACCTGTATGGTCGAACGTGTTGTCTTTATCTAGTTGAATGTCTTGTAGCAGACACAGCCACGTTACAGTGGAGTTGAACACAGCAGCCGCATATTGCTTAGTCCCATTTTTGTAGGTCTTTTGCTTGCTTGATTTCAAACTCCAACCCAGCAGAAAAAGAAGAAGAGGAGGAACTGACATGGTCTCTGTCCACATAGCTAGCGGTTTAGACTAAATCAGGGTCTGGTGAACAATATATCAAAACCAGCCTAGCCAATATTTCAACCTCACTCCGCACTGAAGTTTGTAAACTGGAACAAGACTTCGATTTATCATATACTTCGTTTCTAACACCATGAAGTTCATGACAAATTTCTTATCTTAACCCAAAACAAATGATCAGACCTCATATTCCAATTCACCATCCTTAGATTACAAAATCTAACAGATTCGAAGCTGTGAGATACAGACAAGAGGCTTAACAGGCAAATAACGCTGCAGAATTAAAGCTGATAGTGCAACCATCCCTAACTTTCTGATAACACAATCTAGCACGAAGCAATGTGAATGCCTTGCGTATTAACACACACACACACACACACACACACACACACACACACACACACACACACACACACACACAAAACACATACATACATACATATATACATACATACATACATACATACATACATACATACATACATACATACATACATACATACATACATAATACATACATATACATACATATACATACATATACATATATTATATATATATTATTTCATGCTTTATTCCGCTCTGTGTTGGCAGCCAGGGCAATTAGTACAAACACATTCACACAAAGTATGACACCATTGCTTGCTTGGAGACTTTTGAGGGGTTAAGAAAAATGAAAAATAAAAATGCACGTAAAGGAAATGAACAACTATTACATAGCATGCATACTATGATAGAATCATTCTAGGGTCAAGCAAATCAGAATATCCTTCTTTTACTTTTATCATAAGTATTTACTTTGCTTCCCTCAATTCTGTTAGGGATAATGCAAAGTTCCAGGACAACCACAGATGCACAAAAATGCTGATCCTCAAAACAAACAACCCCCCCCCCCCTTTTTTTTATAGGCTAAATGTGTAAGTTTTCATCCATGAAAAAAAAGGAACCCCCCCCCCCCCCTCTAAAAAATCAAACCACGAACTTCCCCAAACCCAACACCTCAAAATGCACTCATCCCCGCAACTTTTTCTTCCTTTTAATAAAGATATATTTTGTAAATCAATAAATGGCATGTAAAAAAAAAAATCAGTTACCGATTCAAATGCATCATTTTTTTCTAACACGTACTACTTATATTACAACTTTTCTTAACAGCATGAAACAAAACTCTTTAAAAAAAAACTTGTTTTAAAGTCTACAGTATGTCCCCAGGTACACTTTACATTGTATCTGCTGCAGGTCACAGTCACTTGTTAGAGATGGGTTTAGAAACGAATGAATAAATAAGTAAAAATAGCCACTGTCTGCAGACATTTACCATTGTGTAGAGTTCATCATTTATAACAATACATTCATTTTCTTTCCCAATCATCAGCCTTGTTGATACTCCAATCCCAGATGTAACAAGTACAGGTGAAACTGAATTCGGACATTTTCTTTAGAACAGAGACCCATAAACGGAAACAAACAAACAAAAAAGATTACCCTTTCTGCAAGTACACCACTCTAAGAACTCAGCACTTAAATATAAGGTTTCCATTTTATCTCGAAGTCGTTGACAGGTTATATAGTTCATAGTGTAACTGGCAACAGAGCAAAACTTATCTTACGCTTCCTTTAAATGTATGACATAGTAATGAAAGACAATACTAAAATAAATATTAAAAAAGGAAAAGATATGGGGAACGGCAATAAAATTAATTGTACTCAAAATCTGAAAGGTTAAGAACATAAAATCATTTTCTGTTTCGATGTTTCTTCCATGGTGATATTGACTTGAGGGAACGCAATAGCTCTGACGAACACCTCCTCTCCCAAAACAAAGATTAACAAGCATTGAGCGTGTCTGCATTGTGGATGGGTAACGTTCATGTGCCTTGGCTTCGGTACAGTCTCCCAGCTGTAAATGGGTACCTGGCCTCTTTAAGGGAAGCTATCTTAACACAGAGAGAGAGAGAGAGAGAGAGAGAGAGAGAGAGAGAGAGAGAGAGAGAGAGAGAGAGAGAGAGAGAGAGAGAGAGAGAGAGAGAGAGAGAGAGAATGAATGAACGAATGAATGAAATGAATGAACGAATTTTATTTGACAAAAGCTACAAGCCCATCAGTCAAAGGGGGTTAATAAAACATGAATAATAACTCGAAATCCAGACAAATATCAACAACTATTTTTAGTTATTACTTATAGAATCTATTTGGTTCATAGTCTGCTTGCGTTTTTCTAGAGCCTGAGTTACATATATTGCTAAAGATATCATCTCGGACATATTATTTGAAGTTAACACTTTTTGTACACGACTAGTGGACCTGTTGGTTAGGTTTGTCAAAAAAGTAACTTTTTGACGAATTTCTTTGTAAGCTCGACATGTAAACAATGTTCCGAAAAAACGATGGTTATGGTATTTAGAATGGGAGGCTACTTGGGAGTGAGAGAAAAATGGACTTATGGGGACCAAAAACTTAAAGTAACAAATAACTACAAGTACCTAGGAGTAACATTTTCAACAAAATTGTGCATTAACTCTATGTTTGACATGATGTGCCAAAAAGCCAAAAATGGAGTTATGCAAATTATCAAATCAATGAGACGATTAGCTTCTGCTGATTGCACTCTATTTTGGAAACTGTTTGATGCTCAAATTGAACCTGCCCTGACGTATGCAGCAGAGGTATGGGGTTTAGAAGATACTACCCATATTGAAAAAGTGCACACTTTCGCAATGAAAAAGTTTTTATGTATCCCATTATATGCATCAAATACACTTATATATGGCGAAACGGGTAGATATCCATTGTACATTAGAACCATAACGAAATGCGTTAAATACTGGTTAAAACTTATCAAGCTGCCTATGTCCAGAATAAACAGACAAGCATACGAGAGAGAGAGAGAGAGAGAGAGAGAGAGAGAGAGAGAGAGAGAGAGAGAGAGAGAGAGAGAGAGAGAGAGAGAGAGAGAGAGGAGAGAGAGAGAGAGACAGACAGACAGACAGACAGACAGACAGACAGACAGACAGACAGAGACAGAGACAGAGGCAGAGGCAGAGACAGAGAGAGGAGATGTCACCACCCTCAAAATACTGGCCCCCTATAGAGAAGTTGAGGTATCTGACACCTTGCTTCGCAATGACTGCATTACCATGGGACATTTTTTTTTATCTTTACCTTTTACTTATTCATTCTTATCAATGTTGTTCCACATCATGTACCTTCTTTACGTGCAAAGATGTAAAACTTTTAGGCTTTAAAGAACAACGGCGTTTACCGTTTACTTAAAAAAAAGACGGTAGTTTGGGGCTTTGACTTTGCGAGTGTGATGTCATTAGATGGAATTTCTCCTACTGCGATAATAAAGTGTTGACTGACTTACCGATTGAAACTGATTGATTGGTGAATTGACACAGCATTCTGACAGCGCTATGTCATTAACAATCCAACTTTCGCCTTCATGGGTCCAAGACTGAAGTTTTCATGCAAGATTCCAATCTCAAGAAAGGACAGTTTTTTTAGGAACAGCAGCAGTGGACGCTTTTAAACAAAGCTTTTCTATTTTGTGTTGAGTACCTCTTATATTTATGGCAGATTTTTCTGCGTGAAATCTGCAATGGGTTCTTTTACCTGTGTTGAATGCATATTGCACACAGAACCTCGCCTTATTGTCTCATCAGAAAGACAAACATCTGGGTTACTAGTCATGGTCCAAAGGACAGCAAAAATTCCGAGATAGGTATTGAGCCCCAAACCACTTGTTTTCTACATAAGAGCATTAACCACTAAACCACAGCTCCTGCTGTTTTCTGCTTTCTGTGACAAAAGTTTTGCCAAGTAAAGACCCAGAAACACGCAATATCCTGTCTTGTTATTGTTACATTATCGGGACTTTATTCTGTTACATTTCCCTATCTCATTATCCTGTCTCTTTATCCTGTTACATTATCCCGCCTCTATTCTGTTACAATATCCCGTGTCTTTATCCTGTTACAGTATCCCACCTCTTTATTCTGTTACAATATCCCGTGTCTTTATTCTGTTACAATATCCCGCCTCTTTATCCTGTTACAGTATCCCACCTCTTTATTCTGTTACAATATCCCGTGTCTTTATCCTGTTACAGTATCCCACCTCTTTATTCTGTTACAATATCCCGTGTCTTTATTCTGTTACAGTATCCCACCTCTTTATTCTGTTACAATATCCCGTGTCTTTATCCTGTTACAGTATCCCACCTCTTTATTATGTTACAATATCCCGCCTCTTTATCCTGTTACAGTATCCCACCTCTTTATTCTGTTACAGTATCCCACCTCTTTATTCTGTTACAGTATCCCACCTCTTTATTCTGTTACAGTATCCCGCCTCTTTATTCTGTTACAGTATCCCATCTCATTATCCTGACTCTTCCGTTGCATCACCCTGTCTCTTTATCCTGACTCTATTCCGTTACACTATCCTGTCTCGAGGTCCTGTCTCTCAATTCTCATACATTATCCTGCCTCACTACCCAATCTCTGTATTGAAAGATGCATTTTCGGCATAATTTCACAACAGCTTCTCTTAACCTTAAAAAACCCCACCTCAGGTACAACAAAATCTATACAAACTTCATTGTTATTGTCTAGTCATATTCTTTCTCATGTCAAAAAAGGTTTGGGGCTCTAGTATTCAAAGCTACCTGAGCAGTTTTGGGGGCAATTTGTGCGCTTTTCAGCATATGATCATTAAAAAAGATCATACATACATATAAACGGCATTATCTAGCAAGTTTTTTTAATATAATTTATTGTTATTTAATAAAGTGCATCAAACCTATTCTGCGATGGTCTAGTAATGGTGGAAAAAGACTTGTACAAAAAGAAATCGTGTCTGTGGGAGATGCGATTGTGTGTGTGTGTGTGTGTGTGTGTGTGTGTGTGTGTGTGTGTGTGTGTGTGTGTGTGCGCGCGTGTGCGTGCGTGCGTTCGTGTGTGTGTGTGTGTGCCCGCGCGTTCGTGTGTGTGTATGTGTGTGTGTGTGTGTGTGTGTGTGTGTGTGTGTGTGTGTGTGTGTGTGTGTGTGTGTGTGTGTGTGTGTGCATGCACATGCGTGTGTGTTCAAATTATTTAAAGTACCTCGAGGGCACTAGACGTGTGTCTGTGAGTGAATGTTGCATGCAGTTACACACGTGTGCGTCTGTACGTATATCTGCATTAATTTGTGAGCATGCTACATTACACACCGATAATGATTTGCTGATGATAAAAGCAACCATCGAACAGTATTTTTTGTGCAGAAACGTTAGAATGAAAATGAATATCAACAACAGATCACTCCCGTGTCTCTTTCTGTTCCTCCTATTTTACATATTGGGGTTTGTTTATTTGTTTTTCAACCCTTGGCTAAAGTTCAGACAGATTCACTAATGACAAGATTTTTGCGTAGCGAAAGTTTTTACCTACCATTTAGATAACAGCAATCCGATTTCAGAGATGACATCTAAACATGACACCTGTGAGCATGCATTTTGGATTAGCTCTTTTTTCTCTTGTGTACACATTTTTTTTCCAGACAAGGAACAATCCCCCTGCCCCTCCTTTGACATGGCCAGGGAAACCCACTATTTAAATCAAATGCTTTTAATAGTCTACTCTTAACTGGTTGAAAATAACAATAAAATTTACAATACACCAGAGAAAAAAAGATTTTAAAGAATCAAAAACAATTGTAAAACGGAACGAGTTTAGGGCATTTATAATGATTATGTACACTGGACTATACGCAAGACTTAATTAAGCTATACGAAAATGAAGAACTTTGCTGATAGATAGCAGCAGATTTACACACACACACACACAACATACATATATATATAATATATATATACATATATATATATATATATATATATATATATATATATATATATATATATATATATATATATATATATATATTTTATATATATATATATTACTTTTCCAGTCTCATTCTAAAAAAGATGGAGAGCATGTGGAGTGTGGAATCAATGTACAGATACTAGTGAAAAAAAGGTAGGGGTTCCAAGAATAAAAGTATGTTCATATTACCCACACTCTCTCTCTCTCTCTCTCTCTCTCTCTCTCTCTCTCTCTCTCTCTCTCTCTCTCTCTCTCTCTCCTCGCTCTCTCAAATGTAGGCACAAGCGTCAATCAAGCCCAAACCACAAACAAAACTTAATTCACCGAAGTTTAAATACCACATCAATGGATCATGGCTCAACTGGAATAATACATTGGCGGCTACTGTTGATCAATGACCGCCATTGACATGACATTTATTTATTTATTTATTTACTCTTTTATATCGAGGATAATGGGTTAAGCACTCATGCGCTTTTTTTCATACAGTCCCCGTATGTATGCAGGTGTGTAAATATTGTCATCTGTTCCCACCGGCACACAATGGCCTACTCTTACGAAAAGCGGAACATGATGATATTGATCGTGTGCTGCTGCGTTTTGTTCCAAATGCCCCAAAATATAACTGCATTTATATAATATTTGTTTTTAACTTCAAGCCAAACAAATGAGACACACGAGGAATATAACATTACCAGTGACAAAGAAGTGAAAGAAAAGAGCAAAGAGAAAAAAAAGATACAACAACAAACACTGAGAAAAAAAGAACAACAACGACAACATTGCAGATCCTCATCCAGCGATAACTAAATATTAATTGCTTGCAAATCAAAAAGAAAAAAAAATTGAATATGTATACCACAATTTACGATTTCATATCAGAGTTACGTAAACTAGAAACTCTTCAGTAGAGTCATTTTCAACCTAACCAAGAAATATAGCAAGTGCATTAATTAACAAGCAGTAATATTATTATTATTAGTGAAAGTTTACCAATAAATTAATGCCGGAGGAGGGGGGGGAGGGGTCAGACAATATAAAAAAAAAATGTCATCAGCTAGCATCACACAGGGCAGAATATCAGTTAAGCCATTTTTAATGGATAAAGAAGTCGTACAACTAGTTGTAACATTCACGTTTTTAATCGATCAAAATTCATACAATGAACGCTGTTGAGTATATTGCAGGAGCAGATATTGATAAAAAATAATTTCCAAATGGATACTGGGGTGTCTAGTTGTATCATTCATTTTAAACCAAAATAAAATCAATTTTCAAATCAACAATAAACGCCAGGTGTGTATACATCGCCACTTTATTGTCGCCCAAATAAATGTCTTGACTTTTGCACTACCTTCCTTATCATATATGGTAAAATAGTGAGCCCAAAAGAAAGAAAAATTAATAGAAAAGAGAGATTTTTCAAAATCGTGGTTCATTCAATAACTTCCATTCAGATTCCTACAGGGTCCACCATCACTAGCCTGTTCTGCTGTTGTTGTGGTTCTTGTTGTTGTTGTAATATATGCAACTGTCAACCTTCAACGTTTTCTTCTTTTTTATGAAGCTGGGGAAAACTCTCTCTCTCTCCTCTCTCTCTCTCTCTGTCTGTCTCTTCCTCTCTCCTCTCTGCACTCTGTCTGTCTGTCTCTGTCCTGTCTTCTCTCTCTCTCTGTCCTTCTGTCTGTCTTCTGTCTGTCTCTGTCTTCTCTCCCTCTCTCTCTCTTCTCTCTCTTCATCTCTGCCTGTCTTCTCTGTTCTCTCTCCCTATCACTCTGTCTGCCTCTCCTCTCTGTCATGTCTGCTGTCTGTCTGTCTGTCTTCTTCTTCTTCTGTCTCCTCCCCTCTCTCTTCTTCTCTCTCTCTCTCTTCTCTCTCTCTCTCTCTCTCTCTCTCTCTCTCTCTCTCTCTCCTCACTCTCCATACCCCCAAAGCCATCCCCACGATCTGTTCATTGTCAGATTAACCTCACGTTGTGGCTACGTCTCCTGAAGTTGCTTTGCCAAAGACACGCCCAGTTTGTCTTCCTCAAAGAACAAAGTTGGTGAGGGAGGAGGGGGGGGGGGGGTTGTGGCTAACAGTAAATAAAATATATAAAACTACATTCACACACGCGCGCACGCACACACGAGCAATATATCTGCCAGAATTTAGTGATTAGCACAGGGGGGGGGGGGGGGGGGGAAAAAAACTCTTATTAATGATTATGGTTTATATACTAGCTCTCGTAGTCATGAAAATATCACATGACTAAAACTCATTAAAGGAATAAATAATAATTAGCTTTCGATAGATTATGACATCACTTTATAAAAAAAAAACTTAGCATCAAAACTTATATCCGTATTTTGTGCAGATATATTATTATGCAGCTGGTAAAAGGAGCTCTCTCTCTCTCTCTCTCTCTCTCTCTCTCTCTCTCTCTCTCTCTCTCTCTCTCTCTCTCTCTCTCTCTCTCTCTCTCATTTCTGATCCGATTTCAAATAAAAAACAAAAACAAAATAAAATGACAGGAACAAATAATCCGCTCCTAATATCATATTAGTGTATTTCACTCTTTCATCCCCCCTCGTCTTCCCCTTCTCTTTCCTCCCTGTTTTTGGTTCTATCCTTCATGTCTGCTTCCTTCCTTTTTGAGCAGGTAGGTAGGTAGGTAGGTAGGTAGTGTTAAGTTAGGTAGTAGGGGGTAGGGTATTGGTTAGGTAAGGTAGGGTAGGTAGGTGGGGGTAGGTAGAGGAGGGTAGGTAGGTAGGTGAGGTAGGAGGTAGGTAGGTAGGTAGGTAGGTAGGTAGGTAGGTAGGTAGGTAGGTAGGTAGGTAGGTAGGTAGGTAGGTAGGTAGGTAGGAGTAGGTAGGTAGGTAGGTAGGTAGGTAGGTAGGTAGGAGGTAGGTAGTAGAAGGTAGGTAGGGTAGGTAGAAAGGTAGGTAGGTAGAGGTAGGTAGGTAGGTAGGTAGGTAGGTAGGTAGAAAGGTAGGTAGGTAGGTAGGTAGGTAGAGAGTAGGTAGGAAGGTAGGTAGGTAGAAAGGTAGGTAGGTAGAAAGGTAGGTAGTAGGTAGGTGGGTGAGTAGGTACATACGTGTGGATAGGCAGATAAGCGTTTACATAGTAGACGTATGTAAGTAGGTAGGTATGTATGTAAACAGGCATTTCCTTTTTTTAAAATTCATTCATACTTATGCATTTTACTCATTCATTGCGAAATTTCTCTCTCTTCAAATTGGTTGCTCACTTTCAGCTAAACCAGGTCACATTGGTATTGTTGTTGTTTTCTGATAAATTATGTCACATTGATATTGTTGTTGTTTTCCTCATAAATCATGTCACATTGATAACTCAAAATTCGTAATTCTTGTTGACAATCACCACGAGCAGAAACTCCTATGTAACATGTACACACGCTCTACGATTACAAATATTTCTTGCACCGTCAATGGTGCACATTGGGACATATGTTAGAAGTATGTGTATCGCTAATGTGGCTCCTCTTTGACAAAACATGGGCCTATTCCACATTTGCATAGAGCTCTGATGTTTGGGAGGCAGGTATGGTCAAATTGATAAAGAAAAAAATTTAATGTCACACGGTCATCCTGAACTACTAGCATAAACCATGTGGTTGAAAAATGAAAAAAAAGACATTTCAGGTCAGATGGTACAGTGCTCTCTCCTATTTAAAATTAGCAGATGCTGGCATGCACTGTACTATAAATTCGCGGAGGGGTGCTTCTCTCGAAGAAAAATTCAGTTGGTGCTGGGACATTTTTCGCAAATTTATAAATAGTAAAATAGCATTGATAATTCAATGCATAATCTGCCTATGTCCAGTATTTTTTTTAAAAATCAAATGAAAATCAGAGATGCACAGGCAAAATATACATTTATAATTTTTTGCATAATTATGTTGTAACTTACACAACACGTGGGGGGAAAAAGTTTTCTCCTGGAAAATTTGTTAACTATTATAAGAAAAAAACAAACAAAAAAAGAACAGACACTTAAAGTGAAAGTTTGCAGAGAAGGAGGAGATGAGAGAGAAGTGAGATTGAGAGAGACAGAGATAGAGACACAGAGAGAGACAGATCAGAGAAAGACAGACAGACAAAGATAAGACACCAATATGAATACTTTATCGCGAATTAACCTATAAAGATATCACTTTTTCACCATACCCTTCTACCCCCCCCCCCCCCCCCCTCCCCAAACTCTTCCCATGGCCCGATATACCCACAATACCTCTCCCATCCTCTTCTTTAAGGGGAGAAGAATCTCATAAAACCAATAATAATAATATCAAATACTGATTTCAATACCATCATGAGCGATCACAAGCAACAGGTAAATCCCTTCTGTCCATTCTTGTCTCTGTCTCCCACAGAGTGAGAGACAGAGACAGAGACAGAGAGGCAGAGCAGAGACAGAGACAGAGAAAAGACTGTCATACTTTGAAGGAAAGGATGTCTGTTGAACCTTTTTTATTAAAAAAAAAATGTGTTGATGATTTTTCTCTCGTCTTTGTTGTTATTGTTATTGTTGTTGTAATGTTGATTCTCTTGTTTAACAAGGAACTCTCCCATAAATTCTCCTGTCCCAATCATTTTTATGATCCCATTATAAACAAAAGCAAAACGCAAAACAAAAACTGAAAAAAAAGCTTTAAATCATGAGCACTGTATTCCACTGTCCTAGATAAGCAGCAATAAATTAAAATATTTTTTTAATGAACTAACAAACAGCAAAACAAACTTAAGCCAGATGATTTTCAGGGATAAGAATTACACTTCAACAAACATGATAAATATTTGTTTGTTTTTTTTAAAACCCTGATTTAACCTGAACAATTATGAGAGATAATCATAGTTTTCAGATTTTAAAATAATCATTCCCTTAAAAAAAAAAAAAACCATAACAAAGCTGTTTCAGGTCATTGAGATAGGGTCACAATGTGCAGTATGTTCTATTATATTATAAACATCAGGTCACCTAGGCACAATACGTCCCACCACGTTATCATTTGCAAATAAAATACGAAGTGGTATATTCATACCACAGGAGGCAACAGATTCGCCATATCAGCTTAGCAGAAAACTAGTGTGACATCCAACTTATGTGGTAAGCCTCGAGTCACCGAATGTGATGGTATTTAATAATAATTATCATATGTAAAGCTCTCTCCTCTCTCTCTCTCTCTCTCTCTCTCTCTCTCTCTCTCTCTCTCTCTCTCTCTCTCTCTCTCTCTCTCTCTCTGTCAGCTTAGCACACACTTTAAACTACTTTGACATCCAACTTTAGTGGTAAGCCTCATGTCATTGAATGTGATGGTATTATCATGTGCATAGCTCTGTCTGTCTGTCTGTCTGTCTGTGTCTGACTGTCTGTCCTGTCTGTCTGTCTGTCTGTCTGTCTGTCTGTCTCTCTCTCTCTCTCTCTCTCTCTCTCTCTCTCTCTCTCTCTCTCTCTCTCTCTCTCTCTCTCCTCTCTCTCTTTCTCTGTAGTAGTAATAGTATTATCTTCAGTTTAACATCTATTCAAATCTAGTAATTTTAGACAAGTGTGTGTGTGTGTGTGTGTGTGTGTGTGTGTGTGTGTGTGTGTGTGTGTGTGTGTGGTGTGGTGTGGTGTGTGTGTGTGTGTGTGTGTGGTGTGTGTGTGTGTGTGTGTGTGTGTGTGTGTGATGGAAGTGTGGGGGGGGGGGAGGTTTATAACCACATATTCTAACATAGCCAAAAATATGAATGCGCATGTACACAGCCGAGTCAATCCGTATTGAAATGAGTGTGTACGAGTGTATACATGTGCGAATGTTTTCATGAACATGCCAGTGAGTGCATGTGAGTCTATGAGTTCAATATCAAAAAAAAGTGTAATAAAAATGTAATTTTTAAAACATCAGAACGATTAAAATCAGAAATAAACTCCAAGCGGGGAAGTACAGCCTATTCCCACATGGAAAGCCACACCGTTCCTTTTTTCGCAAAAAGCTGAAGAAAAATACCTTCGATGGGAAAGACAAGGAAATGCGCAAGGAATTGGAAAGACGGGACAATATTGAAAGGGCAGGGCAAAGGGGGTGGGGGGGGTAGGAGGGGAGAGGAGAGAGGGGAGGTGGGGGGGGGGGGGAGGTATACATTTTCCGTATGATTGTGACAGGGTGTTCTTCTCTACTGTTTTGATCAGCTCAATGAGTCATGCCTGTACTGAGTGAGGTAGGCCGCCGCCATGTTGCTTCCATTTTACCTGCTTCTCACATTGACAGTCGACAAACAATATTTCGAACAAGCTGCAAAATAAATACATAAATGAACGAATAAATAAATAATGAAAGAAACACGAATAAATTATTCATAAAAAAACAAGTACCATTACCATCCATCCTCCCACCCAACCCTTCAAAAAAAAAAATCAGAAACCAACTGGCATACACAAAGTGATGTGGGAATATTTGCGGCATGAACCAAAGCGTGTATCTTTCCTTTCTTTCATCTTAATTTCAGGACATGAATCACTTGTGCTCACTTAATTATCCATCATAGCTGTACCCCAAAGTACATCAAAGTCATCAATACCGTCACAATCAGATATTTTATTACAAATGATGTACAAAAAAAATCTACACAAATTAAGATTAACTACATTCCTCAAACAAAACATGAACAAATTTTCAACCCTTTGATATTATTCTGATAAGCATTGTAGCCTGTTAGATTCTTTACATTTTTTGTACAAAATCTTACGCTTATGAGCACACTTTCACACAATTACTCTTTCTCTTATCTTTTATATACAATTTCATACTTTCTCTTATCTTTTATGTGTACACTTTCATACTCTTTCTGTTATTTTTAATTCTCTTTGGTAATTCTTCAACGAAAATGAAAGGACCATACAGAAAAATGCAACAAAAAATTAAAGGATTAGGTTTTAAAATATATATATATATAACCACAAAATAGGGATCAGAACTGGGTGTGTTTCTTACTGCAAGCTTTTTTTGTTGTTGTTGCTATTATTTAGACATCCACAAGCAAAATAGCTTGTTCTGAGTTGCGCAGAGCGAGTGTTATTTACATGAGCGCGACTGCATTCTTATGTTTTTCGATGAAATACAGACAAAAACATGAGCATTGGAGACTTTTCTTTTTTAATTCACAAAAACACAAACAGAAAGCCATTCTTCCAATAGGCAAAAATCCTTCCTTAATTCCCCATATAATTCCTGTCCTCCTCCTTCCCTCTTTATAACTATCTACAATTTACCTCTGGTCATACTGAAAAAATACATCAACATCATCATGTTCCAACATCACAAACGGAAAGCGTAAAAGCTGCACAGTGACGTTAGTGCATAAAGAAGAAGACATCAACGAAAACTTTAGTTGTGGAGCTGCCATAAAAAGAGTTCAGTACCGGGCAAGGGGAAACAATCTGCCCATCAACAGTGATTCTCTGCCCCTGCCCAGGCTTCCATAGAGCTGCATGGACATGCATAGAGATAAATGTTGAGTGTTAGTTTCAGCTTCAGTGTCTGCAAAAGCGATGAGTGCTAGTCTATTGGTTGCTGAAGAGTTACACACAGACACAAGCAGGGGTATGGCCAGGCAATTTCTATGCAATATCCACTACACTGTACACACACGAGGGTGTGGCATCAAGCTGTCACTGTACAACCTGTCACACAAAACGACAGGTTGATTGAACACTCTTCTACCATCTACTGCTGTTTCACCACAACAAAGGCTCTAAGAAGGGAAATTTTCTGTTGCCTGCAGGGCATCATAAAAACAAGATTCATTCAGCTAACACTAGTCTTAAAGCAAGACAACACTAGTTTGGGGTTTTGTTTTCAGCCAATATACTTGCAACATAATTTTGATAACCTGACAGGACTTCTCCCTTAACTCCTTGAGGAGTCATTGGGGCACTGCACTGAAGTTTACAGGCTATGTGTCATAGACAAGACGAATTGGGCAGTGCCCATCCATCTCTAGGTAAACATAATTTAGTACTTTTTGAATTTTTATTTATGTATCTTTTTTTCTTTTTTTTATCGAAGATAATGGAATAAGCACTCATGTGCTTTTTTTCCATCCAGTCCCCGTGTTTATGCAGTTTTGTCAATCTTGTCATCTGTTCTGTTTTTAAAGGGAGTTAAGCAAATTCCCTCTGATGGTTGACAAGAAAAAGACAGATACTTTATGAATTTATGAGCGTTGAGGAAAGCACACCTCTACCACCTGTTATGAAAACAGACGTTTTGACTTTTCTACAACATTATTGAAGATGAAAACAACAGGCATGAATAGGATCAGGGATCAACCTGTACCTCCCACAAAAAAATGAGGGTTATTATGATTTTTTTTTTTTAAATACCTGATCACGTTAGTATCACTACTTTGTACTGTCCTGTTATCTACAGACTACATCTCCAAGAAAACATCTTAAACCCTCTTAGTCCCGAACAGGGGATTTGCGGGATTGAATAATTGCCCCCCCCCCCCCCCCCCCCCCCCCCCCTCCATGAATCCTGAACCGGGATTTACACACAGTAGATTTCCACCATGCAGTAACCTTCACTGATCGCTACCATATGCCAAAGCTCTATCAGGCCTGAGGCACAGAGCCTGTTGTGAGAGTCTGGAAGTATTTATAGCTGCTGGTATGTACTTAGAGGAGGAAAAGGTGAGCGAGCATGTGTGCCTAACCCGATTTCATGATGGAATGCGAAATCTAGGGGCAGTTTGTGTTCAGAGAATCCGAATGCAAGAGGGTTAAAATAATCCATTAGCTGCTTGCTACAGACTTATCAGTTTTCAGTATCCCCCCAAAAAATCAGGAAGTGTTAAAAAGCAGAAGCTGGCTGTAAAGGGCTATGTCAGAATGAGATGATTTTACTCCTGTTTCTTTATAAGGACAGGGGTGGAGGCTACTGTGTTCTACCTACCATCTGCACAACTAAAAAACACAACACAGACTTCTTTCTTCAACAATACACTACATTCAGACAGATACAATAATATGTCTTTTTTTACCTGTAGCTGCATCATGTAGACAAAGTATGTCTGGTGTTCCCTGTAGGCTACACTCCAGGAGAGACCCTCGTCTGACTGGTGCAGTTGCACAATGCTACAGTGGATGTAATCGCATTCTCTAAGCTGTCTACACGAGTCTAAAGTTTCTGTCAATACTACTACTTTTTCAATAAAAATAAAACAACAACATTAAAACTATAGGCTACATTCACACCAAGTTGAGCAAATGGATGGACTGTGGTGACCATGAAATGATGCTGAAACAGGAGAAATGTGCACAGTAGTTTTCTCTATAGTTTGACTGACATGGCAAAAAGACATTCACATCAAACACAACACGAATTTCTCTCCCTTTCATTTGATGTTGTATCCCCGAAGTCAGAATGTGCCTACCTAAAAGGTGAGGAAAAAGGAACTGGTCATATACACAAAAAATCTCACCATTGGTAAACCTCGGAACTCTAGCCAAGGAATGAACAAAAAAAATTATATGTTTATAGCCCTACTGATCATAAAAGATTATCCGAGCTGTCATCTCACTCAGCTTTTGGGGCTCCAATAACATGCACATCACTTAACACCTTACTCTGGATGTATACTTTTCCATCCTCAGAAAAGAATTCACATCCAACACAGATGGCTGCTGACACTTTCCAGCCATAGCTATCCATTTCTGTTTGATCTGAATGCAGCCTCACCTGTACAACACTCAGAGACAAGTCTTTTGCAAAAATATCACAATTAAACAATTGCTTGCTCTCAAATAAAAACCAGCAATTACTTGTTGGGAAGCTCACACATATGATAGCCGGTGATGTTCAGTAGATTCAAAGTTCTTACTGAAACCCAAGCTCCCAGAAGGGATGATGCAACTTATGGAGTCATTGTCACGAGACAGATGGAGCCTACTACTGCCTTTACTACTACCTGAAATCCAGTTTTCAGGTTTATGCCCTCAACAGGATGGAGATATCTCCTGTTTGGTCTCTTACATACCTCCTCAGTGGTAGTCTCAGGGCCAGTTTTATCAAAAACAATCCCAGTTGTACGACTGCTATTGTCTGAACTGACTACCATTGTCTGACAGTAATGTGTGCGATGACATAGTCCATCTACAGTTAATCACCCACGGTTATGCAATTGCAGTGATGCCCTTCACCGAATACTGTGGACTGGCAACAATATTAAGCAAAATAACAACATATAACGAATGATTAAGCATAGAGAAACTACGTTACCATCTAAATAGCAGTCTTTTTTGGCTGGTTCACTTCAGAAAGAAAACAGTTCAGAATGAGGGAGAATTTCAATGGGACTGGACTCTGCTGAAAAGTTATTCACAAAGAGACAGATCCATTAACACTGTGCAGTTAAGATTATCTCCCTTGCTGTTCTCTAACACAGAGAAAGCATATTTCCCTTGAAAAAGATTTCACTGGAAGGGACATGTGGCCTACATTTGAAGACGATTAAGTTTGCTTACTTCGGTCTCCACGTATCAAGTTTATGCAAATTTCAGTTGTTTCGGAGGGTTGGTTTCAACTTCTGGTCAACACAACAGTCATTCCACTGACATAAAGATGCAACTACACTTTCATCAAACCAGCCCCAGATTACAGTCACTGGAGAAAGACAGTATACCAAAGTTTCCCATGCGATTCGCTTGCTTTAGCATCTTACAGAAAACCTAAGGCAGCCTCCTTGTTTGGGGATGGTCAAACTTAGGTAAGGACAAAAAACAGGAGAGTATGGGAAGAGGGTACAACCACGCGCGCGCACGCGCACACACACACACACACACACACACACGCACACGCACACGCACACACACATGCCCAACTTTCAGACAAATACATTTATTTGCAACTGAAAGCAACAACAATACATACAACAAAGACAAATCGACACATGCAGCTATGGACAACAAAATGTGACATGCACTAACATCATCCACAAGCACCTAAAACACAGACAACAGTGAGGCGACACATTTTGTTTTGTTCCTGGCAAAACTAGATCAAAAATAAAGATATCTTCAGATTCAGCCCAGCTGAACACACAAACAAAATTTACTAGTCCATCACTCTAACTTTTCATAAACATAACAGGCGAGAAACACCAGTGTTTTTTTCATCCTTATACTGCTGACAATAAAAAGAAACAGTTTCTGTCATGATTACAATCTGTGAGACAAAAGAGGGTTTTTTTTTCTGTGGCAGATCATATTGGTGATTGTAAAGTATGTCAAGCAAAAAGTGTATTCATTTTTTTATATATAGAATAGATAAGGAAATAAAGCTGAACAAAAACGCATATAATATAAAGAAATGAAACCACAAACTAGTTTAATATATAAAAATAAACATAAAGTGAACTTCACTAGATTTATCTGAACACAAAGGGGGATAAAGCAAATTAATCCAGAATTTCCTGAAAACGAAGAAATAAAGCAACCTGATGCCCAACAATTTCAGAACACAATAAGAAATACAGACTAAGGAAGTAATTCAAAAAATCTGAAATGTAGAAACATAAAGAAAAGAATATTTTGGAAAACAAAGGGAAAACTTTATCCAAAATTTGTTTAACATAAAGAGATTATGTTTTTCAAGATTCATCATTTTCAGAACACAAAGAAACATAAAATGAAAGTGAGTGAAAATAAATCAAAACACAAAAGTAGATCTATAGAAGTCATTTTAGACCATACAAATTCAAACACCTTAACATGACAAAAAATATGACTAATTTTCAATCCCAAAAGAAAAGAAAATAAGTGAAAATAATGGGACATATATGGCACATAAAGGAAATTTTGAATCTCAATTTTCTGAACACAGAGAAATAATAAAACTAACTAACTATATTAATTTTCAGGACATTATGAAAAATTATTATTTTTAATCTATATAAAAAAAATCTTTTTAAAATCTGAAAAAAATTAATGCAAAGCAATGGTATTTTTTTAAATTAGAGAACATTTTAGAACACAAAGGAATATTAAATCCACAATTATCATAATGGTAACTAAAACAATTAACAAAATAAATGGAACTTAATCAGTAACAGTGAAATACATCTTAGAATACAAAGAAATATTTCAGTCTAAAATATCTTAACACAAAAAGGAAAGCAAAATGAATTTACCCACACGTTTCAGAACACAAGAGGAAATAAGTGAAAGAAACCAAAAATAAAGGGGCATAAGTCAGAAGAAATATGGAAAATCTTGGAATACATAGGGTAACTTCATTGCAAAGTTTTCGGAACACAAAGTGGAACAAAATACGTCAACTCATAAAGTAAAGAACACAAAGGAAAATAAAACAATAAATGTAAATGAAAAACAGAAATAGAACACAAAGGGATATTTCAAAAGTTTTGAACACAAAGAAACAGAATAAATGCCTCACAATTTTCAGAACACAATCGGCAATAAAAACAATACAAAGAAAAATTTACCAACCAATTCATCATATTCAGAACACAAAGAGAAATAAAGAAAATGAAACTAAGTGATGATAGATGGCGATGAATAAATGAAAATAAAGTAGTTTGGGAACACAAACATGAAATGCATTAATTTTTAGAACAAGGATTAAATTCAGTCCCAATTTTTTTCTGAACACAAAGGGAAAATGTCTTAAAACTAATCCATTATTACCAGAACACAAAATCTAAAGCACTCCAATCACAATTTTCCAAACACAAAGACACACAGAGTAAATCAACCCAAAATCTTGAAATGAAAACACAATGAAAATTAAAGCTCAAAATTAACAGAAAAAAAGCATATCAGAAAATCATAATTCACTCCATATTCAAGTCAATTCAACAACAAATAACTAAGACTAAATGAATATATGATTTTTCTTTAAACTGAAAAAGAAAAGAGGGAAAAGGTACAGTGGAAATAACTCAACAGAGCAATCCTACCTCTAAATGGTGGAGAGCGTGAAATGGGAGGTAATTACTTCTGATCCGTTAAAAACACAGGATAAAGAGGAAGACCAGATCTACAATACTCTGAACACAATATGTGACTACAGTCTACAGACTACAAGCATGCTACCTTCCCAAACCATGCTGAGCTGAGCTGAGCTGAGCTGATTCAAAATAAGAGGTATATAATAAATCTTTGTTCTACAGAAACACAGTGGATTTGAGTCCAAACAAAACAACACACACACCACAAAATTTGCTGTCTCCAAACTGGATGAAAACATACCAGAAAGAATAACATATTTGCTTTTTTAAAAAATGTGCAGAAGCTCCACAAACGAATCAATGAAACCTCAAAACTGAACGTGCATATTTACAAAACCTACGCGGGAAGTGTACATTTGCTGTGGTAGAACAGCTGAAAAGGATACCATGTTTTCTTGATCATCCCGAACACAAGTTGGACCACAGAGAGGAGGCTGAGTTCATTCTCTCACTGTGTGATGAACACAAAAGGGTTTACCTTGTTGATAATATCAGACGTGACACACACTCACACAGAGATTGATACCCTCATGATGCTCAAGGCTGTAGTGTTTGCTTTGACGTCAAGCGAAAGACAATGCAATGACAACGTACTGAGAAGATAAAGAATAAATGCATCAACCGTAAAGAAAGTGCGACTTCCAACATCAACAAGAAGCGATAAAATCCAACATCCATGGAACAAATGTGTGCACACGCACATGCATACACACACACACACACACACACACACACACACACACACACACACACACACACAGAGTAAGCATGCCCATGAGCAGCAGCGCCGCGCACACACACACACACACACACACACACACACACACACACACACACACACACACACACACTACAACTACAACAATGTAAAACACATACAGTGAGTTTGTAGAGGAAAAGAAGGCAAGAAAGAAGTAGTGTATAGTACTCCGTAACAGCAAAACCCAGCAACAAATGCTGCTGTAAAAAAAACTGGACAGAAAAGGTGAAAACAACAAACACAACTGCAGATTCCAAAATGTCAAAAAGACTTGCAACTGTCCTGTCAGCGAAAATGACTTCAACATTTTCAAAACAAAAACATGTGAATGGAAGTGCCTCAACTTTGGCAGACTTTATCATCCTGGTTCAAAAATGCACATTAGTTTAGAGAATAAAAAAAAAAGACAAAACAAACCCCAAAAAAAGTTTAGATATGAAAAAGACAAACAAAAATCAAACATACTGGGTTAAAGCCCACAAAAAAAACAGAACCCTCTTACAGAGGGACTGCAATTGAAACAAGAAAATTATATGAAGTACATCATGGGTTCATGTTAGTATTTCTGAAGTATTGTTCCCATTCCTTTTAAAAAATTACAACAGGAAAAAAAAAAAAAAAAAAAAAGAGAGAAAAAAAAAGCATGTTTTTTGCAAACTATAAACACCACGTATGATAGTGACTGGCAATAGTGACAAAATCTGAAAAGCAGGACAGTGCAATGTTGCTCCAGTTCAGAGTTGATAAAAACAAAAAACCAAGATACATCAATTATGTTTTGCTGCATATCCAACATGATTCCTCGCACATGTTGACTTAAAAAATGGCAAGTCCAAAAAGGTTTGTACTCGAAATACAAGTGGTAGTCAATTCCTTGATGCAGGAAAAAAGCGACAGTCAGCTATCTATATACATAGGGGAGCTCACCCTTGCCCTTTTATCTGACCCTGCTCAGGTAAACAAACGTGTCATGATCATGATCCGCACAGGTTAACTCCGACAAGCAATACAACGTTTCTCCCTCCCTGACGTAGGCATAGTGCGATTTGGGGCGAAAAAGAACACAGCACTGGTAGGTTACACATGTCACATCTCCACAGCTTTCACTACTCTCAAGTTCAGTGAAGTCTGAGAGAACTTATCAACAGCTGGACAAAAAAAAAAAAAAATGGTTGTGTCTTCATCCTCAAATGTTCAGCCACATGGGGGTGAGATGAATAATAAAACAGAAGCACCCAGACTATGGTGTTTGGTGAATAAGATTCAGAGTTAAAGGGCGACAACGATGCCACAGTTCTTCCAAGAGATCATCAGCTTGAGAGCACGGACAGCAGAACTGGGCTGCGCTCACAGTGTTCACCACAATCAGGAGAAACATTCGGCATGGTCATAAAGCCTGATGAGTTCCCTCATTCTGGCCTGAACAGCGCAACAAGGTTTTTTGCTTTAACACAGCAAACAATAACGAAAACTGACACTGGGCTAGGCTGGTTGATAGAATAACAAATAAATTCACAAACATCTGAACGCAAAAAAAAAAAAAAAAAAAAAAAAAAAATGCACAAAAAAAAAGGAAAAGCCATTATTCATTGTTTATTGTAAAAGTCACAAATGTCAGTATCAGAGGAAGCCATTTTAATTTTACAAATGCACTTGTGGGGTTGAATTTAACAGTGAACAATTTATTTCATTGAAGACAGCATTGCCATCAGGTACTGTTTGCAGATCTGACTTTTTTTTCCAGAGTTTCCCAAATGGTGATAGAGATACATCACTACAACAGTTCCAACACATTTGGAACCATGCGATTCTTTCTCAGAAAAAACATCTCCATTCACACACTCAGTCATGTAAGTCTTCACCTTCTTTCTTTACATCAATGATTGTCTGTGCTTTCTAAGGTGGGGGGCTTCTGTACAAGGCGGGCATGGGTTCCCAAACGGGAACTGGCCAACTTCAGTTACTGCAGCAGCACTATCTTCACAACAGACTGTTCTGAGCACTATTCTAATGCAAAGAATTCTCAAGGTTATATCTGTTGTCCTTCCCTACTCCTAGTCTAGAGCTTCACTAATGGTGATTTGATTTTGATTTATTCTTTTATATCAGAGGATAATGGAATAAGCACTCTTGTGCTTTTTTACATCCAGTCCCCGTGTGTATGCAGTTTTGTAAATGTCATCTGTTCCCACCGGCACACGATGGCCTACTCTTACGAAAAGCAGAACAGGATTTAACATGTGTGTAAGATCTTCTGCGTGCGTTCGCACACGGGGCCTCGGTTTAAAGTATAATCCAAAGGAGATTCTATGTATGTGACCATTCTCCCACCATCACGGTAGCACGCATTCCGACCATAAACTTAGAAAGGGGATGCATGAGGAAGAATGTCCTATATTTATTTGTGCACCCTCATGAGGTCTCAGGCCAAGTCTGATGCACACAGACGGCCACATACTGCACACTCCATGGTACACTCCACAGTGTTGGTTCTGGCGTTTCTTGCTGCATGCTTTTCTACCTGGCTGTTGCTGTGTCTTTCATTTTCATCAGCTTTTGTCCTCTGTGAACAGCCTGCCTATATTCTGAGCTGTTTGGGTTGATGGCCTTCTGTCAGTTTGCCACAAAAATGATCTCTTCTTAAGTCAGAATCTGTTAGCAGTGTGTCTATACCATAACCCTAAAATTATCTCTTTTTATCCAAGACTCTTGTTACCTACCATTATCTCTTCTTATCCGAGACTGTTAACTGTGTATCTATACCACAGCCCTAAAATTCTCTCTTTTTAGGTTAGACTCTGTTAGGTATGTATCTATACCGTCACCCTAAAATGATCTCTTCTTGTCTCTATACCGTCACCCTAAAATTATCTCTTCTTGTCTCTATACCGTCACCCTAAAATTATCTCTTCTTGTCTCTATACCGTAACCCTAAAATTATCTCTTCTTGTCTCTATACCGTCGCCCTAAAATTATCTCTTCTTGTCTCTATACTGTCGCCCTAAAATTATCTCTTCTTGTCTCTATACTGTCGCCCTAAAATTATCTCTTCTTGTCTCTATACTGTCGCCCTAAAATTATCTCTTCTTGTCTCTATACCGTCGCCCTAAAATGATCTCTTCTTGTCTCTATACCGTAACCCTAAATTTATCTCTTCTTTGTACTTATACCATCATTCTAAAATTATCTCTTCTTGTCTCTATACCGTCACCCTAAATTATCTCTTCTTGTCTCTAACCATAACCTAAAATTACTCTTCTTGTCTCTATACCGTCACCCTAAAATTATCCTTCTTGTCTCTATACCATAACCCTAAATTATCTCTTCCTGTCTCTATACCATCACCCTAAAATTATCTCTTCTTGTCTCTATACCGTCACCCTAAAATTATCTCTTCTTGTCTCTATACCGTCGCCCTAAAATTATCTCTTCTTGTCTCTATACCGTCGCCCTAAAATTATCTCTTCTCAGCTGAGACTCTTTTAGCAGTGTAGCTATACCATAACCCTAAAAAAAAAATTTCTTCTGAATTTACAGACTCTAAAGACTGACATACATTATACACTCACAAGTGCCATTGAACCAAGAAAGGGAACTCCAAAACTGAGGTTACCACAAGACCAGAGCACAAATATTCCCTGTCAGAAAGCTTACTCTAAGGTAAAGGTAAAGGTATCCCATAACCTAGGCGGTTGTAGGGGAGCAAGGCATCAGAGACCTCAGCTTCTCTAGGGGCCAGCATGTTGAGGGCGGCGCCTATCTCCTCTCCCTCACTGCTTTACCTTCCCTGACCCTAAAGAGGGCAGGTACCTTTTTACAGCTGGGTGAAGTGGGGGGACTGTACTGAAGCCAAGGTTATTCTAGGAAATGCTGAACCGGTGGGAATGTTTCAACAGTGCTATACTCTATGCTCTACAGTGTTTAATTAACCCTCTTAGTCCTGGATTGGGATTTGCCCGGATTTACACACAGTAGATTTCCATCATGCAGTAACCATCACTAATTGCTACCATATGTCAAAGCTCTATCAGGCTAGAAGCACAGAGCCTGCTGTGAGCCTGGAAGTAATTATAGCTGCTGGTATGTACTTAGAAGGAGGAAAAAAACAACCAAGCATGTGTGCCTGACCTGATTTCGTGATGGAATGCAAAATCTAGGGGCAATTTGTGATCAGAGAATCCAAATGCAAGATGGTTAAGGTCTCTGCCAACATCTGTCTCAACATGGCAACTGTAACAAGAGATTTCTTTTGAATTTCTCAATTTAGCAAAGATTATGGTTGTTTTTTTGTTTGTTTTTACAAATTTCCGGCCGCTATGACATGGAAAATGCATGAATTTCCCTTTAGTGTTTAATATATATATATATATATATATATATATATATATATATATATATATATATATATATATATATATTATATATATGGAAGAAAACAGTCACAAAGGTGCCCTCTATGGGGAAAAAATGACCACAGATTTACAACTTAACTGTTTCAAGCAAATAACCAGAAAACTTTGTTTAGCGTACAACTATTTGTAAGTTGGTTATCCAGGCAATATTCTGTCTTACAATATATCGTATGTACTCTTTATGTAAAAAAAATCTATATGAAAACTGGCCAAATTTATTTGATTATGTTTTTTAAAATAAAAAAAAGATGAAAAAATGAAAAACATACCTGAAAATCACATTTTTGGTATGATACTGGCCAAATCTCAAATCTTAGGTGTTCCATGGGCAAAATTGCCACATTTCTATCAAATGGAAAAAAAATTCTGCAAGAAAAATGGTGGTTATGGTGCTGGTGGAGGTGGTGTGTGTGTGGTGTGTGTGTGTGTGTGTGTGTGTGTGTGTGTGTGTGTGTGTGTGTGTGTGTGTGTGTGTGTGTGTGTGTGTGTGTGTGTTGTGTGTGTGTGTGTGTGTGCCTACTGTCTGGGTGCCTGTCTGTAAGTGCATTTGTCTGTGAATCTGAGTCCGTGAAAACTACACAACTTAAACATGATAGCCAATTACAATACTGGTTCGTTTTCAATTTACCAAACTAAAAAAAAACAAAATTGCCTCATAAAACAAACCCTTTCACTTAAAAGTGGCACCACTTTCACAACATAAAATTTTCGCCCTTATCAATAACATGGTCTCAGTTACAAATGAAGAAAATAACCCCCCATCTTCATTTTAAAAAAAAAAAAATTTTAAATAACTCAAGAAAACCACCGCATATATGCAACAACAAAAACCTTTAAAAAAAAAATAATAATAACAAAAAACGCCCCAAATCTCAAAAAAAAAAAAAAAATCAGGTTGACTAGAATTACTTTTTGTTTTTTAAATGAACTGGCAGAAATAAACGCGAATCAACATTTTCTGCAATGACATGCATACCCACAGCCAGCCAAGCAGACACAAATCAGAACGGCCAATCTTCACTATCACCAGCGGCAGTGGTCTGTGAGGGACTTTCTGGGGGGGCATGGGAAATGTCTGACTGATCCTGCCCTTCTACGCCATTTGCCACAGGCTCCGATCCTTCCTCCTCTCCTTCCCCCTCCTCCCCCCACCCTGGTCCGTCCTCTAGTCCTTGTTCTAGTTTACTGATGCGCTGTTCCCGCTCCGATTTCAACTGCTCTTTTTCCTGCTGCTCATTTTCCACATGCTCTTTCCCGACCGCTCTTTTTCCAACTGCTCTTTTTGGTCTTTTCCCAAATGCTCTCTTTCCAATGGCTCTTTTTCCAACTGCTCTGTTTCCAACTGGTTTTTTTCAAACTGCTCTTTCTGGTCTTTTTCCAACTCTTCATTTTCCAACCTGTTCTTTTTCTGGTTGGTCTTTTACCTGTTGGTCTTTTTCCGCCTGCCTTTATCCTGTTGGTCTTTTTCCTGTTGGTCTTTTTCCAACTGTTCTTTTTCCTGTTGGTTTTTCTCCAACCGTTCTCTGTCCATGGTAAGGTTGAGCTGACATGACGTATGTTCCAGCGAAGAGATGGGGCAAGAAGGCGAGGCGGACTCGCCAGGCACACAGCAGGAACATGAGTTCAATTCCGGAAAAGAATCATGGGCACTGACGACAGCGGTGGTGGGAACTTCGCCCTCCATCTCCCTGGCAGATCCTCCACCTGCAGCTTCTGACGTTTGCTGCGCTCCATGGCCACCACGCCCTCACACACGCGCTGCGGGTACGACCTCTTGCGCTTGTTCACCGCAGGCGGGGGGGGAATGGGCGGGGGTGGGGGGTGGGCGAGATGCACCGTGTCTGAGCTGCTTTCTCTGTGCTGCGGTTTCTCCAGCTGGGATCCGTCCGTCTCGTCCAGGCGGTCCTCCAGACTGTCTTGATCCCACTCTTCTGACGATTTGCCCAGCGGGTGTAGGAAAGGTTCGAACTTGGGAAACAGCCAGGGTGAGGCGTCTACTTGTTTGATAGCCGCCGCAGCCAGGGCTGCCACAGTCTGCTGACTGGCCACGTCACCCGACAGGCTCGACATGTCGCTGTGGTTGGAGTTGTCGTCGGCCGTTTCTGACCTGCCGCCATTGATGCCGATGTCGCTGCTGCCGTCGCTGGAGGCTCCGGTGTGGTGCTGCTGCTTGGCGCGCATGCGGTGGTTGTGGAACCAGTTGATGACCGTCTTCAGCCCCAGCCCCAGCTCTGTGGCCAGGTTCTCGATGGTGGCTGGGTTGGGGTAGGGGTCTTCTTGGAAGGCGGCTCTCAGCGTTTCTTTCTGCTCTCTGTGAAGAAGATGCGAGGTCTCTTTGGCAGCACCGGGGGAGAGTCGAACCCTCGGTCGTCGCTTTTTTTCCTGCGCTGTGCTGTGAACAGAAGGAAAATAGAGCTGTTAGTATTTTTTTATTATTTCTGCATGTTGATACCTTTTTTTTTATAAAAAAATTTCTTCTTTTTTTTTCCCCAAACAGAGCTGTCAGTATTTCAGCCATTTTCCTGCAAATTGATGCAAATTATATTTCCTTTTTTTTTGTTGTTGTTGTTGCCAAAACAAAGCGGTCAGCATTTTAAACATTTTCTGCTAATTAATGCACATTTTTTAGATCTGATTTTTTTCAGCAAAACAAGAGCTGTCAGCATTTTAAAACATTTTCTGCAAATTGATGCGTATGTCTCTGATTTCTTTTCTGAAAAATAGAGCTATTTTTCCTGCATAACAGAGTTGTCAGTATCTTAAACATTTTTTACTGCAAACTGATGCAAATATTTTCTGAATGTGTTATAACAATAAAAAAATTAAAAAATGTGCCTTAAAATCTACATTTGGGCTGGGTTGGTTTTGGGGTGGTTGTTTTTTATTGTTTTTTTTTAAATATTAGTGCATCTAACATCTCTGATATGCACACAAAAGTAACTATATAAATAGATGAAAAAATGACATAAATACATAGATAAATAAAATGGTTAGATAGATAAATAAATATATCATTTGTTCGTAAAACAAGGTCTGTAGAATCTTTATGAAAACATTTCAAGGTAGGAGAGTGAAAAAATCACAAAGAGAAGGCAGAAATCATTAAACACCAAAAATAAACCCCAGAAACATTCTAATCAGACAATACATTTCAAAATCAAAATTACACATGTTCCTCCATAATACTGATAGGGTATGATAAATACTGATGTCACATGTGCACTGAATTCTCATATGCATGCCCTGCATGCATTTGTTCATCACAGACCCACACAGACACAGGCAGACAGACAGACAGACAGACAGACAGACAGAGAGACAGAAGACAGACAGACAGAGACAGAGAGAGAGAGAGAGAAAGAGAGAAGAGAGAGAGAGAGAGAGAGAGAGAGAGAGAGAGAGAGAGAGAGAGAGAGAGAGAGAGAGAGAGAGAGAGAGAGAGAGAGAGAAAGATTATTACATACCATTAGAATCCACTTCCTTAACTATCTCACGAATTTATCAACTTTAGTATCTCTCTTCAATGATACTGTCTCTACAGTACAAGGTAAACAGCTCTGGTCTTTAGAAGTCCTTTGGCTAAGGAACCTCTCATGGTATGACACATTTAAAATGGAAGAACTTCACAAAAGGCAACAACAAACAAAACAAAACACAAACCAAAAAAAGAAAGAAAAAAGAACAAAAAACACATGAAATGACATTCCGCTTCATGTTTTTGAAATTGGAAGAAAATTCCACACAATCTCTCCTCCATTCCGCCACATGCAGACGACACAAAAATATCGTTTCAGTCATGCAGCATGCAAAATAAGACAAAAATATCAATATACAACAAAATACAGTAGATCTGACAAACATCTGAAATATAAAACCTGTGTAACAGTATTCCAGAAAAAGACTTGACTCTATTAGCATGCAAATAATTCATCACCTGTAAAATAAAATAAAAAACACAGCACATCTTAAAAATGAAAAAAATGTAAATAAAGACACTGAAGAAAAAGAATCTCGTGTTTTTTTTTTTTTCCAATCCGGCAAAGAGATCATGCAAAAATTGTGGCAAAGACAGTCCTGATCCAAACTATATATATATATATATATATATATATATATATATATATATATATATATATATATATATATATATATATATATATATAATGTAGGGGGCAAGTTATCCTAGTGTTACGGTCGTAATCTATTGGCCTTAGTTCGAGCCACCACTGAGGCACCCATGTAATTTTCCCCTACAGTTAACATCAGTACCAACAGTACCAACTCTATCCCCCCCCCTCCCCCCTGAACCACCCCCCAAAAAGTTCTTCAGATGAGCCTATAAACCAAGATCCCTGTGTACACAGGCAGATATCTTGACAATTAAGATTCGTCCCTTTTTTTTTAACAGAAGCGATGGTGTGCTGGTTGAAACAGATGACAAAATCTTTATTTATTTATTCTTTATATTGAGGATAATGGATGCATGCACGCTGGTGTCATGTTCAGACATCATCCTGAGTCAGAATGCAGTACTTAATACTAATAGGGCCAAAAATGTCGCATACACAAGGCACCCAAATCTCACCATGCACTGGTGCCAAGGAACAAAAAATCAACAACAACAAAATCATTAAAAGTGATATATATTGCTTTTGCTTGAACACTTTGCAAATATATAACTGGAGAGGTTTCCACATTGTAATGAGGAATTGGATAAAGTTATGTGTACATCATAATGGTGGCATCGATCAATGAATGAGATAATTCCACAGAATGATACACAATGATAACAGATGACCAAGATGAAATTTTACACATTGTGATGATACAATTACAGGGGAATAATAAATACATTGAGGTGGTTTGGGGGATATCATATTTTGTGATAATCATAATGGATAGGATATTTACTTTTACAGGGTATCATACTGTAACAATAATGGGATACTTCAACACACTGTAATGGAGGATGTTTATAGTGTATACATTGTAATGATGGGTCAGATAGTTTACAACAGCAGGTGGGATAGTTGCATACATCTGAATATCACTGATTAGTGAAGGTGTTCCATACATGTATTGTAATGACTTATGAACTACATCCATGTAATGTAATACAATGACTTGTGGACTAGATTTATACATTGGTGGACTAGTTTAATACATGTATTATAATTACTTGTGAAAAATTCCCATACATTGTGTGATGACTTGTGAACTATTTCTATACATTGTGATGACTTGTGAACTACTTCTATACATTGTGTGATGACTTGTGAACTATTTCTATAGATGCATTGTGATGACTTGTGAACTATAGTATTTCTAGATATATTTTAAAGACTTGTGAACTATTTCTATACATTTTAATAACGTGAACTATTTCTATACATTTTAATGACTTGTGAACTAGTTCTATACATTGTAATGACTTGTGAACTAGTTCTATACATTTTAATGACTTGTGAACTAGTTCGATACATTGTGATGACGTGAACTACTTCTATACATTGTGATGACTTGTGAACTAGTTCAATACATTGTGATGACTTGTGAACTACTTCTATACATTGTAATGACTTGTGGACTAGTTCTATACATTTTAATGACTTGTGAACTAGTTCGATACATTGTGATGACTTGTGAACTACTTCTATACATTGTGATGACTTATGGACTTGTTCTATACATTTTAATGACTTGTGAACTAGTTCGATACATTGTGATGACTTGTGAACTACTTCTATACATTGTGATGACTTGTGAACTAGTTCAATACATTGTGATGACTTGTGAACTACTTCTATACATTGTAATGACTTGTGGACTAGTTCTATACATTGTAATGACTTATGGACTTGTTCTATACATTGTGATGACTTGTGAACTAGTTCTATACATTGTGATGACTTGTGAACTACTTCTATACATTGTGATGACTTGTGGACTAGTTCTATACATTGTAATGACTTATGGACTTGTTCTATACATTGTGATGACTTGTGAACTAGTTCAATACATTGTGATGACTTGTGAACTATTTCTATACATTGTGATGACTTGTGAACTAGTTCAATACATTGTGATGACTTGTGAACTAGTTGTTCTATACATTGTGATGACTTGTGAACTAGTTCAATAGTTTGTAATGACTTATGGGCTAATTTCATGCATACTAATGATGTGTGGAATAGTTTTATACATGTAATGACTTGTGGACAAGTTCTATACCTTGTAATGACTTGTAGACAAGTTCTATACATTGTAATGACTTGTAGATTAGTTCTATACATTGCAATGACTTGTGGACAAGTTCTTTACACTGTAATGACTTGTAGACTGGTTCTATACATTGTACTTGCAATGACTTGAACTAGTTATAATGACTTGTGAACTACATAGTGCTCAATGACTTGTGGACCATTTCTTTGATTGTGATGACTTCTGAATTCACGCTATTATCTTTCAATAACCCAGTTGATGAATGAATGACAATACACCATATATAAAAATCTTCACTGAAAAGATACACATGAACCCTGTCCCAAAAAAATAATAACAGATAATAACAATCAGTCCGCATACAACAACATAATCACCCCCAGCCACTTTAAACATCACCAAAGGGTACAAGTCAACCGATGCGCTGGAACGTAACCAGCACACCATCCACCCCAAAAAACAGACGCAGCCAGAAAAGGCAGCAATCCACTGAAGCCAAACAAGCAGCACGAAGGATGCAGGAGGATGCAGGAGGAAGGATGCAGGTGGCTGGATGCAGCTGGCTTACCTTTCAGCTGAGTCTGGTAACCCTTCAGGTGCTCAATGTTCTGGGGCTCGCCCAGCCAGAGATGCATTTTGACAAAGGGTTCACGACCCTTGACCGACAACATGGGCCAGGGTTTGGGCTTGGACAGAAGTTCGCTGACCGACCCCTGAGACAGCCCCAGCACCGCCTCCCCAAACAGCTTCTGACCCAGGTTGTGGAACTGCAGGATGTCCTTCACCTTGGCCGTCAAGGACAGCGTGTCCAGTTCCAAGGTCATGGCCATCATTTCCAGCATGGTACCCGGAGGGGAAAAGTAACCCCAGGGGTGATCCGGGGCAAAGAGGGCTGCTGGGGGAGGGGGGGGGAGGGGTTGGGTCAGCACCGATTCCGCGCCCGCCTCCACTTCCTCCGGGGAGGGGAACGGGAGAGGGAAGAGAGGGGGAGGAAAGAGGGAAGGAGAGGGGAACAGAGAGTGGGGAGCAGGGAGACCGAGAGAGAGCGGAGAAGGGGTGGAGGAGGGTGGGAAGAGGAGGGAGGGAGGGAGAGCGGAGGAGAAATCATGGCTTCTGGCTGTCGGGTGGCCCAGGGAGAGGACTGACTCTACACAAATCACACACAGGGCATGCTCTACATTCTACCGACTTACTACTGCAGCAGCAGCAACACCATGCACTGAAGCACACAACAGCACAGTCATGTACATATGTGGTCAGTTTACTTACTGGCAGTGGGTCACAACACACACCACATGCATGCACACACACATGCGCATGCACGCACACACACATGCGCACGCATGCATGCATGCACACACACAGTCACACACACACACACACACACACACACACACACACACACACACACACACAACACATACAGTAAGAGTAGGCCGTCATGTGCCGGTGGGAACAGATGACGAGATTTACAAAACTGCACACAGGGACTGGATGTAAAAAAGCACATGAGTGCTTATTCCATTATCCTCGATATAAAAGAACACACACACACACACACACACACACACACACACACACACACATACACACACACACACACACACGCATATAATCTCATTGCCAAAAAGATCATCAACATGACTTTTCAAGGCAGATGAATCTTCAAAAAGTTTACTCAATTACTCTAAAAGTTTGTGAGACTACACGGACTGAAAATCAAAAAAACTACACAAAAATGTGACATACTACCACAAAAACCATCCTTTTTTTACAGAGTTTTGTAAGCGACAACTCCCTTGTTGCTGTGGGTTCTTTTATGTGTGCTAAATAATTATGTGTAACACACGGGACCTCAGTTTTTTGTCTCATCCAAAAAACTAGCATCCAGACCACCACTCATGGTCTAATGGATGGGAGAACAGTTTCGAGCCCAAGCCGGGATATAACTACTTCATACTTTGACCTAAACTTTTCGCTGTCTAGGCAGGTGCGTTACCTCTAGACCATGATCCAAAATTCTGTGTCTAGCCCTTTCAGTCAAAAGATGTTGAACTGAAGAACAATGACATCCAAATTTTCTAAATCTAGCCAAAGGGAAATACCTAGAACTTGTGCTAAGTACAGTCTGTAGTTTGAATATTCTGCTTTATTGCTATTACCTCCCTTTGGTCACGAATGTATTTCTCCCTTTGATTATGAGTGAATTAATTCCCTTTAAATAATGAGTGTCTTACCTCCCTTTGATTATGATTGTATCACCTCTCTTTCAAGCGCGTAGAATGTCTTCTTCATTATTTGTGTCTTTCATTAAGGGTGTTTTTCTCTCTTTGATTATTTCTTTTTCATTATCACTCTCTATAGCATACATTGAAAAGCTGAAGATAGCAGGCCTAAAAAAAAAACCAAACAACTTGACCTGAAGAAGCTTAAGTTTAGCATGACACACAGTAACACATTTTCATCCACACATCTCATCTGCTAAGCTATATATTCAGAAAAACAAGACAGCACACACAAGCTCAGCACAAAAGAGAGAGAGAGAAGGGGGGGGAGAATGAACAAACAGCCCACAATTTCACACAGCTACTGCTGACAGTACATATCAGTGCATTTTTCATCTATGCATGCACAACATCTACACAAATATCTAGGGTTAGTAGACAAACAAACAAAAAAAGAAATATGCACCATGCAAGCAGTGCAGGATGAGAACAAATCTATTTCGCTATTTGAAAATAATACATGTTCTGAAAATCAGGCTTGAGCTTTCAGGGTTGGGGTATTATATTGACCCAGCGTCTAGCTTCATTCACTCATTAGCATGCAGACTGAATGCTTGTTACGTTCATATTATCAATACCATAGCCGACCTACTTGTCTTCCAAGGATGGATGTGAGGTATTTTAACGTGTATGCGAGGCAACATTATCATGTGGGTTCACATGTGCGAATGCAATGTCAGTTTTTTTTTTAATTGCATTTTGATGTTACTGCGGGGGGAAAAAACATCACATTTATCTGACCAATGGTACACAACATTGTAAAGCAAATACTGAAGAATAGTGCCTGATCTTTTCAGATGTTATACGCCAAATTCTGTTTCATAGAAATTCAGGGAAACAAAGAGAATACAAATGAGTCACAGTGCCGTGTACAGGCAGCTAAATAATTCACTAAACAAAAACAAAAATATGTCAACACTAAGTTATGTTTGTAAGCACATAATGCATAAAAAATAATAGAAAAGGTAAAAAAAAAAAAAAAAGGTATATACAACAACAATGCCACTGATACACCTGTATCAAAACAAATAATACCCTAAACTAAAACACAAAATTTGAACAAACTAAGTCAACGCACACATATCCCAGCAGGAAATATTCTAAACAAGAACACAAAACGTCAACACTTACCGATACAAACTGCAAAACAAAACAAAAAAACACCAAAAACAAAACAAAAAAACCCAACCTACTACTATTAACAAAATCCAGCCAGAAAACAAACCGCAACACACACACACACACACACACACACACACACACACACACACACAACACACACACACACACACACACACCAAACAACAAACCTACCTGCAGACAAACGAGGGTTACTCCGCAGGAGCTTATTCTGAATCCGGTTCTGCCTGGACATCAACCGAGGGGATGGCCTGCTCGTCATCCAAGAACATCTGCATGCGAATAAACGGCTCCTTCCCCTTTTGCGTCAGCAAGTTCCAGGGTTTGGGCCGAGCCAGGAGATCAGACACGGAACCCTGGGAAAGGCCCAGAACGTGCTCGCCAAAGACCCGCTGACTGATGGAGTGCTCGCTGAGCTTCTCCTTCACCTTCACCACCAGCTCGTCCGTGTTGATGTTGCTGTAGCGGTCCAGCTGCTCCTGCTGGATAGGAGAAGGAGAATTGCGCAGCCCTTTGCCGCCCATCAAGCCGGGCTGCTGCTGCGTGCGAGAGCTGACCGAGTTGGCGATGCTGTGCATGCGCTGTATGGGCGAGAGAGAGTCTGGTAAGGCGGAGCCAGCCGCGCTCCCTACAGGGGTTCCTGGGTTGGAGGGTTGGGGACTGTCCGCTCCCCCGTTTGACCACGCGGCCAGAGCTGCCGCCGCGTCTGCTGCTGTGCCACCTCTCCTGCCAGGACGCTGCCCTCAACGGGGGAGGGGGAGAGGGTGGGGGAGGCGGAGAGGTGGGGTTTGCTGAGGTCGATGGGCCCCGCGCTGTAGGCGTCCATCACACTGTCGCTGGAAGTGCTGTCCCCTCGCTCCAGCTTGACGCTGAAACCGTTGTGGGGCAGGAGAGGGCCGGGGTAGTGGCCCTTGATGCTGTGCTGCCTAGGGGGAGCCACTTCCTGCGTGTGCAGCGGCAGTAGTTTCTTTGAGGACTGTCGACGGTAGGAATCCTCTGTCTTCCTCAGGGGTGGGGGGGCACTTTTGGAGTTTGTGGTCGCGTCCTCTGAACTTCCAACCTCGTGACGCACTTGGCTGATGATGCGACTGACGAAGGCCTCGTTGCTCTCCCCTGAAGCTGGATGCTCCACGTCTGCTGTTCGGGGACCCGAGTTCGAGTCCCCCTCGCGCTTTGGCCGGCGAGAGTGGTTGGGTCGATGGTTTGCTTTGGTGGAGCTGTTGGGGCATAAAGCAGAGGACAAGGAGGTAGTGGTGTGGGCGGTGGAGGTGATGACAGAGCGTAACCCATTGGCCTCGACTGGGTAGCCGTCAGGCATCAAGGCGGAGGAGACCTGCCAGACAGACATGTCACATCGTTCATGTCACAGGCATCAAGAGAACAAGTCACAACCAGGCCAACCTCAGAATGTAAACTTGTGCCTATCCTTTTTTCTTTTTTTTCTTTTATTCTTTTACATAGATGATTTCTTTTTATTCATTTATTCATTTACTTATTCTTTTACATGGAGAATGGAATAAGCACTCATGTGCTTTTTTACATCCAGTCCCAGTATGTGTGTATACAGTTTTGTAAAATCTTGTCATCTGTCCCACCGCACATAATGGAGGATAATGGAATAAGCACTCATGCTTTTTGTACATCCAGTCCTCATGTGAGTATACAGTTTTGTAAATGTCATCTGTTCCCACCGGCACATGATGGCCTACTCTTACGAAAAGCAGAACAAGATTTAACATGTGCGTTAGATGTTCTGCGTGCATTCACACATGGGGCCTCTGTTTATAGTCTCATCCGAAAGACTTTTTGGGAGAGTGGAGTCAGCACTGATGTTAACCCCAGGGGAAAAATCCCCTCGAACGGGAATCAAACCCGGGTCGTCAAATTTCGAGCGCAACTTTATGACCACTATGACCACTAGGCTATCCCATCCCGCCTTGCTCTGATAACAGCCTTCTTCATATTGCTATCTGGAAAGAGGGATAGCCATGTGGCTGCAGCATTGAACTTATGATCTGACAGTACAAGTTTAAGCCATCATGAAGGGGATTTTATCCCTGGAGTTAACATCAATACTGACTCCACTCCCCTAAAATCCTTTGACTGAGTTAATAAAAAAAAAAAAATTTTAAACAGAGGTTGCCTGTTTAACACTTTGTACCCCAAGGGTGCAGCTGCACTGCAGTCTCTGTGGACCAGCCCTGCAGCAGCTGAGTGCAGTGTGTACTGGGTCATCATAGTAAACTCCCCATATCTTTTTTGTTTGAAGCCCATTTCTTATGAAACTATGGCATTGTGTGGGTAAATGACTGCCCATTATATGCGTGCATAAAAAATTATATTGCATAAAAAAGAGTATGTTAATTATGGTGTCAAATTACGTAATTGCTCTGATTTTAAGTGGTGATCCCACTGATGGGCTTATGATTTTTACACAATGTATGCAACAAATACAACACAACAACAACAAAACTATACAAGAATCTCAAATAAAAAGGGGACAAACATAGGTACTTTACAAGTTTTCTTCCAGCATGCATCAAATGTAATATAATCAAAGGGAACCACTGAACTGTAGACACGACACTGTCACAATAACGATCATGGAATATACAGATAACATTTCTTCCCTAGTCCAAGAAAGTTCCTGAACTTTTCTACACTACTTTATTCATATGTACAGAATGTTTGCACTTCACCAGGTGGCTTGTCGTTCATTTTCATGTAAACAGTTGGTGTTTATTGTAGCGGTACTCACAGTACCAAGGCCACGCCCCTCCCCAGTCACCCCACCCCCCCTTCCCACCCCTTTTAGCTGGCCTATCTCGCTCCTCGAGCGGCACACAGTGAGTATCACGAGACTCAAAGCTCTCACGATCTCTATCCAAAACACGATCTTTATCGGCAACGTAATAACTCGTTTAAAACTTCTGTTACTTCGTCAGCAGTGAAAGTATGATGTACCAAAGCCATACTACAAGCATATGACACGTAAAACAACAATAAACACAACAAAAACACGCTCGATTTATATGCAAATTAGCTGTGAACGATGTGCGACCAACCTGGCAGCTAAAGCCAACAACCTAAAACGACCATGTGAGAATAGAACAGAATGGGAGGGCGAAAGTGAAAGTACCTGCTGTGGTACGGATTAATCCGTACCCCGTCCAGGGGAGATGATCATGTGGTACGGATTAATCCGTACCCGGGGTAGAAAGTGTTAAACACAAGCTTAACATCTTGCGCACATATTAAAACCTGTTCTGCCTTTCACAATAGTGGGCCATTGTATGCTGGTGGGGACGGATGACAACATTTTAAAAGATGTACACACACTGGTGTTGTATTTAGACATCATTCATCAAAGTTGGAATTAGAATACCCTAATGATAGAAAATGGCAACATACACAAAATCTCATCATTGGTGAACCACATAACTGTAGAAGAGAAATGAACAAAACTCAATAATTATTATCATCTTAAAACAACACCAAGTTTCAACAATAAACTCCATGACTATGTCCAACTTTATCCACATAATCTTGTTACAATAACTTTAAACCTAAGTGCAATTCTATAAAATCTCAGCATTTGTATTGTATACCACTTTCAATCATAACAGATTTCTCTGCATGAAATTCACTATGCTCTACAGACTACTGGAGACAGCACATTGCCACAAGAGTAGTCCCATCCATTTTTTATTAAACAATATTTCCTGCCTTTTCTTGTATTCTGCACTTGTGAAAAAAAACCAAAAAAAACCCCATAGCAACAAGAGAGTTGTGCCTGGCAAAATGCTGAAGTGAAAGCTTTTTCTCTTTAGTAAACAAGTACAACATAAAAACAGAAAATATACACACATGATATATTAACACATACATGGACATGTGCACCTACGCAGGCATGCAGAACACACACACACACACACACGCATGCACACACACACGCACGCACGCACGCACACACACACACACTTTTTTTTACAATCATTGATGGATGGCTTTGTAAAAACAGCAAACATTCAGCTTATTCAGTGAACCATCTTGAAAATAAAGTTTAACTTTGACTTTAACCCTCTTGCATTCGGATTCTCTGAACACAAACTGCCCCTAGATTTTGCAATCCATCACGAAATCAGGTCAGGCACACATGCTCCCTGACTTTTCCTCCTTCTAAGTATATATACCAGCAGCTATAATTACTTCCAGACTCTCAACCCTTTCTCCTTCTAGCCTGATAGAGCTTTGAGGTGTGGTAGCAATTAGTGATGGTCACAGCATGATGGGATATCTACTGTGTGTAAATCTGGGCAAATCCCAGTTCAGGACTTGGGTGAGGGGGGGGGGGTAATTATTCAGTCCCAGCAAATTTCAGATCAGGACTAAGAGGGTTAAGTCAGATTTTCTGGTATAAGTTTGTTAACTTCTGTTCATTGGAGGACAAATTAAACAGTTTATTTTTCCGTTTTCTTCTCACAATCACTCTATATGTACTACAACAATTAAAAAGAAAATGAATTAAGCAAATGAAACAGAAGAAGGGTTGACAACAAAACACTTGACAGAACATGAACAGGGTACCTGTTCTGACAGTTTCAAGTCTTGCTCAAGTCTTGCCTGATTGAGAAGGCTGAGAATCTTTTCGTCTGTCCCTGGTTTCTCTCTGTTGGCATTGGCTGCTGGTGTTGACACATCTGCAACAACACACACGTGTATTAACTATTGTGCACGTCTTTTAATTGTACAAACATGTATTATGCACATCTATCTAATAGCACAAACAAGTACTATGTACACTCTGACTCACTCATCCCACCTGACAATCATGTGAGACTGTAACTGCACACTGAATGAGAAGTTTGTGTGTATGACTGCTTTGAGTACCTCGCCATATAGGTAGCCATTTTCTGACTTCAGACAATTTTTCTCCTTAAAATGAGAGAGTAGGTTGTTATGTTAAAACTCCTCCAGAAGTCCCTGGAGCACATCATAGAAACTTTTACGCTGTGTGTCTGTAGCAAGTTGACTCCAGTGAAGCCTATGTTTCTACATTACCGACTGCATGCTGGATATGTTTTGTGTATTCTAAAACCCCCAAACCTGAGCAAACAGATAGCAAAGATAGTCACCAGCACTCGCTGGAAAGCACTCACCACACATCAACAAGACATACTTCAAGGACTAAAAACAACACACGGAGAGAGAGAGAGAGAGAGAGAGAGAGAGAGAGAGAAGGAGAGAGAGAGAGAGAGAGAGAGAGAGAGAGAGAGAGAGAGAGAGAGAGAGGAGAAATGAAATGAAATGAAAATGTTTTTATTGAACATCAGCCTTGGGCCACAATTCAAAACGAAGTGGGAGATGGGGGAGTGGATGTATGTGCATATAACGAATTTGTTCAAAGTCTCATCATAAAGCAACGGTACACACTTGATACAACGCATCTTTTTCACTATTAGATCTAGATCTATTTACTTTTCAAAAGTTCTGCCACTGTCTGTCTTCTTCGAATAGCACGGAATAAAAATGTTGCTAGCTGCACTGAACGACATCTACTACGTGCCTGAAGAAGAAAAGGCATAGGCACATGAAGAAGATCTTTCAGGTAACTGGTTCGTAAATCTGTATATAATGGACAAATATATATTAGATGGTATTCATCTTCAATAACGTTTTTGCACAAAGAACAGTTTTTATCTTGATTGTTGTTGCTGTATCGGTTGAGATTATTATTTAAAGGAAGAACATTCATTCTGGCCTGTGACAGTGCAACTCTGAAACAATAAATATCAATACTATGAAGATACAATTCTTTTTCAAAAACAGTCTTAAAAGATCTATATGTTGCATACCTATTACTCTCTCTCATGACACCTGACCACTCCTGAATAAACATATCAATTAATCTTTGCTTGAATGCACTAAGGAATCCCTGAATATCACCAACACCCTGTTGTAGCCAAACAATATTAAACCCTGAATTGCACAACAATTCCCTTACACTTGCTACCCAACATTTTTTACCTTTCTGATCTAGAATTAATTGCATTTCGTAGGCCTGTCTTGGCAACCTCTGATTACTCATTTGTAGTAATTTTAACCAATATCTAACTGCACAAATATATGAGTTTATGAATAAAGGATATCTGGCAACTTCCCCATAAACCATTTTATTTGGTGTTTTAACAGGAACTCCCAGAAAACGTTTACAAGCCATCAAATGTATTTTTTCTACATGTTCTAAGCGATTTACTCCCCATACTTCAAATGCATATAGCAATATTGGCTTAATTTTTACATCAAAAACTTTAAAATAAACCTGGTAAGAAATATCTTTGTTTTTTTGAAATGCTCTAATCAAACTTATTAGTGCTTTTTCCCCTTTTACACACAAATGTTCTGTACCCAGCCTATGACAAAGTTTTGTCGTAAAAACATACCCCAAATAACAATATTTATTTACAACTTCTAACTTTTTATCTCCTAAAATCCATTCCTCATCCTTACCCAAAACCCCTCCTTTCCTAAAGACCATAACTTTGGTTTTATCTGTATTAATGTTTAATTTCATATCTACACAACACTTTTGGAGAATATTCAACTGATTTTGCAGGCCTACAGGAGTAGAAGACAACAAAACAACATCATCTGCAAAAAGCAAAATGAACAACTCTACAGCACCTGGTATCAGTTGTACACCATGTTTTCCCTTCTCAGACATATGAGTTGCTAGTTGATTAATAAACATTCCAAACAAAGTAGGACTCAAGACACACCCTTGTCGAACCCCTAAAGGGCAGTCAAAAAAATCTGAATATTCGTTATTGGATCTAACACAAGATATCAAACTACTGTACATTGCACGTAGGGAACAGAAAAATTTTCCTCTAACACCTTGGTCTCTAATCAACTGTAATAGCTTGTCATGTCTTACTGAATCAAAAGCTTTTCTGAAATCAACAAAAGCAACATACAATTTTTTACTCCGCTGAGAAAAGCATTTTTGAATAATAGAGTGTAAACAAAAAAATATGATCAGTTGTTGAATATTTTTTACGAAAACCAGCCTGACCTTCTGAGATCATTTCATTGTCTTCCAACCATGTATAAAGCCTCTTGTTTAGTATTGTGCTGTAGCATTTGGAAATTGTGCTCAGCAGAGAAACCCCTCTATAGTTGTCAACATTTTCAGTGTCACCTTTCTTGTAGATTGGTATAACAATGGCTTTGGCCCATTCATTTGGGTAAATGCCTTTTGAAAATAGTGAATTGAACAATTTATGTAAAAAAGGAACTGTAATTGTACTACCAATCTTCAACATTTCTGTGGTAATGCCATCCATTCCGCAAGCTTTGCCAAATTTTAATTTGTTAACAGCATTAGCCACTTCCACTTCAGTTATTTCAGAATTTAATACATGATCCTCTTCCTCAGTCAAGCCAATCCCACCATTTTGCATATTTCCTGACATACTATCATCAATAGAAAACACCTTTTTAAAATGATCATACCACTCACTTATAGATATATTATTAGTATTAATTGATCTCTGCTTCCCACAGCCCATTTCAGATAGTTGTTTCCAAAATTTAGAAGAATCTGTAATATTTGACGTTAACTGTAATACTTGGTCATGTCTAAACTTTCTTTTCTTTATTTTAAGTATTGCCTTGTAACTCTTTTTTGCTTCTACATGCATTAACCTATCTTCAGTTTTTCTAGACTTCCTAAAAGTTCTTAATGTCTGTCGACTTTTAATTTTGGCTTGATGGCATTCATTATCAAACCACATGGAAGATTTCTTTGGTGCATTGGGATATACTTTCTTCAACATACAACTACTAGCAGTTAACAAACAATGCACAAAAATATCCAATGCACCATCCACATCTTGTTCTATAACACTTTCTGCATCTTGCAATCTACCTTTTACAGAGGTATTATTTAGTTTGTTCAAGAACTCATGTTCTTTTTCTGTATTCCATACATGCTTTTTTAAACAAAACTTTTTAATTTCCTTTTTTTCCCCAACACAGCTAATAATGGATGATAAAAGAGTAAAAACCACAGGTAAATGATCAGATTCAGTCGAATCTTCAACACTGAATGATATATCATGTGACATCATGAGCAAATTATATGAAATGACAAAGTAATCAACAGTACTAGATCCTGCACTAGATATAAAAGTATAACTTCCATCACATTCATGCTCACTTAGACCATTCAAAATAACTAAATCAAAAGCATTACACAACTCTAACAGCTGATCCAAGAGAGAGAGAGAGAGAGAGAGAGAGTGAGAGAGAGACAGAGATTTTTGATTTATTCTTTTTTGATTTATTCTTTTATATCGAGGATAATGGAGTAAGCACTCACATGCTTTTTTTCATCCAGTCCCCGTGTGTATGCAGTTTTGTAAATGTCATCTGTTCCAACTGGCACACGATGGCCTACTCTTACGAAAAGCGGAACAGGATTCAACGTGTGCGCAAGGTGTTCTGCGTGCATTCGCGCACGGGGCCTCGGTTTAAAGTCTCAATTTAAAGAGTCTCGGTTTAAAGAAGTCTCGGTTTAAAGAGACAGAGACAGAGAGATACACAGACAGACACACTCACTTTTCTTGGGAGACAAATCCTTCAGGGCTTTGATGGCCTCCGGGTTGCGAGTCCAGGCGTCCATCTTTCGGAACGACTCGCGGCCTTTCTCGGTCAGCTTGTCCCAGGGCTTGGGCTTGGACAAAAGCTCGCTGACCGTGCCCTGGGAGAGGTCCAACACCCTCTTGGCAAACACCCTCTGCCCGATGTTGTGGGCGGACAGCACCTCGCGCACCCTGGTGGCCACAGCGGCCGTGTCCAGAACGTCAGGGGTGCCGGGTTCCATCTTCACGGCGGCGTTCATGGTGTGCAGGAAGGCCGAGTGGAAGGGGGGTGTCATGCCTGAGGCGTACATCGAGTTCTGCCACAGCTGGAGGTACCTCGGCTCCAGAAGGTTGTAAGGGAACGCCGCGGCAGCGGCGGCGGCAGCGGCGAAGGAGGAGGGCATGGGGGGTGGTGGGGTGGGGGTGGGGATGTGGCCGGGGTGGGGGGTGGGGGTATCCGAAAGAGTGCTGACAGCTGCAGTGGCTGGGGTGGAGGAAGGTTTGTGTGCAGGGGTGTCATCCAGGTGTTTGTCGTCTGGGGTCAGGGTGAAGGCACTGGTGGGGGGGCTGCGGTTCTCTGTCTTGATGGTTGAAGGGGTGGGGGTAGTGGGGGTGGTTGTGGTTGTGATGGTGGTGGGGAGGGGGGAAATGGAGGAGGAGGGTTGGGCCGATTCTGTAGATGGTGAGCCTGCAAGAGAGGCATGAGATGTATGGCAGCTAAGACTAGAGTGGGACGAATCGAGAGTGACAACTTGGCTTCCTCCTTATCTTCTCTCTTCTCTGCTGATTCCTCTCCCCTCACCAGCCATACCACCAGCCATTCAATATTAGCTGTCTATCCACAGAATCACTTCTGTTCACCTGAACCAGTCACTAACAACCAGTAATTCAGTATCAGCTATCTATCCACAGAATCACCTCTGTTCTCCTGAACCAGTCACTAACCACCATCTTCTGCCTGTCCTACTAACTATGAACGCCTGTTTTGCCCATTCTATGACAGACTGTTCTTCATCAACACCCTCTAAAGGCATACTATATCATGATATCAGACTGTAAACTTTTACTGCACAGTAGAAATAGCATCAGCCTTCTGGAAATTTTGTGTTAGGAATTCCCTCTTTTCTATCACTTTCTTTGTTTCTGCCTTGTTTCTTATCTTCCTGTCACCTCCTTCTTGTCTATTTTCTGCCTTCTTGGTCCACTCTCCTGCTTTTTTTCCCACATTTTCAAAGACTTTTCCAGGTCTTGGAACAGGTTTTTCCAGGTTTCTAAAATGTTCTAATTTTTCCAAAACTTTTCCAGGTCTCAAAAAGATGTTTCCCTTTCCCCAAGACTTTTTCTTTATTTCCACAGTTCCAAGACTCCCTACAAACCGAGTCCTACTTCCTTTACACCATGATAATACGAACGACTGCTATGAGCACAGGGATTTCTTTTCCGCACTTGACAAGAACTAATTTACCGCAGCAAAGATTTTTGTCAGATCACTGTTATCACCTCTATACCATGATCAGCTCAGATAAGGAACTACACTACACACACAACAGGTCTATGACCTCTACATAATGACCAACATGAACACAACACAAAGAATTCCTCTACTACTTCCACATGATGATCAATTGTATCAAGGAACTACTACTACATTTTTTATCCCTCTCAACCACCCCCAAATCTTGATATACTGACCACTACCAACAACAAGAAGAATGAAGACTATAGACTTCCAAAAAAAATTTAATCACAGAGAACCACAGAAAGACAATTCTCTACCACCTCCACACAAAGACAGAACTACACCCTTTTCTTTCCCTTCCAAACAAAAAAAAAAAATTCTCTATCACCCCCATGCAAAGAATATCACGCATCAACCGCACAATTTTCAATCACCTCCACACAAAGAATGTCAAAGAATAACAACACATTCTTTATATCACCTCCACACAAACAATACCACAGACTAACCATGTAATTTTCTACCCCTCCATATCTCAGTCAGCATGGAAGAACAAACTCTGGGGACTATAGGAGACAAGAGAGATTGAGAAGAAGAGGAGGAAACCAAGTACCAAGTAAATCCCAAGCACAAAAAAAATAAAATAATGATTAATTCCTTGCATCATGCACCCCATAGTAGCAAATCTTTAAAGATTCAGTATTTCCCAGACAACTGAAAAAAGACATGGATTAATTCATTAGGGTAATCTAAACTATACTGAATTAATCTTACTATTCCCCCACAATAGAAAGATGGCATGTTTTAAATCACAAGAACAATCAAAGAAACGAAAAATTCTACAAATCAAGGGAGAACACCCGGGAGAATGTTTTCCCCTGCATCTACAAAATGTACCCGCTTTTGTTAACTCACCCTAAAACTATCATAATTTACCTTATTTGTAGCATGCTTTCTTCATGTACTAATCCCACCTGGTTTAAGTTCCACACACAGAAATTAACCTATAGTATACCATCATTATGATAACCCACATCTTGCATCCCTCTTCAAACCAGGAACCCTCATCAGAGAAAAGAATGAATGAATGTATGATATATGGAGAATATAGAAACCTTCCCACCCGCAGGTGAGATGGCAGCATTGAATACAGAACTGAAATATAGCAAACAATATTAGCACATTATACTAAAATACATACAGGGGGGGAAAGATGAACATACAGAATCCACTGACACACACCATTTCAAAATATGCCAAACAACATTTCACATAGAATCTGTAAGTACACCAACAAACACACACACACACACAACAAAAGCTGTACCATTGATGCTTAAAACTGTAAACCTTTCCTCAAATGAATCCGTCAAATACGGAAGCACAAATCCTTCATCCAACCAGCACTCATTTCTTTAGGAATATCTTCTTTTCACCTTCTTCCCACAAACTTTTCCAAAACTCTCCCCTTGCCTCTTACTCTCCTCTCTCTCAAATATAGAGAAGAAAAGTATTCGAGGTCAAAAGTTCTACCTGTAAAGAAAAATAGTTTGATGTCAGGAGCATTACCATCACTTACCTACCTGCCTCTGGAGGTACGTTTCACTATGAACTTACCTGTGAGAGGTTAGTGTGACATTCTGAGTACTGTCAGCACTGTCTCCTTTAGTTTGACTTTGCAGCAAAAGTCTCCAGTATGCAGTGAAAAAAACTAACAGCTAGGAAACGATGGATCAGTTGGCTAGTCTGTCTACTTTCCTACGTAAAATGAGGAGAAAACAAAATGGTGAAACTCTGATTTGTGTCTGTTACCTCCAAGGTGAATACACTTCTCCTGAATTTATGAGGAATGGGACAACGCTTAAGGACAACCTAAACACTTTTTAAACTTTACTTTTAATCCTCTTAGTCCCAATCCAGGATTTACCAGGATTGAATAATTACCCCCCCTAAGTCCCAAACCCGGATTTCCCAGGTACTTACACACTGTAGATTTCCATCAGGCTGTGACCATCACTAATTGCTAGCACATGTCAAAGCTCTATCAGGCTAGAAGGAGAAACCCTGTTGAGTGTGTGGAAGTAATTATAGCTGCTGGTGTGTACTTAGGAGGAGGAAAAGGCCAGTGAGCATGTGTGCCTGACCTGATTTCGTGATGGAATGCGAAATCTAGAGGCAGTTTGTGTTCAGAGAATCCAAATACAAGAGGGTTAAATACGGAGTTTGAATGTTAGTTCAAACAAAATGCATATTTCAGCATTTGTTATGCAATCCTTTTAATACCTATCTCCAAAATAATTGTTTTCTCCTCATTTTTTCCCTCAGATTTTTATCCTTTTTTCTTTTTTAAAACCCACCGTTCAACAAAGAACAAAATATCCCACACAAAGTACAACACCACCAGACATGGATCATGATCCAGATCATGATCATCCCCCACACTGGCAAGGCCAGGTAAGCATCAAGTAACAGGTAAAAGACTCACCTGTGAGGTGGGTGCTGGTCAC
>CM060340.1:24817918-24822918 GCA_030674155.1 Stramonita haemastoma
GTGTGCGAGTCAAAATACTGGACGCATGTCAATGAACAACACATACGCTGGTAGAAAAAAAATTCTGCCAAGATTCTTAATTCTTAAAAAGCTATATTATAAGTAAAAGTGTAGTTCGCACAAGAAGAGGAAAGGGTGGGATACGGAAGAAAGGAAGGGAAAAGAAAGGAAGGATGGAAGGAGGAAAGGAAGGAAGGAAGGAAAGAAAGGAGAAAGGACAGATGGACTGAAGAAAGAAAGGAAGGAAGGAAGGAAGAAAGGAAGGAAGGAAGGAAGGAAGGAAGGAAGGAAGGAAGGAAGGAAGGAAGGAAGGAAGAAGGAAGGAAGGAAGGAAGGAAAGTGGAGGTGAAAGACGCAGAAAACAGGGAGACAGAAATGGAGCAGAACAAGGGAGAGAATCATTCAAATGCAAATCTGACAAAACCCCTTTGTCCTTCATGAAAGAAATATGAGAATGTTACACACACCAGCCAAAAAAAAAACAAAAACAAAAAAAACGAGAAAAACGACAACAAAAATCTAAAACAATCTATAAAAAAAAAAAACCGGGAGCTGAATAGCCTAGTGGTTAGAACATTACGCTCGCAATTTGAAGGCCTGACGAGATCAAGCCACCACCGAGACGCCCGTATAAGGGAAATCCGATTTTTTTCCCCCTGGAGTTAACATCAGTACTGTCTCCACTTTCCCGGAAAGTTCCTTCCGATAATACTATAACCTAGGCCCCGCCTGCGAACACACGTAGTAACATCATTGCACACGTTTCTGCCTTTTGGGAGAGTAGAACATCGGATGCCTGTTAGAACGGATGATATTTTTTAAACGCATGCACATAGCGGTTATGTTTAGTATCATCCCCCAAAGTCGGAATGCGGCTACTTAATGGTGAGCAAGAACTATCACAAACGCTAAAAAAATCTCATCACTCGTGAACCTTGGGCTTTAGCCTAGAAACTGGAAAAAAAAACAACTTAAAAAACCAAGAACAACAATGTAAAATAAAAGAGCACCTATCAAAAAAACACCTTTCTGGTCTAAAAAAAAAAACCCAACAAAAACATCAAAAACAAACAAAGAAAGAAAACAAGCAAAGATACAACTATCAATAACAACAATAGCAACAACAACTCATTAGCAAGCAAAACAAACGTTTTCTACAAACACATCACCACCACAACACACACACACACACACACACACACACACACACACACACACACACACACACACACACACACACACACACACACACAAAAAACCACATACACCCAAAACCTCTCGAAACATACATACATACAGTCAAACACTGACCATGAACACAATCCCAGCACTGCACTGGACGATAGATAAAACAGACGGCAGCCCAAGAACGCATCATTATCAGCCTACAGTACCCAAAAAATCACACACACACACCCTAACTCCACAAAAAAATAACATCTCACTAAAAAAAAAAAATCAAACAATCCCAGGAACGATCACCAACCCAAAAGCCAAAAAAAAAGAAAAAACAACATCAAAAAAGAAAGAGATGCGATCCGAAAAAAAAAAAACCCGAAACCTCGCACATGTTAGTCCTGCGAGCTAAATGGACAACACTTGTCCTCAGATAATTTCAATCTCTTCGATTCCGTTGCCTTGGCAACCCGATCTCCCACCCCTTGTCATTGGCGGGGGGGGGGAGGGGAGGGGGGGGAGTTGTGGCCGCACGGCAGATCAATACATTGGCCAATCAGCGCTAAAAGCCCTCCCAAAATCGATTCTGCGACTGCAACTAAGCGGAAAATTCTCCCCAGTGTTCACATTCACCAGGGATGCTCTAATCAATGGCCTGGACCATCAATGCCGGCCCCCAACAGAATGGCTCAGGGATTCCCAGTATTGATCTTTTCAATAGCTGACAAATAGCAAGAAGCACATGTATCCACACACACAACCACACACACACATCACACAAACCCACACAACAATACAACCAGACAGACAAACAGAGAGACAGACAGACAGAAGAGAGAGAGAGGAGGGGGGGGGGGGAGGAAAGGAAGGAAGGAGGGTAGTTTTTATTGATTGGGATGTCAATAGGGAGTGCATCGATTATGAAATCATTTCTGGATTTAGTTGAGGGTGTTGTGAGTGTGTGTGTGTGTGTATTTACGCAAATTCGTCTGGGGATGCTAGAGAGTTCATGGGTATTAATGTAGTGTATCCGTGTGTGCGTGCGTGCATGCACGCAAGCACGCGCGCGCATGCACACACACACGAGCGCGAGCGCACTTGCTTATTCAATTTTTCTGATTTTTTTTTTATTCAAACAGGAAACAATACATCCTAAACTTTTGAATGTTTTCCAAAACTTTCCTAAAATGGATACACGCACTTTCTAAACCTTTTTGGAAAATATTACCAAGAAAGATGCATGTCAAAATGGTGGCTGTAATTGCGCGCCCCCCCCCCCCCCCCCCCCCCCCCCCCCGCCAATTTATTTATTTTTTGTTTATTCGGTTGTTTTCTTTCCTTCTTGTCTTTTCTGTTTGGGTGTGCGCATTCATAACTGTCCTTCAAACCACCAACCAAACACAAAAAACGGGGGGCAACTAAAGAACCATGAGAATTGCCATCAGAAAAAAGACAACAAAAATAAAGACACAGCCTGTTGAGTTTTTCTCATTTTTTTTTTATAAGTCTTGCCAATGACCACCGTACCGGCGAAGTTTGTAAATTCAGAGCAGAATTACTCCCCTTGCATAGCGTCTTGGGAACGAATGACAAACCTTACAAAACTGCACACACACACGGGAATTAGAAGTAAACACACACACACACACACACACACACACACACACACACACACACACACACCACACACACACACACACACACACACAAAGAGTGCTTCTTCCAATATCATCAAATAAAAGAATAAATAAATGAAAATAACATTCTCCTGCAGAGATGAAAATGAGTTTCGTAAAGAAAGGACTGCGTCCAGATTTTTTTTCTTCTTTTTTTCCTTAAATTTTAGATTAGTTATCAATTATTGTCGCTACTGTTTGGGTTGGGGGGGGGGGGGGGTTTGTTTTGGTTGGGTTGTTTTTTTGGGGGGTGCTTTTTATTTTGTTCTGTTGGTTTGGGGGGTGGGTTTTGTTTGTGTTTTTTTTCGGGGGCGGGGGTATTTTTTTGTTTTTGTTGTTGTTGTTTTGTTGTTTTTTCGTTTGTTTTTGTTGGTTTGTTTTTGTGGGGTTTGTTGTTGTTGTTGTTTAGTTGGGGTTTTTTTGTTGTTTTTGGGTTTTTTTTTTTGGGGGGGGGGTCCTTTTTCTATTCCTTGGCAAGCTAGAGCTCGAGGTTCACCGATGGTGAAATTTGCGTATGTGACCGTTTTTAACCCACCATTTAGGTAACTGCATTCTGACTTTAGGGAAGGGGAAGTTTTCATTTGAAAAAAAAAAAAACCATGCCGTACTGTCCTGAGTTAATACTTATGTGCTTGTTGTGCTGTGTCATGTGTCTTGTCACTTGTCTTGTCTTGTATCAAATACTACTTTCGGTCTCTGCCTATTCCTCGCATGCAATCCAGGCAACTATGCCAAGAAGCATGTCAGCACACCAGTAGCACTACCTACCTGCCCTTTACATCACTTTTTTCCTCTCTCTATTTTCTATTTGTTTCCCTATGACTGGAGTTGTTTGTTTTCTTTTTTTTTTTTACATGTTGCCAAAGACAATCTCTTTTTCTATGTGGGTTCCACACAACGAAAATTTATATTACACACCGGACCTCCGCTTTTCCAGGCAAATATTTTGGGTGGGTTACATCATCTTATCCCTTTTCGGAGGAGTAGGCCATTGTGTGGCGGTGGGAACAGATGACAAAATTGACAAAACTGCATACACACGGGAGACTGGATGTTAAAAAGCACACGGGTGCTTATTCCATTATACTCGAATATACAAGAATATAAATAAGATAAATAAATAAAATCCCAAAGACCAGCGCCAAACCACCACTCAAGGTCTAGTGGACGTGGAAAAAAGCTTGGGTTCGAACCCATTACTTCTTGTTTGTTTCGTTTTTTAGATGGATGCGTTACCTCTTGACCGTCGATCAACACAATCAATGATATGATTTTATCATTACCAACAAAAAAAAAAAAAAAAAAAGAAAACTGAGGAAGAGTGGGTTTTTTTTTCAAAGTTTCATTGGCTAGAGTTCCGAGGTTCACCAATGGTGAGATTTTGCTATGCGACCGTGTTTGCTCACCATGAAGGTAGCTGCATTCCGAATTCGGGGAGAGAAGAGGAGTGTAACACAATGAGAAAGCAATGCTGATCATTATGTGATTGGCAAAGGATCAAGTTGGGTTTTCACTTTCCCATTCTGGCCCAGGCAAAAGCTGTGTCAATTATTGATAGAGACTAGCTGCCAAGACCTCTATTAAAAATACTTTTTTAAATGGTATGTGACTGTTTATTGCATCCATGACAAGCTCTTAGCATAACAAACCTGCACACTCCAATAACGGATTTTTAAACAATCCTCTGAAGTTGGAAGATAGCTACCTAAATGGTGAGGCGCTTTAAAAAAACATGAATTCACGAAAACTTCTCATCCAGTGTGTATTTACAGTATCACGGTGATTCCCAGGTGGGATGAGTGAGAAAGGGTGCATATTCTGAGAGACACCCATGGTGTTAAGCTGGGAACAGTCCGGCAACACAAGTTCTAAGCTTAAGCGATTATCTAACTTTTCATACACACTTAAAAGGTGTTCCCAAAACCTTCATGGTTGTTCAGGATCAAGGCATCAGAGACCTCAGCTTCTCTTAGGGCCAGCATATTGAGGGCGCCCCCATCTCCTCTTCCTCGCTGCTTTTAGCTTTACCTTCCCTGACCCTAAAGAGGGGAAGTAAACATTGACAGCTGGGCGATCTGGGGGACTGTACTGACGCCAAGTCGCAAGAACGGGCATCCATTCCAAGACGTACCCAAGCTCAACGCTGCT
>CM060340.1:24825418-24830418 GCA_030674155.1 Stramonita haemastoma
TAGGTCAGATGAAGGCATCTCTCCAGTTCGTGTGTACAATCCTCCCCACCCAACGCACTTGTACCTGACACGTGTAAAGCTGCTGACACACGGTCCTACTCAACCCGATGTTTCAGATAAAACGCTTTGGGGTGTGTGTGTGTGTGTGTGTGTGTGTGTGTGTGTGTGTGTGTGGTGTGTGTGTGTGTGTGTGTAACAATTACAATCTTTTCGTTGATTCCCAATGCCACAGGATACAACATTAACTTACTCGTGGCCTTCTTTGATTTAACATTTTAGTATCCACCTTGTCTAGTGCACTGAGAAGTATTTGCAAGAATTGTGTTGTACAATTTTCTTCCACCATACTTTGGCATCAGCAAAATGCCTACTCTTTTCTAGTGGAAAGGCATAGAATTAAAGCTCTGAACCGTCAAGCTACGTTCAAAGCCTATTGCTTGCGTGCGGATGAAATAACAGGTATTTGGTGTGTGTTGTGTGTGTGTGTGTGTGTTGTGTGTGTGTGTGTGTGTGTGTGTGTGTGTGTTAATTTTCGCTTGATTCCGAAGCCAACAGGATAAGCACTCACGCGCCTTTTTATTTACATTATCCGTGTGCATGTAGTTTTGCAAATTTTGTCATTCGTTCCCTCTGGCAGATATGCCTACTCTTTCGAAAGCATTTAAGCTAACGTAGCGCAAGCAGTTCTGCGTGCGTAGCACACACGACTTTGGTTTAAGTCTCATCCGAAGGATTTTTTTTTTTTTTTTTTTTGGGGGGGGGGGGCGCACTAATTTAACTCCAGAGGAAAAAGTCGCCTTGAACGGGCGTCTTGCTTGTGGATCGAACACTCTCTGACTTACTCACCCCTCTTGGGAACCATTGTGAGACAGAAAGTACACACTGGATGAGAAGTTTGTGTGCATGACTGTTTTAAGTACAGCACCATACTGACTACCATACTCAGACTTCAGAGGATTTTTTTTTTCTTTTTAAAAGAAGAGTGCTCCTTTAAAGGGAAGCGCGGGTAGTCATGCTAAGAACTTGTTATGGCTAAAGGCAATCTCAACATTTTCAGACCTAACCACAGACAGCCTATATAAAACTACAGCTCAGTGGGCCTAAAAGCACTTTAATGCAGACCCTGAAGCATAGCTTACATCAATAACTGACAAACCTTTTGGCCTGGGGCAATGACAGACATTCGTTTCAACTTGTGCGCTCAGACCTGTCAGAGTGTCAACGACAAACTGCCACACGAAACGTATGAAAAGTGTGAAGGGTACAGGCCCCAACCAGACTCGGGTTTCAATCACACAGCTACACACGGCACACACGCTATGTGAGCACATGACCTGAAGCTTCAACCTGAGTCAGCACTGATTGGATAGAAAATAATTATGAGCTGTCTATTTGAGAGAGAGAGAGAGAGAGAGAGGAGAGGAGAGAGAGAGAGGAGAGAGAGAGAGAGAGAGAGAGAGAGAGAAGAGAGACACGACAGAGAGGCAGAACGAGACAGAGGAGAGAGGAAAGAGAGACAATCTATTTCGAACGATCGGGCTGAACTTGATGCTTAGGCTGGTTAAGACGTACGTTTACGGAACAAACAATGCCATTGGATCTGTTTCGCCTAACCGTCCAGCCGTACGTTTTGAGAGACTAGTCTGTTGCCCCCTTAACAGCTTGAGGTTGACCTGTGCTTTGTGAGGCCAATTGCAAGAGTTCAGATTAATATACAACACACCCAAAGCCACCGCCGGCCCCCCGCAGCACAAAACACACACACACACACACCACACACACACACACAAGCTACCATCTAGATGCCTAGCCAACCTATAATTCAAGTGTGAAATATCTTTGGATACGTTTGGTTTTTGTAACAAACACACACACACACACACACACACACAAACACACACACACACAACAACCACCAATCCATACAGAACACACCCACAGGTAACAGCAACGGAAATGGAAGTTCCTGTTCAGAACATGACCCATGACATTCCAATCACAAGACCCCCCCCCCCCCCCCCCCCCCCCCCCCCCCCCCCCCCCCCCGAATCCCAAACCTATGTCAGGGAGAAAAGAATACAACAGTCCACTAATCCTCCATATATATTAGGTGTAAGCTCCACATCACAGTGACTTCATCCTCCTGTCTTCTCCAGGCATTCAGAACATACATCCAAACTTTGTCAAGCATGCCCATTGGCTGCGTTCGCAGGTGCCCGTCTTGATTCTCGCGTATCGGAGAAATCTGATTGGCTGTACTCAAAGGTCATGGCCATGATGCTCACATACGATCTGATTGGCTGTGCTAAGGTCATTACCAGGAAACACATTGAGGTAATCTGTTTTCACAAGTCCACCAACATGTCAAGGTCTTATCCCGACCCAACCTTTCAAGCACGTTCACCCTGCTCAGACAGCCAGGCTGCGTTGGCTGGGCCATGTCTATCACATGAAGGATGGGCACATCTCCACAGACATTCTGTATGAAGTGGGGGGGGAGAGTTGGGCATAACATCCTGGGGGGCAGAACCAAAGGCCTGCCCCACAGACGATGCACTCAGATAAATGTCTGCAAAGGAGACAACAACTCGACATCAACACCAAAGTCCTTGGAAGACTTTGCCAGCCAACCACAGCACAAAGCAACTCTAGAACAACACGCTCAGTCAGGGAGAACCGAAACTTGATGAAGATGCACAGCAACATAAAAAGAGTAAAGGCCAGCAGCACAGGGCATCCCTTCCAAGCGACTAGAGACTCCCCACACATGCCACCTTGCGACAGAAAATTGGACCCTTTTACACTGGTGGGTGAGCATCATAGCCATACAATCCCTGCCAATGGAACAAACAGCACAGCCGAAGTGGATGAACACAATGATCATAATGCATCGTAGCATGCCTACAGCATCATGGCATTTACACACAGAAAATTCTGATTAGCAGCAGTAAAAAGTCATTACAATTATACTCATGTATAAGACTAGAGCAATTTTACTTTATGTGCTAAAAAGTCATTATCATAGTGCTGCACATTTTACAGTTATCTGATTGTATATGTGCTTAAAGGTCATCATCCCCTTAGCTTTAAATATATGGGAGATATAGTATAGGATTAAGGATCAAAATCTGCAATTCTCTCCAGGACAGCCCAGACAATGCAGTGACCAAACTGAAACTCCTCTGGAATGACAAGAACATCGCTATTAGTTTACAAGAGCAGACTGATGCATTCTTTTATCGTGTCCATTTCTTTGCACACATGTGAAACGTAGACCATAAGAGCAGACACTGAATGAAGGATACAGGCAATAGAAATGAGATGCTTTTGCAAACTCCTTGGTATCTCCTACAGATCATATCACAAAATAATCAGGAATTGAAAACCAGAATTTAAAATCAACCGGACCCTACAAAGAGCTCCTGACTTCAGTGAAAAAACCAAACTAAAGTGGTTGGACGCTGTTACATGAACATCCAGACTGGACCAAGACTGTCCTACAGGGAACAGAACAAGGAAGAGAGATCAAGAGGACAGACAGAGAAAATGATGGGAAGACATCATCAAAGAGTGGACTGGCCTTTAGAGGAACAATTTGCTTTGAAAAGCAGAGGACCAAGGAGGAGTGGAGGAAGCTGGTTGCAAAATCTTCAGTGGTGCCCCCCTGGTCTATAGAACTACAGGATAGGTGAAGGTGAAGGAAAGGTCCACGCCTTAACATTCACATATTACAGGGATCGGACTGGCTGTGTTAAAAGGTCATTTCTATGATGATTATCATCTTATCATTGCCTTAACACAAACCTGAGGGCTCTGTGCTAAGACATAATCGCCTTGATACTCACTCCCTTGACTGACTGAGCTCAGTAAAGATATAATCGCCACGAGACTCTCACTGCAGTAATCTGATTGGTTGGGGCTAAAAGGTCACGGCCATGATGCTCACACATTGCAGTCAATCTAATTCGCAGGGATAAAATGTCACGGCCATGATGCTTACACATTGTAGTAATCTAATAGACAGGGATAAAATGTCACGGCCATGGTGCCTCACTAACTATAGCGAAAAGTAAATCTAATAGCCTAAAGGGATAAAATGTCACGGCCATGATGCTCACACATTGCAGTAATCTAATAGACAGGGATAAAATGTCACAGGCCATGATGCTCACACATTGCAGTAATCTAATAGACAGGGATAAAATGTCACGGCCATGATGCTCACACATTGCAGTAATCTAATAGGGATAAAATGTCACGGCCATGGTGCTCACACACTGCAGTAATCTACTTGGCTGTGGTAAAAACGTACATCACTACAACGCTAACACACAACAATAATCTGATTGGCTGTGTTAAAGATCACCACCATGACACTCGCATATCGAAGAAACCTCATTGGCTGAGCTGATCACCATGATTTGCACATCAGTTATTTTTATTGGCTGTCTTCATGGGTTATCACTACGACACTGACATCACAAAAATCCCACTAGCTGATCCACACATTTATTTGACAGCTTCCAACTAAAGCTGAATTTGCAGGACGAAATGTTGGGGTGGGTGATTATATCGCTGATTGTTTTAGGAGAGAAGGGTGTGGGGAGAAAGAGAGAGGGAGAGAGAGAGAGAGACAGAGGCACAGGGAGAAAGTGACAGAAATACAGAGACCGAGAGAGAGAGAGAGAGAGGGGGGGGCATAGACACAGAAAGGCGCGCACGCGCTCGCGCACGCACGCACGCACGCACGCGCTCACGCACGCACGCACGCACGCACGCACGCGCTCACGCACGCACGCGCTCACGCACGCACGCACGCACGCACGCACGCACGCACACACAACACACACACACACACACCACACTCACTCACTCACTCACTCACTCACTCACACTCACTCACTCACTCACTCACTCTCACTCACCATCACTCACTCACCACTCACTCACAGAATGTGTATAAATGTTTTGAGAAAAGAGAAAGTAAGATGCAACACGTT
>CM060340.1:24840418-24847918 GCA_030674155.1 Stramonita haemastoma
CAGGTGCGAGTGTACGCGCATGATTGTGCATGCGTATATATCACACACACACACACACACACACACACACACACACACACACACACACACACACACACACACACACACACACTGTACCATCTGGAAATAAAATTTTGACTTTCACTTCACGCGCGCACACGCGCGCACACGCACGGACGACACACACACACACACACACACACACACACACACAACACACACACACACACACACACACAACACACACACACACACACACACACACACACACACACACACACACACACACACACACACACACACACAGCTACAGACAACGACAAACAAAGACAGACAACAAAAACCCCACAGAGAGAGCACTGACCAGTTTCCAGACTAACAATCCTGTGCTGGGCCTCCTCAAGCTTGGTGGCCAGGGCCAGCTGACTTTCCTGCAACTGCCGCTCCCGTTCCCCAAACGCCCTCTGTAACTCACGCTCCTTCTCTTGCCCGCGTTCCTGTATGCACAGATACATTTATTATATATATATATATATATATATATATATATATATATATATATATATATATATATATATATATATATATATACATATATATATCCATCATGGAAGGAAAACGCATGCTCACTCAAATGTTTGTGGGTGTGTAGATGAGTGGATGTTGTTTCATTTTTATTTTATATATATATATATATATATTATATATATTTATTCATTATATATAAATAACTACAGTTTTGCTGGTGGGCGTCCTTCTAGGCACACTAGTTGTAGGTAAAATTTAGTATATAATAATATATAAAAACAGGACGGTGGTCAACGTTATTATCACCACTTATAAGTGTACAGCAAACTTTTCAGCATGTCTATTCTATATATATGTAATAATTTATTTATATATACATATATAGAGAGAGAGAGAGAGGGGGGGAAGAGGGAGGGACGGAGGTTATAATCACAACCGGACCTCTAAAAAGTGCTAACCAGGAGCCGAAACTCGAAACAAATCAGACCAAAGGCATGCTCTTTACTCAAAAAATTTCTCAAATGCTGCCTTTAAAGATTTTTATGTTGTAGAGCCAAGTGGTTTGGGTGTTCTTTTTTCTCGAATCTCTGATTTAAAAAAAAATCATTTTTATGATGTGAATGAAGCTGAAACTGGTTACCTGCACTTGTTCTCCTCCACTATATTTTCTCCATTATATGACTGGTCAAGTGGAGTATAACATCTCTTCTGAGATCCAAGTAAAGGCCATTTTACGTCGACTTGTCTTCTACTGCCTGTGCCACCACTGGAAGAGTCTGGTGATGATTGGGTTAGCATTGTTATCCAGCTAAGGCTGGTCCATTGGCTGGATACAGACTTTATGATCTCCCTTGCTACCTTTCCTTACAGATCCCCGAACATCAGGCACAAAGATTCACTAGCTGTTTATTTTCTTGTATATGCATACATTTTTTAGAGACGATTACTTTCAGCATACTTTTAAATCTTTTGATGGCAGAAGTGGTAGACAATAAGAATTTTTGTTTTATTCTTAGGGTAGCAACAGACACTTGCAAATTATGGAAAATGTCTTGCTGTTGGGTACCACAGAGGGTGAGTGAGGTTTCAAGCACTACCAGGACCTCTGATGAGTGGTCAACCAGGAGCCGAAAATTGAGTCAGGTCAGGCCAGAGGCATGGTCTTTACTCAATAATTTCCTCAAATGCTGCCTTTAAGATTGTATGTAGTAGAGCCTAGAAGGGAGGGGGGTTATCTTTGAAAAAAAATCATTATATGATGAAATGAAGCTGAACCTGGTTACCTGCGCTTGTTTTCCTCTAATAGGCCTATATTCTTAATCATATAATAACATATACATTGATGTGCATGCGTGCGCACGCAGTGTATGTTTTACGTGCAAAATTATAATGTGTATTGTAAGGGAATTATGTTATGAACACTGATGTCTCTAATTGATTTACAGCTTGTTTGAGTGTATTTATGTAAATTGTTTGGGTGCTTGTATAATATAAGCTTATTTACGCAAATATTGCACAAATTTATATGTATTATGAGTATGTACACCTATTGGTGCATGTATGAAGGCTTATAAATGCGTGTATGTATACTTATATAGTTTTGTGAATGGGATATAATATATATATATATATTATATTTATATATATATTATAATATATTAATATATATATATATCTTACACATACGCGTAGGCTTCTATATAAAATGTATTTTTAAAAATGCAACCACTAATGTGGAGACCTCACGATACGAGCCTTTTAAATAACACTTTATGATAAACAGATGTGTAAATAGAGAAGTAAGCGTGCACGAATGCGCGCGCACGCACGCACGCCACGCACAACCGCACATGCCCACGGAAAGAGAGAGAGGGGGGGGGACGGGCACTCAAGTTTAATACCAAAAAAAAGCAAAGAAAGAAAGAAAGAGGAAAAAGTAAACACACACACAGATTAATTTTTTTTAAAAACAACCAACAAACAAACAAAGTAAGAAAGAAAGAAAGAGGAAAAAGTGAACACACAAACACACGCACGCACACACACGCACACGCACGCCGCCGCGCGCGCGCGCGCGCAGACATACAAGGAAAACGACAGAGGGGCAAATAAATACATATTTTTTTAATGGCAAAAGAAAGAAAGAATGAATCAGCTCAAAAGAAAATGTATGAAGAGTTAAACGGAAAGAAAGAAACAGACAGACAGACAGACAGACAGACAGACAGACAGACAGACAGAACAGACAGACAGAAAGAAAGAAAGAAAGAAAGAAAGAAAGAATGAAGGAAAGAAAGAAAGAGAAGAAAGAAAGAAGAGAAGAAAGAAGAAGGAAAGAAAGAAGAAAGAAAGAAAGAAAGAAAGAAAGAAAAGAAAGAAAAAAAGAAAGAAAGAAAGAAAGAGAAGAAAAAAGAAAAAAGAAATGAAAAAGTGAAGAGAAAAAAGTGAATGCATTGCACGAACCTCAAATGGCCCAATGATGATGATGCAAAGGGCTGATTTATGAATTTCAAACCGTCTTTAGCAAACTACCCTCAATCAGTTATGTCGTGTCTTAGATGACAGGCAGACAAGCAGACAAGCAGACAAGCAGACAAGCAGACAGACAGACAGGCAGCAGAACAGACAGACAGACAGACAGACAGACAGACGACAACAGACAGACAGACAGACAGACAGACAGCAGGCAGAGCAGGCAGACAGGCCAGTACACAGGTCTGCTGCCTGCCTGCCTGCCTGCCTGCCTCTCTCTCTCTCTCTCTCTCTCTCTCTCTCTCTCTCTCTCTCTCTCTCTCTCTCTCTCTCTCTCTCTCTCTCTCTCTACACACACACACACACATACACACACACACACACACACACACACACACACACACACACACACACACACACACACACACACACACACACAACACTTTCTTAAATGCCCGCACCATTTCTGAACTTAACGTGATGAGGCGAAAAGATATCAGAACGAGAATAGAAAACACACTCCACTCTATTCCATTATTAGATTATAACAATATAAGACGTTTGGTTTCCTTTTTTTTAAACATAATTATAATCATCTGATTGTGCATAAAGGGCGTGTGGGTCCGCACGCACACGCGGGCGCGCACACACGCACGCGCACGCACGCACACACACACACACACACACGAAAACACACACACACACACACACACACACACACACACACACACACACACACACACACACACACACACACACACACACACACACACACAACCTTCGGATGAGACTATAAACCGTGGTCCCTATGCAAAAGCACGCGGAACACTTGTGCACACATTAAAGCTATTCCGCTTTTCGGAAGAGTAGGCCATTGTTTGCCGGTGGGAACGGATGACAAAATTTACGTAACTGCATACACAGCACGCACGCACTCAAACACACATGCATACAGCACATATATACTATACACAACAACACCACACAACACAAACACAACTGAGAGAGAGAGAGAGAGAGACGAGAAGACAGAGAGAGAGAGAGAGAGACGAGAGAGAACAGACAACAGAAAACAGACAGACAGACAGACAACAGACAGACAACAACACAACAGACAGAGAGGAGGCCTACAGAATCAGAGACAAAGACATAACTAAAGGACAGAGAGAGACAAGACACCTGTATACACACACACCACACACACACACACACACACACACACACAACACACACACACACACACACACACACCACACACACACACACCAAATAACAGGGACATTTTTGTGTGCATAATTGATGTGATCCCCAACCCAAGTTGACTGTCAAGACTGTTAAGCTAGATCCGGCCTGAGAAAGTTGTCCCTACAACTTGCCCACATAGCAAGCTAAAGCATCAACGAGGAGAGAGAGAGACAGAGGGAGACAGACAGACAGAGGGAGACAGACAGACACAAGAGAGAGAGAGAGAGAAAGACATACAGAGAGAGAGAAGACACAAAGAGAGAGGGGAGAGAGAGAGAGAGAGGGAGAGAGAGAGAGAGAGAGAGAAGAGAGAGAGAGAGAGAGAGAGAGAGAGAGAGAGAGAGAGAGAGAGAGAGAGAGAGAAAACTCGAACTTGAACGATTTATTCATAAAAAAAAGTCATTGGACCATACATGAAGGGGGATGCCGAACTGCTTAGTATTTTGGTGGGAGATAAAAACAATGGCAACAATAACAAGAAATTGTTGTATAACAAAACAAAAAAAAGAGTGAGTTACAAAAATATGACTTGGGATAAAAATATATCTCTTATTCTGAAAGTTGTACATAAATATAAAATGAGGCTGCGCACAACCTGAGGATAACTTTATATTTTACGGGGCATGTTATTGTGCTTAAGAACCTCTAACACTGGACAGCATAACACAAAATGTACCTGAGAGGAGAGGGGGGAGAGAGAGAGGAGGAGAGAGGAGGAGAGAGAGAGAGAGAGAGAGAGAGAGAGAGAGAGAGAGAGAGAGAGAGGAGAGGAGAGAGAGAGAGAGAGAGAGAGACAGAGGAGAGACAGAGGGGAAAGTGGGGGTGGAGAGGGAAAGAAAGAAAGAAAGAAAGAAAAGAAAGAAAGAAAGAAAGAAAAGAAAGAAGAAGAAAGAAAGAAAGAAAGAAAGAAAGAAAGAAAGAAAGAAAGAAAAGAAAGAAAGAAAGAAGAAAGAAAGAAAGAAAGAGACTGACAGAGACACAGAGAGAGGAGAGGGGCGTAGGTGCTTGGGTATGTCAATGTCAAAGCGCGTGTAAGTGTGAATGAACCCCCCAAAACAACCATACAAATACACTTACTTGCAAGTCCAGTCCAGCACATGCACTTTTATTATTTCCTCGAGGTCATCAAAAGTTTGCGTCGATGTGACAAATCCCACATATATGGTCTTCAACCAGAAAACAATTTCACTTTACATCTCGATATGTAAGCAGCCACATCAACGTTTATGGTCCTCAATTTTACGTCTCTTCACAAAAAAGTGATTTTATTAGATGAGTGTGTCTGGTCTTCAATTTTACAACGTATGTATACAGTCACCTGAATGGCTGTTGTATTATATACCAACATCTCACAATCCACAAAGTAAACACAATGTTATCAAAGCCACCTTTAACTTTCTTCTTTCATTCACGCAGAACACACAAGCTGAAAAAATATACTTGCATTGCTGTGACGCACAACGTCGTAGGATGTCTACTACCACTCCATGTGTTCATCTGTACTGTACATATATATAATTAAATGTATAGATATATAAATTAAATGTCTACAGAAAGAACCGTGTGATGTCAAAAGTCACTCAAAGTCAACGATGACTTCAGCGTCCACATAAAAACATATCAACAGCTACACGATTATCTCAAAAGCGTTAAAAAAAAAAAAACACCTATGTCTGGTATACGCTACGTCGCATCTCCGAGTCACACCCAGCTTTGTGTGCTGTTCAGTTTGGTTACATACTGCGGCACGCTATTTTGGCTATTGTGTAGAAAATTTAGCAACTAACAGCCAAAAATTGAAAGAGGGTAAGGGAACGCAGAGAGAGAGAGAGAGAGAGAGAGAGAGAGAGAGGAGAGAGAGAGAGGAGAGAGAGAGAGAGAGAGAGAGAGAGAGAGAGAGAGAGAGAGAGAGAGAGAGAGAGAGGGAGGACACACACACACACACACACACACACACACACACACACACACACACACACACACACACACACACACACACAGAGGTTATTTATTAAAACAACTATTTCAAAGATAACGGAATAAGCATTCTAAAGCTTTTTATAGTCAATCCCCCGTAAGTACATAAATTTGTAAATTTTGTCATCCGATCCCACACACAATGGCCTCTTCAGAAAAGCGGAACAGGATTCCACGTGTGCGCAAGATGGTCTGCATACATTCGCACACAGGACCTTGGTTTAGTGTCATCCAAAGGACCTTTGGGGGGAATGGAGTCGGTATTGACGTTAAGTCCTGGGGTAAAATTCCCCCTGAAAGGGATTCAAACCCGGGTCAGCAGATCACGAGCGCAATGCCCTACGCACGTTCCAACCAACCAGGTTATCCACAGAGAGAGAGAGAGAGAGAGAGAGAGGAGAGAGAGAGAGAGAGAGAGAGAGAGAGAGAGAGAGAGAGAGAGAGAGAGAGAGAGAGAGAGAGAGAGAGAGAGAGAGAGAGAGAGAAAAAATATACATATGTCGACTTAAGTTTTATATATGAACTATTAACTTTTACAAATACATTTCTTCACATTTTTCTGATCAGGTCAAGGATGCTTAAAAAAAATAAATAACCCCCTCCAAAAATAAAGTTTCAACATATTCAAACACTTAGATTGAACAGGTGGAAATTTGTACCCATCAGCTTATCCTCACAAAAACAATTATTTCTGTTTTTCATTTCAATGTTGTGCAAGCACCATTTTCAAAAAAAAAAAAAACACTAACAGTTTACTTCTTAATATTCCATAAACACCGTTTCTGATCAGATGACATTTAAGGCAAAGAACTTAAAGTACGAAATTTGATTAACAGTCTGAATAGTTTCCCTCTGAATAGATTTTATATCGTAGGGGAAAAAAAACTCTAGTTAAAAGAAATGACTATAACAGCCAGAATAGTTTCCCTTTGATAAGATTTTTTTTTAATCTAAAACCTGCCGTAACTGTGCATACAACACGTCTCTCTGTGATTTAGGACTTCGACACAACGCCAAAGCCAGCACAAAAACCTCAAACAATGTTATGTCCTTCCAACATCTCCACATCCATACCACCGGTGGCCCAGAGTAACGCACATGCCCAGAAAACAAGAAATGCAGGCCTGATCCCTGTTCGTACCAAGACTTTTCCCCGATCCACTTGACCTTGAGTGCTGGTCTGGGTGCTAACCTTTTGGAGACAATAAACCCGTGTGCAAGACACACTCAGTGCATGTAAAAGAACCCGCAACAACATGAGTTGTTCCTGGCAAGACT
>CM060340.1:24852918-24862918 GCA_030674155.1 Stramonita haemastoma
GTCGTGTCGTGTCGTGTCGTGTCGTGTCGTGTCGTGTCGTGTCGTGTCGTGTCGTGTCGTTGACGTAATGTAATGTATTGAAATGTACTATAATCAATTGCATTTTATTGTACTGTGCTGCAATGTATTGTATTGTTGCAATACATTCTGATTCTTTTGTATCGTATTATAACCTATTGTATTGTTATGTATTGTCATTCAGTGTAATGTACTGTAATATAATGTGTCTTAAAGTATTGTCATTTAGTGTAATGTATTGTAATGTAATGTATCTTACTGTGTTCTAATGTCATGTTTTGCAATATATTTTAAATTGTGATGTACTTTTTTGCAATATATCATAAAGTAATGTATTCTAATGTAATGTATTGTAATGTAATAAAATCTAATCTAATCTAATGTGAAGTATTGTAATGTAATCTTCTTGGGGGGGGGGGGTATTTTTGCGCAGTTGAAGGCCCCGATTCGTGATGGGAAATACTCAGAGGTAAAGAGTTCCAACCTCCTCTGAGCTCTACCGTCGTAGGGGATTTTTCCCTCTGGAGTTTATTTATAGTAGCTTTGACTCTCCTAGCCAGTCCTTTGGATAACTGTAAACTGAATAATTGTGCGCACATCTCTAAACATCTTGTCACGTGTTTTTGTTTTGTTTGTTTGTTTTTTTCATTCCTCGGCTACAGCTCTGAGGTTCACCAATGGTGAGAGTATTTGTTGCGTATGCGACCGTTTATGCCCACGTAGAGGTAGCCGCATTCCGACTTCGGGGAATACGCGCGTTCAAAGCCATCCACCTTTCGTAGAATGAGTACGAGTTGGCTAGCTATGACCGGTAGAATAGATGACACGAACACGTAGTTCTTTTCTTTAAAAGTGCATATGACGTTCACATGACAATTTTGAGAAAGGCGGAACACAGAGAGGAATGGCGGAACTGGTTGCCAAGTCTTCAGGGGTGCCCCCAAGGTCGCCAGACTAAGGGATGGACAGACAGAGCAACAGACAGACAGACAGACAGACAGACAGACAGACAGACAGACAGACAGAGACAGGATCAGACAGACAGAAGACAGACAGAAGATAGATAGATAGATGACTTAACATGCGTTCGCAGTCGAGACGAGACGCCCGAGTGAAAGTCTAAAATCTCATCCGAAAGACTTGGTGCACTATAGCAACAGTGACCAATTCTATTCCCGTGGACTTAGTAAAAACACATAACCAAAACCAACAAAATTTCGACCGTACAGCCGACTGAAAGAATAAGGAAAGAGAGAAAAAAGAATCTCGAGGTGGAAAGAGAAGAAAGGTGAGAAGGGGGTGGGGGTGGGGTGAGTGGGGAGGGAAGGGAAGAGAAGAGAGGAGACATTATTTTTATGATGCCTGGCAATATAAACACAAAACTCTAACAACGCCTGCCATTTATTGATTTCGCCAGCTTTAAAATAGGGAAAAAAATACATACTGGCAATCCTCTATGAATTGTTCACGATCACACAAAAAGCCAAATGGGGGGAAATTGGGAGGGAGGGAGTGAGAGATGGAAGAAGGGAAAGAGAGAGAGAAACGAAGAGAGGAAATGAGGAGAGGGAGGAGAGAGAGAGAGAGAGAAGGAGGAGAGAGAGAGAGAGAGAGGAGAGAGAGAGAGAGAGGAGAGAGGACGGAGAGAGACGGACGGACGGAGAGGACGGACGACGACAGACGACAGACAGACGGACGGACAGACAGACAGACAGACAGACAGACAGACAGAGACAGTGAGAGACAAAGACACGGAGAGAGACAGAGATAGTCATACTGACTGACAGAGCCTGAAAGAGAGGGAGGGAGAGGAAGGAGGGGAGAGACAGAGAAGTAGACAGAGACGCAGAGAGACACACACAGAGACAGAGACAGACATTAACAGAACCTGAGAGACAGAGACAGACAGACAGACATAGAGATAGAAAGACAGACAGACAAACAAAAACAGACAGGATAAAGTGTTTTTTATTTCATTTAAGGTCTTTCTGCTGGATAGATTGTGTGTGTGCTTGCATGCGTGAGTGCATGCGCGCGTGTGGTGCGTGCGTGCGTGGAATGTGTACGTGCGCGATGAACATCACAAAGCTAAAGATACTGTCATTCACTAGATCTTAGTGGTGGTCCGAGTGCAAGTTTTTGGGATCAGACGATAAACTAAGGTCCCGTTGCAACACATATTCAGCGCACGTAAATGAACCCGCAGCAGTACGTCTAAGATAGCTGTCCATGGCAAAATTCTGCAGAAAAAGCTATCCTCATAGGAAAACAAAATACACATGCAAACAAGAAATTTTTATGGCGCTGGTTTTGTGGCGACATACTCTCCCGACGAAAGCAGTTCGAATTTCACGCAGGGAAATCCACAATGACAAAAGGTAATATATACATATTCCTTCTTTCTCTCTACTCTGAATGGGATGTTCATCTGAGCCAGGGGCAGACTTGCAGAGTTCTAGCAAGAGACCATGCACTTACGCAACTACTGGAAGGGTCTGCGATGGCACTCCACAGCAGATCATACATCATCCTCATCATCATTGACATCTGCAATATGTGTTTAAAATAATTAGACAGGGTTCCAATGCAATGCAAATCGCAGGTACACATGTGGTCGGTGTGTTTCCAAAACCCATATAACGCTGTCATGTAATAAGGCAATTCGATCTTCTTCATGTGTATAAACATGAAGGGAATAAGCACTGACCTGGGAGATGTAAAAATCACTGCCCTTGATTCATCAGACGACTTCAAAGAACCAACAGATTGAAGTTTAACGTTTGAGGCTCGCCTATAGCGTCCGTCAACAACAATACAAAAACACAACACAACAAAACAAAAACTTACTAAATCAATAAACAGGAAAGAAAAAACAAAACCCTAAACAAACAAACAAAAAATTAAAGCCATACGTTGTTTATGATTGATGATACTACAGTGTGCGTGTGCGTGTGTGTGTGTGTGTGCATAGCGCTTGTTACGATTCGAAAGAATATTTCCATTGATGTGTTTCTCTATGTTGTGACTTGCTTATTTTTGGACAGATTGATAAATCGACAGCCACAGAGCGTCACAAGGGATTTTTTTCAAGGAAAAAAAGAGGAAATATTGACAAATCGATAACACAAAGCAGCAATTAACAAATAGATGAAGCAGGGATGCCTGTAGAAGATTATGGTGTACTGTTTGTGTCAGTAGTTTACGAACAAATTATTAATTTTGCAAGGAAATTTTTTTTTAAGTGTATTGAGCAAATTTCTTCAAAAATATTAGAAACAGTTAGCTTCCTTTTTCTTTTCTTTTTTTCATTTTTAAAGAATGTTTATAAACAAGTGTACTTTCGGGAATCGAAAAATTAGTTCCATAAAAATAGATTTACAGCAAAAAAAAAGGGAGGAAAAACAAACCTTTTGCAGCACAAGAGAGTTACTTAAAAACAATATCAATATCGTGGTTGTTGGGGTTTTTAATCAGAATTTATCGGTTTTCACGATTAGAGTTATCATTTTTATTTCTCCTGGTGAAAATTACTATCCACGACTTTTGACATAGTGAGATTGCAATAGATCGACGATCGACACGTGACAGGTGCGGTGTCCTTAAATCGTTATCTTGTCGCTAACTGGATAAAGGCCTTCAGCGGCGCAAAACTGGTAACCAAACATAACTGGAAATATTTCTACATTGCTTAGCATATCGCTCTCTTTCAACGCACACGGAAATACCACCCAAATTATGGCAATAAAAAGACATTACATAAATAAAACACCCAGTCAAAATGCAAACGTAAAACAGGCTCTCCCTAACTTTTTTCCACGAAAATATACTATTTTACCCGATTCGCACGCTCACAAAGACAACAGGAATTGTCAAATATGGAATCGTTTGTCTTGAGATTTGCAGTCTGTGCATTGGTAGCCCACCTGTGAAGGAAAGGGGAATGTTTTCTTCCACAGAAAGTTGACAGAGCCCAGAAGAGAGGTTATTACCTCTGTTGAGCTTGTCCACATTATGACGATAACCACTTTACGACACAACAGACGGGGAAAAAATAAAAAGTAGAGAGGGAGGAGGAGGGAACAAGGGACGCGACAAAGAAAGAATTGTGTGTAAAAACAATTAGAGAGGGTTCCAAAACACATACAACAGAAAAGCTGGAACCAAAGCGTCCTAAGTTTTATGGGGCAAAACAAAAATGAAGTGGTAAACTACAGAAAAACCACCCTACACACACACACAACACACACACACACACACACACACACACACACACATCACAAACACACACACACACACACATACAAAGCACGCACGCACACACACACACACAAGCACGCACACACACAAACATACAAAGCACGCACACACACACACGCACACACACGCATCGCACGCGCGCGCGCACACACACACACACACACGCACGCACACGCGCACACACACACACACACACAACACACACAGCATCGGCTGAGGTAGCAAGCCACATGAAAAGATCTGGCATCTCTCCCCTCAACCCACACCCCCCCCCCCCCCTCCACCTCATCCTCTCCTCCCATCCTGCCACCCCTCTCCCTCCCTCCTCCCTACCTTCCGGCCCAGCCTGGGAACAGATCGGGAGGGATAGGGAGTTCAAATCCCCGTGGGAGAAAAACCCGACAGGCCTGGGGAAGAGACGACTGGGGGGTGGGGGGGTGGGGGGTGGGAAGGGAGCAGAAGAGAGAGGGGGGGGGGGAGGAGAGAGAGAGAGAGAGGAGGTGGGCGGAGAGAGAGAGAGAGAGAGGAGAGAGAGAGAGAGAGAGAGAGAGAGAGAGAGAGAGAGAGAGAGAGAGAGAGAGGAGAAGGAGGGGGCAAAGGGAGATTATATGGTTTTGAGGCGTCACGCTTCACTACACCAGGGCAGACTTATCACCCTTTGGGGGACGATCATTTCCACTTCCCTCTCTCCCTCCCTCCCTCCCTCCCCCCTCCTCCACCTCCTCCCTTTCATTCCTCCTGACTCTCTCTCTCCCTTTCCTAAGCTTTTCCTTCGATTCCAGACCATTCTGTCCTTTTTAGTGTAGTTTCCATTATGTCCTTTTATATTAGTGTCGTTTACATAGGCCGGCCAGAAAATGCTCCGGGGGGGGGGGGGGGGGGGGGGCCCATCAAAAAGGCTCCACGCCACCTTTCAACTTTTGCCACTTTTTCTTGTTTCTCTCTCTCTCTCTCTCTTCTCTCTCTCTCTCTCTCTCTCTCTCTCTCTCTCTCTCTCTCAATATATATCACTCATGAATTCATACTGCGCGCACAAAGGCATCAACAAATTAATTAAAAAAACAAAAAAAAACGTTTTGTGTGTTAAAGACAAGCCTCTGTCTCCATACTCATGTGATTTTGAACAAATCAATGTGGTAGATGTCATTTTTTCGGCTCTGTGATAATCAGCAATTTTCTAACTAGCACTCGATAGAAAATACTACATGACCCAAAAGCTAAAGGTAGAGTGCAGCCCAACTGCAAACTCCATAAACCAGCATTTTATGCTTGGGCTACACTCTACATTTCGCTTCCGGGTCATGTACTTGTAGTATTTTCTGTACAGACAATTTCTGCTGTTTTTTCTCACTTTTTTTTTAACACTATGAAAAAAACATACTGCGTTGCTGTTTTGGGTACTGAGGACATAGAGCGATACCAGGCAGCCACGAAAATGTTGGAAGATCAGAGAAGAAATCCAATCCTAGTCGGCCAACAAAACTTTGTATGAAAGCCACAAATGAAGCAGAACTCTCCCCACATGTGTGTGGGGGGGGGGGGGGATATGGGGGCTTTGGGTTTGTTTGGGGGGGGGGGGGAGTAGTTGACCTTATTCTGTTTGTTTGTTTGTTTATTATTATTACTATTATTATGGGGGCGGGGCAAGGGGATGTTGAGTTTTGTTTAGTTTTTTTCGGGAGGGGGGTGGGTGGGGGAGGCTGTTTAGTTTTGTTTTCTTTTTATTTTGCGTCTCGTATCTCTCCTGTGACCTTTACAAGGATCCCAATAGATTTCTCTCTCTCTCTCTCTCTCTCCTCTCTCTCTCTCTCTCTCTCTCTCTCTACTCTCCTCACTCTCTCTCTCTCTCTCCTCTCACTTTCTCTCTCTTCTCACTCTCTCTCTCTCTCTCTCTCTCTCTCTCTCTCTCTCTCTCTCTCTCTCTTCTCTCTCTCTCTCTCTCTCTCTCTCCTCTCCTCATCATCACCCCACACACACACACACACACACAACACACACACACACAACACACACACACCACACACACACACACACACACACACCACAACACACACACACACACACACACACACACACACACACACACACACACACACACCACACACACACACACACACACACACACACACACACACACACACACACACACACACACACCACACACACACACACACACACACACACACACATCACTCATCACTACTACTACCAATAACAACAACAGGAACAAACAAACAAAACACAAGCAAAAGACGAACCAACAGAACACTGACCTCCACCCTAGTGTCCAGTCTGGTCTCATAGTCCTTTAGTTGTTCCCTCAGCTGTTTGATGGTCACTTCTGCAACCATACCAATACAACACTAATGATTACAATGAAGATTGTGATAATGATCATAAGAAAAAACAACATAATAATGATAACAATCACTATATCATCATCTATAATACTACTAATAATAATAATATATGATCATGATGATGATGTACCTATGATGGTATATTTTTATGATGATGATGATATGATGATGATGATGATGATGATGATGATGATGATGATATGATGAACAACATCCTCAGAAAGGAAGGAAGGAAAGGAAGGAAGGAAGGAAGAGAAGGAAGGAAGAAGAAAGAAAGAAAGAAAGAAAGAAAGAAAAGAAAAAAAGAAAGAAAGAAAGAAAAAGAACGAAAGAAAGAAGAAAGAAGAAGAAAGAAAGAAGAAGAAAGAAAGAAGAAGAAAGAAAAGGAAGAAAGAAAGGAAAGAAAGAAAGAAAGAAAGAAAGAAAAGAAAAGAAAGAAAGAAAGAAAGAAGAAAGAAAGAAAGAAAGAAAGAAAGAAAAAGAAAAAAAGAAAGAAAGAACTACAGAAAGATACCAACGATCTTAAACAGACAGTAGGGTAATAGAGATGGAGATAGAGGAAGATAAGGGAGCAAACTATGGTAGACCGGGGTGCTCGGGGGGGTGGGAGAGGGGCGGGGGTAGTAAAGTGGTGATACCACCAATAAAGATCCATATAAGTTGTTATTTATAAACTGTTCCGTGCCTACTCAGGTAGCACAGCTCAGGCGCTGCCTTTACTTCTGATTCGGCCTACACAGTAACACTATATTCTACTGATTCTCAACAAACTCCAGCACAGCTCTCTGACTCTGTCTCTCTGTGTCTCTCTGTGTCTCTGATTTTGTCTCTCTCTCTCTGACTCTGTCTCTCTGTGTCTCTGTCTCTGTCTCTCTGTGTCTCTGTGTCTGTCTGTCTGTCTGTCTGTCTGTCTGTCTGTCTCTCTCTCTCTCTCTCTCTCTCTCTCTCTCTCTCTCTCTCTCTCTCTCTCTCTCTCTCTCTCTCTCTCTCTCTCGTTTTTTATTTCATTTCCACTTCTCTTGCCAAACAATTACAATTTCTCTAAAATGGCTCTACCGCGCTCTCTCTCTCTCTCTCTCTCTCTCTCTCTCTCTCTCTCTCTCTCTCTCTCTCTCTCTCTCTCTCTCTCTCTCTCTCTCGTTTTTATTTTCATTTCCACTTCTCTTGCCAAACAATTTCTCTGAAATGGCTCTACCGGCAACTTTACTTCAAAAGGCAAAGGCTACAAAAAAATAAATAAATAAATAAATAAGGCTATCATCAACATCACTTCGCAAATCCTGAATATATATTGGGGGGAAAAAGGAAAAAAAACATTTGTAGGTAAAGGTATCCATTCTCTTCCTGGTATTGATTCTTTCTATTGTTTTGATTCTTTCTATTGTTCAACAATTCTCAAAACGATTTCAAATTCCATCTAATACCTAGAATTTCATAATGCACACGATCTTTCGACAACAAAGCAAAAAGCAAACACTCCGTTAAATATTTCTCCGATAATTTGGAGAAAGAAGGCTAAATGTTTGCGTTTTAAAAGCTTTCTGTTACAGATAAAAGCTAAAGTAAGTAAGTGTGTGTCGTTTGGAAACTAGAGCCACCTTTGTAGAGGATTGAAAGAAAAATGAAAGACCCCCCCCCAAAAAAAAAAACCAACAGAAACTAAGAAAAGACACGAAATATTCAAGAAAGAAAACCAAAGCAAAGAAAAGATAGGAAAAAAATGAATAAAAGGAAAGAAAAGAGGGGGGAAAAAGAAAAAAAAAAGGAAAAGAAAAACAAAAAAACAAGCTACCGCACACGCACGTACGCACACACACATGCACTCACTCACAACACACTCACAACACACACACACACACACACACACACACACACACACACACACACACACACACAACACACACACACACACACAAACAAACAAACAAACAAACAAACAAACAAACCAGAAAAAATAGCAAATACAAGAAAACGAAAAATGTAGGGAGATATAAAAAAAAAATTTAAAAATCGCAGCGCTGTTCCAAAAGTACAAAACAAGAGATTAATTATGAAGCCCTAAAAGCGTCGGAAAACGTGACGGCGGCGAAACACGTCACAATATTCCATACAACCGTCTTCCGCTCATGGGTCGATGGTTCGATTCCCGCTGTTTCCAGCGATGTCTAAAATACATCGTCATTAAATCATCGCCACTGTCGCTGCCACCACGGCCCTGTCAATGATTTCTCTCTGCTCCTTGTCTCTAAAAAAAATTATATCAAAAAATAAGCAAAAAAAACAAAACAAAACAAAAAACCGCGCAACTGTTAATAATCGCATTTTATGATTAATACTACTCGACTTCCCAATGAACTGCACATTGCGGCCTCGCGGTGATTCATTGATTGATTGTGGATCATGTTCTGTCCTCTTGAAGTCTGGGTTCGATCTGACGTCACAGCCAAATCCGATTTTTTTTTTCTAAATCAGGGAAAATTTACACATTTTTACCCTTTGACTAAAACCTGTAACTTACATGTGTCATCTCTACATTTTTATATGAGCAGCAGTCAGCTTTTTCTACAAACATTTTTTTATGTGGATAGTGCGGGTGGCGTCAAACCTAACCCGACTTTAAAATGGATGGGGTTGAACATAGTGTAGCAATATCAATAATTAAATGGCGGATTTATCAAATATGGCTCATGATCGTCGTCGTCGTTGTCATTGTCATCATCACCATCATTCTCATCAATAAGCAGAAAAAGAAGAAGACATTCATTTTATAACGACAAATATATTATTGATGATAATAATAAAAATGAGGAGAGGTCAAAATATTAGAATCGCATTATTCTTATCAATATTACCATCATCATCATCATCATTCATCATTATCATTATCATTATTATTATTATTAATTATTATCGTTATTATGATCTTTATTATGATGCTTATTATTACTGTTGTTGTTATTGTTACTATTATCATCGTCATTAGGTCTTTGATCTCCTAGCAGTACGCAGCGCCATGAGATAAATTGTGATGTTTAACAGGCATATGAGAGAGAGAGATGAGGGACACCACACAACACACACACACACACACACACACACACCACACACACACACACACACACAACACACACACACACACACACACACACACACACACAACACCACACAACACACACACACACACACAACACACACACACACACACAACACACACACAACACACACACACACACACACACACACACCACACACACACACACACACACACACACACACTACACACACACACACACACACTCTAACATGGAGTCATATCAATAATGAAATACCCGCCACTGCGACTAGCGTTGCCAATCTTTCGACAC
>CM060340.1:24888136-24900636 GCA_030674155.1 Stramonita haemastoma
ACATCAAAACGTCAACACCAACATACACCAACTTCAACATCAACGTCAACATCAACACCAACGTCAACATCAACACCAGCGTCAACACCATCAACACCAGCATCAACACCATCAACACCAACACCGGCATCAACACCAACATCACGTCAACACCAACTTCAACGTCAACATCAACACCAACATTAACACCAGCATCAACACCATCAACACCAACACCGACGTCTACATCAACACCAACGTCACACCATCAACACCAACGTCAACATCAACGTCAACATTAACGTCAACATCAACTGAAACCAACAGACTCGACTGCAAGTAATTTTGTTTTTCGGTCCTCGGCTAGAGAGCTCCGAAGATTAACAATGGCGAGATTTTGCGTATGCAGTTTTTTGTGGTTTGTTTGGGAGGTTTGGGGTTGTTGTTTTTTTAGCCTACCATTAAGGTAGGCACATTCTGACTACGGGGATTGGTGTCTAAACATGACACCTGTGTGCGAGCGAGCGAGCGTGCGTGCGTGCGTGCGTGTGTGTGGTGTGAGTGAGTGAGTAAGTGAGTGAGTGAGTGAGTGAGTGAGTGAGTGAGTGAGTGAGTGAGTGAGTGAGTGAGTGAGTGAGTGAGTGTGTGTGTGTGTGTGTGTGTGTGCGTGCGTGCGTGCGTGTGTGTATGTGCGTGCGTGCGTGCGTGCGTGCGTGCGTGCGTCGTGCGTGGTAGTGCGTGTGGTGTGTGTGTGCCGGCGTTCTGCAAGCGGTCACACACGGGGCTTCGATTCATAGTCTCATCCGAAGGACGTCTGCGGGAGTGGAATCGGTACTAATGTTATCTCCAGAGTAAAATTCCCTAAAACGGGCGCTCTGTGATGGCTCGATCCCTGGCCGTCAGATCACGAGTGAAATCGCTCGAAAAAAAAATCCATGACAAGTACATGAATAGATGAATGAATGTATAAATAAATAACGACAGAAATTTTGCACACAGGGCTTCTCCCAAGTAGTAGTAGTCATAGCAGTAGCAGTAGCTGTAGTGGTAGTAGTAGACCTAGAGGTGGTGCTGGTGGTGGTAGTAGTGGTAGTGGTAGTAGTCGTAGCAGCAGCATAGCAGTAGCAAGTAGTAGTAAGTAGTAGCAGTAACAGCAGCAGCAGCAGCAATAACAGAGGTAGAAGTAATACTAGTAAAAGGAGGAAGAGGAGGAAGAGATGGAGGAAGAAGAAAAGGAGGAAGAAGAGGAGGAGGGGGGAGGAGAGGAGGAGGAGGAGGAGGAGGAGGGAGGAGGAGGAGGGGAGGAGGAGGGGGAGGAGGAAGAGCAGCAGCAGCAGCAGCAGCAGCAGCAGCAGCAGCAGCAGCAGCAAAGCAGCAGCACCAGTAGTATGAACAGTATGATTATCGTTATCGTCACTACCATCTCGTATCATCACTATCGTTACCACAATCATCTCCCTCCTCCAATAAAAGACAAACCTGCGTCATCAACAAAGAACCAAACAAGGAACCCCTTGCACGACAAAACTAAAGACTTCAACCACTAAACCACCACCACCACCACCATTACCACCACCTTCACCCCGACTCCACTCGGTAAACCTTCTATCGACACGAACAAAATTTTCACCCTAACTAACCGCTCACAGAAATGCGTACGCAAGTCGGCGACAAAAAAAGCTACTAACGATTCCTTGCCACAACGATTTTCCGTCTGCTTTCAAACAAAAACCGCGTAAAAGTCTGCGTAAAGGCCAAATGTCATCCAATCACCTCACAAAGGCGAACACTCTCGCAAGACTCTTCTGGCATAGAGTTTCCACAAAGTCGCAGTCAGTGCTCGTTTGAGGAGCTTCTAGAGTAACCTAAATATTATGAAGAAGAAAAGTCAACATTTATAGCACCATGAAAGACGTATGTATACATACATGCGGTTGTGTCGTGGAGGGGTCCCCTTGTCCTTAACTGGTGCAAGCGGTTCAACCTTGTGAAGATGGTCCGTAAGTAACCCGAAATTATTTTTCAAACTGCTTAGCAGGTTGTCTTTATATCGACGCAAATTACCCCCACCCCCCCCACCCCGAGGGGATGCCGAGGGTCCTGTCAATATAAATGCCATCCCCACCTTCTGGAAATTTTGTGCTAGAAATTCCCTCTTTTCTACCCCTCTCTTTGTTCTGTCCTTGTTTTGTTATTTTCTTCCTGTCAACTCCGTCTTGTCTATTGTCTGCCTTCTTGGTCTATTCTCCAGCCTTTTTTTCCCGAAAGACTACCATTATCTCCCACGCCGAAATCGGATGCGCTGGGCCTGGCTTGTCAGGCGCTTAAGGGCAGTGCAACACATTTTTAACTCATATGACAGACAACAATAGTTGCTGGTCGAGGATGGAGAGGAGGAGGAGGAGGAGGAGGAGGGAGAGATGGAGAAGAGAAGGAGAAGAGAAGAAGAAGGAGAGAAGAAGAAAGAAGAGGAGAAGAAGAAGAGAGAAGAGAAGAAGGAGAAGAAAGAAGAAGAAAGAAGAAGAAGAAGAAGAAAGAAGAGAAGAGAAGAAGAAGAAGAAGAAGAAGAAGAAGAAGAAGAAGAAGAAATCGACACAAATGTAAACACGACTCAGAACCACGGAAATGAAAAAATGTTGATTAAACAAAAAGTCATTCGAAACTGCAAACATCAAAATCAGTAGTCCTGAAACTTTAACGGGGAAATACTTCGAGTTTGACCCGATTCGCACGCTCATTGAGATGACGGGAATTGCCATATTCAGAGCCATTTTGTCATGCGATCTGGAAATCCAGAAAGACGCAATTTATGCTGAACACATAGAGCTCATATCAAACACAACACACAGCCTTCCACACAAAGTTTACAGACGTAGTAGTTCTTATCTCTATCCAGTTTTACCAGTTTAGGACAACTACAACTTAACGACACCACACACACACACACGCGCGTACATTTTGATGACATGTTTAGGTTGGTATTGACTCAACAGGCTCCAGACATCATCCAGGTACTAGGAAAAAAATCAACAATAATATTCGCAGAGAATTTCCAGAAGCTTCAATACTGACTGGGGGGAGAAAAGAGAGCTGAATTTCACCCAAATACTGACTGAGGTCAACGTCCGCACGATCGAGTTGTTTCTGGTTCACAGCTTGCAGAACGCAAAAACGTTGACTGTACGAACTTCTGGCGAAATCATAAGTGCGTGAATGAATGAATGAATGGAGTGATTTATTGATTAACCAATTATCGTTTTTCGTTCCTTGGCTGAAGCTCCGATGTTCACCAATGGTGAGATTTTCCAAAGGCGACCATTTCCCCCAGCATTGGTATCCGCATTCCGACTTCGAGTGTGGTATCTAAACACGACACCAGTGTGCGTGCAGTTGTGTCAATTCTGTCATCCGTTCCCACTGGCACACAATGGCCTACTCTAACGAGTGCGCAAGATGTTCTGCGTGCGTTCGTACACAAGACCTCAGTTTATCATCCGAAGGACTTTCGGGGCAGTGGAGAGAACACTGGTGTTAACGCAAGGGGAGAAATCCCCTTCAACGGGTGTCCCGGGTCGTGGCTCGAATCCAGATCACGTGCGCAAAGCTCTAACCACTAGGCTATCTCGCCCCAAATATGCAGATTTACACGAGGTTTAAAACCAACTCAACTGTCGTTCCTTGTATCAACACCCTGGCCAACCATAAGGGTCTTCTTGTTAAGTCTCCAAATCTTGGACCAAAACTGGCTAACGCAGAAAGCATGAGTAGCATCACCAATACGACTTGCAAATGGTAAGAAAACGCACCGTATTGAATTAAACTTAAAGCAAATTTCCATTCCGATCGGCTTCACTTTGGTCTGGAAACACTATTATTGTACATGATCACCAATACGTCAAAAATACGCAAAATCCTCTTCTTCTTTTTTTTCTTCGTCCCTTGGCTAGAGTTCTGAGGTTCATCAATAGTGAAATTTTGCACATGCGGCGGTTTTTTTTTTTACCCACCATTAAGGCAGCCATGTTCCGACTTCGGGAAAAAAAATTCATTAATGATCTGACATGATCTAGGTTGATTCTCCTCATGTCCATGGGATAAACACAGGAGAACTTGTGACATCAAACAACAGATTGGAGAAATGAGGAAAGAAGACTTTCTCCCAGAGTTAGGATTGACCCATTTAGCTTCAGGTGTCTCCTACCTAGTTGAATGCACTTGTGCACCAAAAGAAAAAAGGTGGTCGTAGTTTTTAAGGAATACCCAAAAATCCCCGACGTAAGTTTTGGGTTGGATTTTAGGGGGGGGGGGGGGGGGGTGGTGTTTTGTTTTAATTTTTTGTTGTTGTTTTCCTCGACTAGAGCTCCGAAGTTTACCAAAGGTAAGATTTTTACGATTACAGCAATTTTTAACCCAACTTGACGGCATCCCCATTGCGACTTAGGGATGTATCCTGGGAATGTTCCTGCTTTTGTAGCTACCTAAAGCTGACATGAATGATGGTCTTTCACGTACATATTTGATTTTCTGCGTGCGTGCGTGCGTGCGTGCGTGTCGTGCGTGCGTGGTGCGTGCGTGCGTGCGTGCAGCGTGTGTGTGTGTGTGTTATTTACACGAAAAGAGTTAAGGCACTAGCAGGTCTGCACTTGGAAGTTGATTTGGAAGATCGTAGAAATCCCCACCCTTAATTCATCAGACGCCACCGAGATTCGAACCCACGACTTCATGAATCCATGGGATAGAGTCGAATGGTCTTACCCACTCGGCTATTGCGTTCGTCATAAGTTTTGGATGATTTCTACACAAACTATGAAGCTTCACCAGGGTGGCTATACTTATAATAAATAAAACACAAAATAACCTCAGTGATTGAAATAGGCATAGGTTTTAGAAGACTTCTAAGAAGGAAAGTGGCAGAATGGTTAAGCAGTTCGCCTGCCTGACAACTAAACCGAGAGGTTCTGGGTTCGATTCCAAGCCTTGCCCTTCTTCTCATTTTGACGGGAAAACGAACTGAATGTCAAGTCTTTCGCGGGATATTCTAAACCAGTCGGACCCGTGTGCTTATCATAACTTGTGCGTGTCAAAAGATCTCACGACAGTTGAAAATCAGAAAGAGAAGGGAGGTACCTCCCGACCATCCTGGCAAAATTGGCAGATTTATTTTCCAACTGTATCCCAGAAGTCGAAGTGCGGCTACCTTAAAGGTCGCATACGCAAAAGTCTCACCATTGGAGAATCTAAGAACTGGATGAGGAACAAAACACAAATTGACAAAAACAAAAAATGACGACTTCTGTACAAACAAGTTGCAAGTATGCATCCAAAAAAGCCGTTCATTTTTTTCACTACTACATGAAACTCTTCACACGAAAGCTTTGCGCGATTTCTGCAGAGACTACACACCCGAAGCTTCACCAGTGCAAACTATACTTCGTGTTCGGGGCAAGACATGAGCATCCAAACAAGCACAAAAAAAACCTAAACAAATACCGAAAATAAATCGTCGAATACCTACACTCACCTCAAAATATTAGAACCCAACCATGATGCTTCCCATTCTGTGGCGGCAGTATATTATAATACTCACGTGAAGCAAAACCTCGTCAAATCCGAATCAGTTTAAAAAACAATAAACTGCGACATTCCAACTATCCCCACACACACAAATGACTAAAACCCCTCACCCGCACGCAAACATGTTACCACTCAAATGACATCGACGATAAATACACCGGGGGCCACTCATAGATTCCATTAACTAATGCCATCAATTTTCGGTTTAATTACCAAACTTCATCCGATTTTTGAATTTATGGTAATGAATTGTCGGTTGCGCTGCACATTATGGTTTGAATTTGCTATCTGTTTTTTTCAGGGCGATAAATTTGTCCCGTGCACTTTAGTTTCGGTTTGATGGCAAACCTGTCACTAACAATATTTAATACACTAGGATTGAAAACTGCAACGTAACAAACCGAAGAACTGATTACGACCTATTTTTTTATCTGTTTCATAATGAGAGAGGGAGGGAAGAGAGGAGAGGATGAATGTATGAGAGAGACAGAGACAGACAGACAGAGAGAAGAGAAGAGACAGAGAGAGAGAGAGACGAGAGAGAGAAGGGGGGAGGGGGGGAGAGGTGGAGTGAGAGGGAGTGAAAACGAGAAGGGATAAAGAGGGGGGGGGGGGAGGGCAATAAACCATAGTCTGAGAGTGACATAACTCCACAACTCAATAATTCTCGACCAATAGCACTTAACCAAACAAAATAGTACCAAAAAAAGCGCATCATCCTACATCTTATAACCAGCAGCCACGTGAAAACACTATTGGACAACAAACCGTTTCAAGAAGTGGACGGTCTTCTATGGATTTCGGATGGTCCGTCCCCGTGTTAGATCTCTGGAAAACTTGCTAAGTGTAACGGCTGTCATAGCCTGCAATCATGTATATGTAACGGTGATCAAAACTTGTTGATCTGCAATATTGCTATGTGTAACGGTGATCATAGCCTGTTGATCTGCAATCTTGCTGTGTGTAACGGCTATCATAGCCTGTTGATCTGCAAACTTGCTGTGTGTAACGGTGATCATAGCCTGTTGATCTGCAAACTTGCTATGTGTAACGGTGATCATAGCCTGTTGATCTGCCAAACTTGCTATTGATGGTAACGGCTGATCATAGCCTGTTGATCTGCAAACTTGCTATGTGATGTGTAACGGCTGTCATAGCCTGTTGATCTGCAATATTGCTATGTGTAACGGCTATCATAGCCTGTTGATCTGCAAACTTGCTATGTGTAACGGTATCATAGCCTGTTGATCTGCAAACTTGCTATGTGTATAACGGCTGTCATAGCCTGTTGATCTGCAAACTTGCTATGTGTAACGGTATCATAGCCTGTTTATCTGCAAACTTGCTATATTATTATGTAACGGCTTCATAGCCGTTGATCTGCAAACTTGCTATATGTAACGGTATCATAGCCTGTTGATGTGCAAACTTGCTATGTGTATGTGTAACGGCTTTCATAGCCTGTTGATCTGCAAACTTGCTATGTGTAACGGTGATCATAGCCTGTTGATGTGCAAACTTGCATTGATGTGTAACGGCTATCATAGCCTGTTTGATCTGCAAACTTGCTATGTGTAACGGCTATCATAGCCTGTTGATCTGCAAACTTGCTATGTGTAACGGCTATCATAGCCTGCTGATCTGCAACTTGCTATGTGTAACGGTATCATAGCCTGTTGATCTGTAAACTTGCTATGTGTATGTAACGGTATCATAGCCTGTTGATCTGCAAACTTGCAGTAGTGTAACGGCTTCATAGCCTGTTGATCTGCAAACTTGCTATGTGTAACGGCTATCATAGCCTGTTGATCTGCAAACTTGCTATGTGTAACGGTGTCATAGCCTGTTGATCTGCAAACTTGCTATGTGTAAACGGCTATCATAGCCTGTTGATCTGCAAACTTGCTATGTGTAACGGTGATCATAGCCTGTTGATCTGCAAACTTGCTATGTGTAACGTGTGATCATAGCCTGTTGATCTGCAAACTTGCTATGTGTAACGGCTGTCATAGCCTGTTGATCTGCAAACTTGCTATGTGTAACGGCTGTCATAGCCTGTTGATCTGCAAACTTGCTATGTGTAACGGCTATCATAGCCTGTTGATCTGCAAACTTGCTATGTGTAACGGCTATCATAGCCTGTTGATCTACATTGCTAAAATTTATTAGTAACGGCTATCATAGCCTGTTGATCTAGCAAATCTTGCTTAATTTATGTGTAACGGCTTCATAGCCGTTGATCTGCAAACTTGCTATATGTAACGGTGATCATAGCCTGTTGATGTGCAAACTTGCTATGTGTATTGTAACGGCTTATCATAGCCTGTTGATCTGCCAATATTGCTATGTGTAACGGCTGATCATAAACCTGTTGATGTGCAAACTTGCTAGTGTTGGTAACGGCTATCATAGCCTGTTGATCTGCAAACTTGCTATGTGTAACGGCTATCATAGCCTGTTGATCTACAAACTTGCTATGTGTAACGGCTATCATAGCCTGTTGATCTGCAACTTGCTATGTGTAACGGCTATCATAGCCTGTTGATCTGACACTTGCAATGTGTAACGGCTATCATAGCTGTGATCTGCCATCTTGCAAAGTGTAATACTCGCTTTGTCGTGCTGGCTTGGAAACTTGTTACGTGAAGTCGATGTCACAGCTTCAGACTGCTAAACTTGTAAATGATTCGAACGGGCTTTGACATTCAAATCAACTTGTCTCGTCAAACTGGAAGAAAGGGCAAGGCAGGGAATGGAACCCAGAACCTTAGGTTTACTTGTTAGGCAGGTGAATTTTGTCCTGCCACCTTCTTCTTAGAAACTTGCTGTATGTAAAAAGACTATAGTAGTTAGCACAGCCTGCTCGTCTGAAAGGTTCCTTAGTCGTTAGTTTCTTTTCAAAAACCAGCTATATCAGACGGTCTATGTGCCTTGCCGACTTGAAATATATCACTGTTACTGGCGTGTGTAGTTCGCTGACCCAGGAACTCGCTATATCTGCCTATATGTAACGTTTCCAGACGCCTTGATTGAAAAACCTGCTGTATGGAACAAAAAAAATAAATAAATAAAATCTGTACCGACATCAACCATGCTGGACAGAAGCATGTTGGGTAAAGCGAAAAGGTTACAGGAAGGACAGAAGAAACACACAAGAGAAAAACACCAAAAGACAACAAAAAGAAAAAAAGATGCAGAAAGGGGAATACTTGTGTATTGAAGGTCAGAAAAAAAAATCTGATTGAAAAACAGGACAAAGACCACAACAACAACACAACAACAACAACAACAACAACAACAAAGGCAAAGCAAAGCATGGAAAGCAAACTGATCAACATAGCAAACAATGTGTGAGAGTTTACACACATACACATGTACGATGCAACACACATACTGCATGCAACCAACAAGCCAACACACAACAACAACAAAGCAAATCACCCAACACAACACACAACGACAAAAACTTGCACACACAACATATACACACAACACAAACCACTCACTACCACTATTCTATCTTGCACATGACTAACTCATACAGCACAATCCTACACAAACACAGCAAAAGTCATCACACACGCAATCACGTGTCTCTAAGCACAGATTTAAACACAACACAACATCACACACACACCAGCAACACACAACAACACACTAACACCATCTTTTAAATGCTTAACTCTCCACTACTCTCTCATCTCCATCTCTCCTCGTCTCTCTCCTCTCCTCTCGCTCTCTCTCTCTACTCCTCATCTTTGGCACATGACGTAATCTTTCATAGACAAAATCATAAAGAAAAGATTCAAAAATCATAAAAATTTAGATGTATTTATCTGTATGTTGTCGCTCTGAAGCTGAAATGGGGATTTTAAAAAAATCTGTTACAAATTTATTGCACAACCCAGAAAAAATGCAATCACAGCTGAACACCATAGTTTAAAATGCGTGACACAGCTAAAGAAACAGTTATACCGCAATGGAGCAGCGTAACCTGTTCGTTAGGGCACTCCCCGCCATCTAACGACCCGGTCAAGCCACAACTGAGACAAGTGCTAAAGGGAGTTCCCCCTCCATAAAAATTTAAGCTAATACTGACTCAGCTCCCTTGAAAGTTCTTCAGGCGAGTCCTAGAAACCGAGGTCTCGTATGTGGACACACGCGAACACATCTTGCGCCTACGTTAAAACTCGTTCTGCACTTTTTGGAAGTGTACTGTGCCATTGCGTGCGTAAGATGGATAACTATTGTTGTTGTTGTTGTTGTTTGTTTTGTTGTTGTTGTTGTTTATTATTATATTATATTATTATTATATCATCATTATTATTAAAGCACAAGCAGATTGCTGTCGTGTTAAAGACATCATCTCTGAAGTCAGAATTCGACTACCTTAAAGGTGGGCAAAAACGGTCACATACGCTAAAATCTCACCATTGGTGAACCTCTGAACTCTAGCCTGGAAACAAAAAAAAAACTATCAATATTACCCCTTGATTGGTTCGTTCACGCTCTCTCTCTCTCTCTCTCTCTCTCTCTCTCATCTCTCTCTCTCTCTCTCTCTCTCTCTCTCTCTCTCTCCTCTCTCTCCCCTCCTCCTCCCCTCCACTCCCTCTCTCTATCCTCCTATCCGTCATTCTACAGACCTATACTCACTCACTCTCCTCCACTACTCACCACCACCACCCCTACCGCCTAATACCGAAATTGTGAACAACGAAAACAAACATGCACACACACACAACACAAAACACACACACACAACACACACACAACACACACACAAACACACACACAACACACACACACACACACGCACACACACCCCAACACCCCTCGCACAGCTACACGCAAGTCTGTGAAGCGCCAAACGTCTTTAAATAAACCTAGTAATGACATAAGAGTCATTGGCTAATCGCATGCAGGAATAAAGCGATCGACTCCACAGTAGAAAGAACCAGGAGAGTCCTCTAATACATGCGTCTTGCCACTTAAAAATGAAGAGAGGGGGCATAGGAGACCGCCCTGGCTGATACCGATATTGATTCATACAGAAACAAAGCCTACACAGCCAGTATTCATGTAAAAACAAAGCCTACACAGCCATATTCTACAGAAACAAAGCATACACAGCCAATATTAACAAAAACAAAGCAACACAGCCAATATCATACAAAAACAAGCATACACCCTTTCATAAAAAAAGCCTCACACCACTATTCATAAGAAACAAAGCCGCACAGCCATATTCATACAGAAACAAAGCCTCACAGCCAATATTCTAAAAAAAAAAAAAAAAAAAAAACAAAGCTACACAGCCAATAATACAAAAACAAAGCATCACAGCCAATATTATACAAAACAAAGCTACACAGCCAATATTCACAAAAACAAAGCTACACAGCCAATATTCAACAAAACAAAGCCTACACAGCCAATATTCATACAGAAACAAAGCCTACACAGCCAATATTCACACAAAAAAAAGCCAACACAGCCAATATTCATACAGAACAAAGCAAAGCCATACACACAGCCAATATTCATACAAAACAAAGCCTACACAGCCAATATTCATACAAAACAAAGCCTACACAGCCAATATCACACAGAAACAAAGCCTACACAGCCAATATTCAAACAAAACAAAGCCTACACAGCCAATATTCACACAAAACAAAGCCTACACAGCCAATATTCATACAGAAACAAAGCCTACACAGCCAATATTCACACAGAAACAAAGCCTACACAGCCAATATTCATACACAAACAAAGCCTACACAGCCAATATTCATACAAAAACAAAGCCTACACAGCCAATATTCATACAGAAACAAAGCCTACACAGCCAATAGTCACACAGAAACAAAGCCTACACAGCCAATATTCATACACAAACAAAGCCTACACAGCCAATATTCATACAAAAACAAAGCCTACACAGCCAATATTCATACAGAAAACAAAGCCTACACAGCCAATAGTCACACAGAAACAAAGCCTACACAGCCAATATTCATACAAAAACAAAGCCTACACAGCCAATATGAAGGACTACAGCAGCAGGTCGATAGATAAAATCTGTCGTGTCAAAACTCTGCCCCTTGAGATTTCTCTCCCTCGTCCAGTGTCTGTGCTCTTTCGCTCGCTCCATCGCAAAGCTGACCTGAAGAAAGCTGTTGGCGGTTTAAAGGGTTACTTTGGGGAACAAAAACCTACAGAGAAAAAGAAAATGTGCGTTGGTAACCATACCACATTTAAACCAAAAAAAAATTAAAAGTTTTTAAACTGTGGTAGGAAATAGGTCACGCGTTATTAAACTTTGGTAGATTTTTAAAAAAACAAACATTTTTTTTAAAGAAAGATAACTAGATCTAGATGAATGAAAAGAAAAAATGAACAAAATTCAATCTATTCTTTCAATTTTAATTTACCCTTCTCGTGCTCCTCTTTGTACTGTAAAAAAAAAAAAGCATTTTCATGCCAAAACAAAGCAAATGTAAAAAAAAAAAAAAAATTAAAGACAATTAAGCTTCTAAAAAAGGGGGAAATGATATATAACTCTGATCCATTTTAACAAATGTTTCTACTCATTTTCTTATGTATAGTAATTGCTGATTCAATATTAATGTGTGAAGGTGTGTGTGTGCGTGCGTAATGGTAGTGCGTGGTGTGTGTGTGTGCGTGCGTGCGTGCGTGCGTGTGTATTAGAAAACCTACTTAGTTTCAGTGTTCAACGGTTTTATAGCAATCAAGACCAGCTTGCATCTTTACACTGCAGCCATATCCTATAGACATTTTCATCTCAGTAGCACTGCGATCTACTACCTTGCAACTGCTTGCTATGCTCTGCAGACTCTCACCCTGATCAGACCCTGCTCACCCCAACATCAACCCACCCACCCACCCTCTCACTCTCCCTCTCTCTCCCTGTGTCTCACTCTCTC
>CM060340.1:24918136-24923136 GCA_030674155.1 Stramonita haemastoma
TGTCCAATTCATTCAAAAACACACCTTCCTGTTTTGTTCACACACCACACACACGCACGCACGCGCACGCGCACACACACACACGCACACACACAACACACACACACACACACACACACACACACACACACACACACACACACACACACACACACACACACAAAGACAGGCTTCAATCAGCTGGGACCGCTGAAAATCCTACACTTCACCCCCTCTCCTCATCCTTTTTTGCCCCTCTCCCACACCATTCACCCCCCCCCCCCCCCCCCTACGCATTAAAGCTCCATTCATCATCGACTGATGTGATCTGAGTGGCGCCAAACCATCCCCTCCCTCCCCTGCCCCCCACCCCCACCCCACCCCCACCCCACCCCCCTCTTGTCTTTCCCTCTACCTCCCTTCTTCCCACCCCCTTTTTCTCCTGATTCTTACAGTTTTCAGGTAGTAGTCAGTTGGCTGGTTTTGTGTTGCAAGGAGGGGGAGGGGGGGGGGTGAAACGGGGTCGGGGAGCAGGGGGGGGGTACGGGGGAGGGGGTGAGCATGATGGCTGATGAAAGTCGATGGTCAATATTGGTCAATGCTGCCTACTACATCTGGCAGGAAGTCGACAACTTTTTTATTTTTTTTTTCCTGCATCTGCTGTAAGAGCTGCCGAAAACTATACAACCTACAGAACGATAGCAGACAGAACGGGATGGATGGAGACATAACAGGGGCTACCATCAAAAGTAATCACTAATGTCACTCACAATAGCTTGTTGTTTGTTTGTTTGTTTGTCCGTCGTGTCCGACGATGGCCTCCAAAACAGCAGAGGAGGCAGCTGCTGTTTCGGAAAGTGGGCAGAATTTTATTATAGTGGAGATGCCTAATAGCAATAGCAGCCGAAAGGGTTTACTTAGACACCAATTGGACCAACACTCTAGCTGAGTAGATTCATCATCACAGAGAGGTTAGGTCATCATACAGATAAAACATGTCTTCTCCTTCCTCGATTACAGCTCCTAGATTTACCAACGGTGAGATTTTGCGAGTGTGACCGTTTTCACCCGCCATTTAAGGTAGCCGCATTCCGACTTCAGGGATGATGAACAGGACACCTGTGTAAATGCGTTTCGATTTTTTTTTCAGTTTATCATCTGTTCCTCACTCACTCTCACTCTGTCCCATGTCCCAAAGGACGTAGGGGGGACATGAGAGAAGACGCAACAGAGATCTTTTTCCATGCTTCACGATCCTGTGTGGCTAGTAGGAGGCGTTGCAGGGGTTGGGCGGTCCAGTCTTTGATGTTGTCAACCCATGATTTCTTTTGGCGGCCTCTCCTTCTCTTGCCCTCGACTGTTCCTTGCAAGATGGTTTTTGCTAGGGTGTTGTGTCTTGTGGTGTGACCAAACCACATCAGCTTTCTCCTCTTTATGGTGGAGAGCAAAGGCTCTTGGGGGCCCACACACATCACACATCTGTTCCTACCAACACGAAATGGCGTCCTCTTCTGAAAAGCGGAACGGGTTTTTCACGTGTGTACAAGGTGTTCTGCGTGCGTTCGCTCGCGGGGCCTCAGTTTATATCTCATCCGAAGGAAAGTTGGTACAGGGGAGTCGGTGCTAATGTTTCCATGGAAAAATTCCTTAAAACGGGCTACAATGGCTCGATCCCGGGCCATTAGATCCCGAGCGCAACACTCTAACCACTAGGCTGTCTACCCCTGGATCAATAGAGTGTATAACTGAAATTTAATTATCCTACATGTTGTATTGTATTGTATTGTATTGTATTGTATTGTATTGTATTGTATTGTATTGTATTGTATTGTATTGTACGGTACTGTATTGTTTACCACTTTCAGTCTCGGCAGATTTCTCTATGTGAAATCCTGGCTGCTCTCCATGGAGAGAGCGTTATCACTACAAGAGCAGCGCCGCCCATTGTTTTCTCTTTCTTTTCCTGTCTGCATACATGTGTATTTCATTCTCTATCAGAGTAGCTTTTTTCTACAGAATTTTGCCAAGGATAAATCTCTTGTTGCCATGGGCTTTTTTTTTTGCACGCACTGAATGCATGTTCTATTGCACACAATAGAACACAAGAACCTCGATTTATCATCAGGGAAAAGATGACGAGATTTACAAAACTGCATACACACAGGGACTGGATGTAAAAAAGCACATGAGTGCTTATTCCATTATTCTCAATATAAAAGAATAGATAAATAAATGTATGAATGAATAAATATATATATATCATGTCATCACAGAGACTAACAACCAGACCGCCACTCACGGTCTAATGAATAAGAGAACATTTCGTACTCAAACGGGGATCGAACCCAAACTTCACAACTTTCTATGCAGATGATCTACCTCTAAACAACACGGAAGTCAATAACTTGTCTTTTCTGATCCACTCATTAATCAATATAAAATACTAGCATCTCCGAAATCGGAACACAGCTACCTAAATGGTGTAGGAAAACGGCCGCACACGCAAAAATCTCACCATTGGCGAACCTTGGAGCTCTAGCCGAGGAACGAAAAAAAAAAGAAGAAGAAAAAAGAAATACTAGCACAAATATCAAAGAAGCGGTATGAAGCCAAGTTTGTCAGTGTACAACTTCCATGCAGCAGGTCCACAAAAATGTGAGTTCGATTCTCGGCAGGAGACCTTTGGTAAAATAAGGGTGGGGATTCTTTTATGACCTCCCGGGTCAACAACCGAAAAAATGACCTCAAGAATTTGCGTTTAAGTCTAATGTGTGTGTGTGTGTGTGTGTGTGTGTGTGTGTGTGTGTGTGTGTGTGTGTGTGTGTGTGTCTGTGTCTGTGTCTGTGTGTCTGTGTGTGTCTGTGTCTGTGTCTGTGTGTTGTGTGTGTGTGTGTGTGTGTGTGTGTGTCTGTGTGTGTGTGTGTGTGTGTGTGTGTGTGTGTGTGTGTGTGTGTGTGGTGTGTGTGTGTGTGTGTGGTGTATGTGTGTGTGTGTTTATGTTGCTGTTTAATCGAATACTAGTCTGCATACTTCTCTGAGACAAGCATGTGCTTACACACGCCAGAACCGCAACCCCCACTACCCCCAAAGTGAAGGGGGGAGGACGGGAGAAGAGAGATAATGGGAGCGGACGAAGACAGAGGGAGGAGAAATAAAAGAGAAAAATAGGCGTATTGTATGTGGAAGGGGGAAAGACAAAGGCTCAAAGGTGGATGGGGTAGGGTGAGAGAGAGGAGAGAGAAAGAGAGAGAGGGAGAGAGAGGGGGGGGGAGAGAGAGAGAGAGAGAGAGAGAGAGAGAGAGAGAGAGAGAGAGAGAGAGAGAGAGAGAGGAGAGAGAGGAAGAGAGAGAGAGAGGAGAGGGAGAGAGGAGAAGGGAGGGAGGAGAGAGAGAGAGAGAGAGAGAGAGAGAGAGAGAGAGAGAGAGAGAGAGAGGAGAGAGAGGAGGAGAGGAGAGAGAGAGAGAGAGAGAGAGAGAAGAGAGAGAGAGAGGAGAGAGAGAGAGAGAGGGAGCAGAGTAGGGTATAGATACACACGTTATGAAGAAGACCTTTTGTATCTCACTCTCACTCTCACTCTCTCTCTCTCTCTCTCTCTCTCTCTCTCTCTCTCTCTCTCTCACACACACACACACACACACACACACACATACACACACACACACACACACACACACACACACACACACACACACACACACACACACACACGTCTAATATCACTTCAAAGTAAAAAAAGATTTTAAATCAAAGAACGAATAAACAAACGAACACACACACACACACACACACACACACACACACACACACACACACACACACACACACACACACACACACACACACACACACACTAACAACCAACCATATACAAACAAAGACGTCAAAAGCATCGCATAAATCTGAAACAAGGGCTGTTATCGATGTACAACACAATAATAAATATATCAAAACTGAACAATCATTCTATCGGTCCAACACAGCATATATCAGTAGAAATCTACAGTCGACATTTTTATGTCTAAATATCTCATTGTCCCAGTCTCTTATTTTCTCTCTGCCGCCAAAGGGGCGTAATCATAATTTTTATTACTTATAATACTATATTAGTATGACATTGTCTCCGTAGATAATGATTATCATTACGTAATGTGAAAGAACGTATAAATCATTTCTCGTGTGTGTGTGTGTTGTGTGTGTGTGTGTGTGTGTGTGTGTGTGTGTGTGTGTGTGTGTGTGTGTGTGTGTGTGTGTGTTGTGTGTGTGGGTGTGTGTGGGTGTGTGTGGGTGTGTGTGTGTGTGTGTGTGTGTCTGTGTCTGTGTCTGTGTGTATGTGTATGTATGTGTGTATGTGTGTGTGAGTATGTGCGCGCAAGCACATACACACATAACCACTCACACACAGTCTTTCGTTTGCTTTCATAAGCCAATTTTGTGTAGGGGAGGGGGGGGGTGAGGGCAGGATGACACACACACACACGTTTGCGCGCGCACAAACAACAAACACACACCACACCAAACCACAACCAACACACACACACACAAAACACACACAACACAATACACACACAACACAACACAACACAACCCCACACAACACAACACACACACACACAACACACACACACAACACACACACACACACACACACACACACACACACACACACACACACACACACACACACACACACACACACACACCACACAACCACACACACACACAATCACAACACAACACAACACACACACCCTGCCCCCCCCCCCACCACCACCACCCCAACCACACACACACACAACCTCCCAAACTCTCCATCCCCACTTCTCCTACGACCCCCCCCCCCCTCATTCCACTCATCTCCATCTTCCTGGTTCCTTTGATGACCCTCCCCCCTCCCTCCCACCATCCTTCCTTCCTACCGATACCAGCAGGTCAATGGGGCGTGATAAATGCTCACCAGGTGAGACTGGGTATGATGGCATTGGGGCCTCCTACTACGAGTAGAGGCCTAGTACGACTACTAC
>CM060340.1:24925636-24928136 GCA_030674155.1 Stramonita haemastoma
CTCTCTCTCTCTCTCTCTCTCTCTCTCTGTGTGTGTGTGTGTGTGTGTGTGTGTGTGTGTGTGTGTGTGTGTGTGTGTGTGTGTGTGTGTGTGTGTGTGTGCGTGTGAGTGTGCGTGTGTGGGTGTGGGTGTGAACGTGGCCATCAACAAACGCAAATCCAGCTCCCACCTAGAGTAATTTTTCCCCTGTGGGGATGCTGGGAGCCTGTCAAAATAGATAGCATCCCCACCTTCTGGAAATTCTGTACTAAGAATTCCCTCTTTTCTATCTCTCTCGTTGTTACTGCTTTGTTCCTTTTCTTTCTGTCACCTCCTTCTTGTCTATTTTCTGCCTTCTTAGTCCATTCTCCTGCCTTTCTCTCAAGAAAATATTTAAAAGAAAACAATTCTCTTGCACGCCGTGAAGTCGGATGTGCTGGGCCTAACGTGTCAGGCCCTTAACGGCAGCGCGACGCATTTTCGCTCACGTGACAGACAGACGACGACGACAAAGACATTGATAGGATAGATGCCAGAGTACTTTTGACAAATAAATCCAAATATTGTATTTTGGAGGGGGGGAAATCTAAATATTCTGCTCTTTTTTCATTCTTTTTTTACCTGCAGAGGACTTTCTGCCCAAAAAATACATCGATATCACTGGTGTTCGTAAAATCGAGGGGGAAAAAAACTGCAAAAAAGTTAAAGCACAGGCATAATCAGCATTCACGGTATGCTGAGGACATGGGTATCAATCAGTCAGTCAACGTGGGCAGATGCTGTGATTGGGGCGGAAGAGACAGCTGATAGCATCTGAGCACGGGATTTCCGGATCTACGCCCCTCTCTGCACCTCGCTTTTCCATGCCATTTCCACTCCTATCCCTCTTTTCTCCACTGTTCAAGATCACACCTCTCTGTCTCTCTCTCTTTTCCTGTCTGTCTGTCTGTCTGGTTGGCTGGTTGGCTGGCTGGCTGGCTGGCTGGGTGGCTGGCTGGCTGGATCTCTCTCTCTCTCCTCTCTCTCTCTCTCTCCTCTCTCTCTCTCTCTCTCTCTCTCTCTCTCTCTCTCAAAAAAGCGCGTACATGCATGTACATCCATGCAACACATTTCAAGTGTGTTCAATTTCTTTTAAAGTATGTGTGTGTGTGTGTGTGTGTGTGTGTGTGTGTGTGTGTGTGTGTGTGTGTGTGTGTGTGTGTGTGTGTGTGTGTGTGTGTGTGTGTGTGTGGAGAGAGAGAGACAGACAGACAGACAGACAGACAGACAGAGGCAGAGACAGATGCACACACACACACACACACACACACTATCTATCTATCTATCTATCTATCTATCTATCTATCTATCTATCTATCTATCTATCTATCTATCTATATATATATATATATATATATATATATACACGTCTTGCATTTCTATGATACCACAACTCTACAGAAGACATCAAAAGATCCAAAGCTTCCAAATAATTATCAGAAATCTTCACCATGGGACACATAATAAGGACCGTTTTACAGTACCTCGCCATAATAGGCAGACGTACTCTGACTTCAGAGGAGTCTGCACGCAACGATTACAAGAATATTACAAAGCGCCCTGCCTACCAACTTGCAAAAATGCCACTGACAAATGAGGAAAGCCACAGACGTAATGACAAAGGGAAACGGCCACTTCACCAAAGCAGACGAGGAAGATCCCTTTGTTCACCAGTCCCTAGATCGGAAATCTCCGCTGGCACGTAGATACCATCACCACCACCACAACCACATAACAACAGCTATTGTTTATATTTCACAGAAAAATTAATGTAGATATAACAACAATAGCCATAGGTTTGGTTGACAGAAAAATGAATGTGGATATATATATAACAACAACAACAGCCATTGTTCAGTTCACAGAAAAAAATGGACGGCGATATAATCACAACAACAACAAGAGCCATTGTTCAATTCAGAGAAGTGAAGCTATATTCGTGCCAGGCTGTATTGCGCAACAATACAGATTAAAAAAAAACAACCACAACAACAACATCAACTCTCTATCCACTCCACTGAACAAGAGCGTTTTTCCCAACCCATATAGCGCAGCAAAGGGTCGAACCCATGGCTCAAACATTGGCCCTTCAGAATTTACGAGTTTGACGCTATAACCACTACATCGAGCTCTGCCCTTGGCCAACACTTTACTTATTGAAGGCACATGGGGTGACGGGCACACCCTGGTTAGACAGACAGACAGATGGACAGATGGACAAGACAGACAGACAGATGGACACAGACAGGCAGACAGACAGATGAACAAGGACAGACAGGCAGACAGGCAGACAGATGGACGCAGACAGACAGACAAACAGATGGACAAGACAGATAGATGGACACAGACAGGCAGACAGACAGACAGATGAACAAGGACAGACAGGCAGACAGGCAGACAGACAGACAGATGGACGCAGACAGACAGACAGACAGATGGACACAGGCAGACAGACAGACAGACAGATGGTCACAGACAGACA
>CM060340.1:24938136-24943136 GCA_030674155.1 Stramonita haemastoma
CACACACACACACACACACACACACACACACACACTAACACTAACACTAACACTAACACTAACACAACACACACACACACACACACACACACACACACACACACACACCTACACACACACGAACACACACACAACACCTACACACACTAACACAACACAACACACACACACACACACACACACACACACACACACACACACTGACACAGTATCCATCCCGCCTCATACTAGAATACCGTGAGCTCAGCAGGCAAATGGAAATCGCTGAATGAGCACCAGAAGATGTCACGACGCGCGCGCAAAAAAGGAAACGCTAACAGCAGGCAGTCAAGCCACAACAATCACCTAACCTTCAACCACACAAAAGCAAAACAAAAAACAAAAAAAAACAAGCACGTTTTTACATACTCCGATTTGATCTTTTCTAAACAATCGCGGCAGCAAAGTCAGTCTCAATCCAAACCAAAATGCCACAATAAAATTCACAGTCTTGATGAGGGGGCGGGGGCGGGGGGTGGGGGGGTGGGGGGGGATGGGATAGCCTGGTAGTTAGAAGAACGTTGAGCTCGTGTTCTGACGGTCCGGGTTCGAACCATCCTCGGCACCCATTGGAGAGGAGTTTTCCTCTGGAGTTAAACATTAGCAACGACTCCACTTCCCAAAAATGTCCTTCAGGTGAGATAATAAATCGAGGCCCCGTGGGCAAACGTATACATAATAATTATCTTGTGCACACGTTAAAACCCGTTCTGCCTTTCGGAAGAGTACCCCCCAAAAAAAAACCAACAACAAAGAAACGCATGCACACTGGTCTTGTGTTTAGACATCATTCCCAAAGTCAAAGTGCAGCTACCTTAATCGTGGGCAAAAACGGCAAAAATGCCACCATTGGTGAACTTCGGAGAACCAAACGAGGAAAGAATTTTAAAAGTCTTTATTTAGATTTGATGAGTCCGTGTAATCATGGAAACCAGAAACAATGCTGAAATTTTATTTGCATATGTGTGCGCGCGCCGCACACGCGAGAGAGAGAGAGAGAGAGGAGAGAGGAGAGAGAGAGAGAGAGAGAGAGAGAGAGAGAGAGAGAGAGAGAGAGAGAAGAAGAAGAAGAAGAAGAAGAAGAAGAAGAAGAAGAAGAAGAAGAAGAAGATTCTCTTCAGATACTTGTTAAAAAGCCATCGTCGCTTTGAGTGGCTCTCTGTTGTTCTCGAGTGCACAAACTTTACAGGTTACACACACGTTAAGAAAACTGCTTGATATGACAGCTGCCGCTGTAACCATCACTGATGCTGGCTGGTGACAACTGTGCAGGAATGTTTGCACACATGGATTTTTTGAAGAAAAGAATGAAAGCAACGGATTTGGGGAAACTACGTTGCTAAGTGTATGATCAGGTTTTTTGGGCGAATTCTGAATCGAAAATGTTTTCTTTCTTTTCTTCTTTTTTTTTTTTGTCCTCGGCTAGAGCTCCGAGGTTCACCAATGGTAAGACTTAGCGTATGCGACCGTTTTCTGCCCATCATGGAGGTAGTCATTGATTTTATTTAATTTAAATGTTAAATCATATACTTGTTAAAAAAAATTCTAGTCTTCCAATACGAATTTTCATAAAAAAATTTAAGCATGTGACTATACACCACAAATGAAGACTCTATGCATGCTCAACTTAGCTTATCGAGTCATGCGCAAAAAGGCAACTTGGTCGGTGACTGGCACCTTCATACGATACGATCGCATCTTAAGAATCACTTGCCCTTCAAAAACTCCTCTGCCTGAAAAAAAACTGCATGGAAAAAATAATAGTGTATAGCACTTACAGCAGATTTCCTTGCATAATCTGAAGAGGCTCTCGTTAAATATAAAGAAAAAGGAAAGAAGAAAGAAAAAAAAGGGTATGTTGCAACAAGCACAATCCCTTTTTTTGTTTAGGGTTTGTTTTATTTTTTGTTGGGTTTTTTTGGTTTGTTTTTTTGTTTGGTTTGGGGGGGGGGGGTTGTTTTGTTGTTCTGTTATTGTTGGGTTTTTTGTTGGGTTTTTTTGGGGTTTTGTTGTTGTTTTGGGGGGGGGCTTTTGGGGGGGGGTTGGTTGGGGAGGGGTTCTTTTATGTTTTGGTCAGTTGATGAGAGGCTACCATACTTGCATACATCTGTAATGTAGGCTTATTTGGTGATATCGATGCCGACGCCGCTCGGGACAAAATATACATGCCATATAATATAAACTATTAACTTGCTCTTGCTCTGGATATGTGCTTACATGTACGATATCAATGAGATTCTTTTTCGATCAAAGTTTGATTTGTTTTAAACCCCAAAAAGAAGTTTCCTACACAAGTCGATACGATCTAAACCATCCTTCTCCTCAATCGCTGGTAGTCTAGTTCTGGATTTGGGGGGGAGACGGGAAAGAGCGCCAATAGGGGTTGGGGGGAAAATCAACGGTGGAGACGGCGGGGGGAGGGGGATCAGTAGGGAGCAGAGAGCATGTCGTTGTGGCAGCAATCAGGGTCTGGAAGGTAGGTACTACTGCCCTTTGATTGCCCCTCCATCACTGCACACACACACACACGCGCGCGCGCACGCACGCACGCACACACACACGCACGCACGCATACATGCGCACGCGCGCACCACACACGCGCGCGCGCACACACACACACGCACGCGCATACACACACGCAAACCTCTCTCTCTCTCTCTCCTCTCTCTCTCTCTCTCTCTCTCTCTCTCTCTCTCTCTCTCTCTCTCACACACACACACACACACACACACACACACACACACACACACACACACACACACACACACACCCCCTAAGCCTACACCCCCATCCCTGCCTGCTTCCCTGTCTATTCTCTCCCCCATCAGTTCTCCCGCCATCTGGGCTGTGCTCAGCTACTAGGCCTTGCCCCAGAAATGCTCTCATGAAATTTGGTCCACTTTCTGAAAAGGTTCACCACGCACCTGGCATGATTATTTACTGTTGTTGTCGGGCGTTCCAAGCTCAACTCCCTCAAGATGCACTGTTGCACATTTGGAAATCATTGTGAGACCACAAGTACTCACTAGGTGAGGAAATTGCTTGTCTGCCTGTTTTCAAGTACCTTGTCCTAAAGGCAGTCGTACTCCAACTTTAGAGGGGAGAAAACGTCTTCTTTGGAGAGTATAGATTATATTAAGGGTGTCTTGGATGAAGACAATCACATCATGATATCACAAACTGTTAGCTTAGCAACATTTTAATGTAGTCTTTGGCACTTTACTAATTACATCAATAACTGACAAACCTTTAGGCCTGGCCCAAAAAATTATCATAAACAAAATACACGCACAGTATCGTATTTAGACACCATCCCCAAAGTCGGAATGTGGCTACCTAAATGTTGGATTGGGGGGAACAGTCGCTATGGGTATAAATCTCACTATTAATGAACCTCAGATTTCTAGCCGAGGAACACGGGGGGAAAAAAGCATTTAACAACCAAAACTTTCAGGAGTAGAATTAGCACAAGTCATAACAGCAGAGCTTCAGCTCTAGTAGTGTTAGAATCTGTAACTCATTTCTGGACTTTTAAGACACTATTTCCTGACTTCGAGACATTATTTCACAGGAGATAAAACATCGAGGTGATTCCCCCTCCCTCCCCCTCCCCCCTCCTCGCAAAAAAATATGTTGAACGCTACATTACCTACACACAGGACTGATCGGGGGATGTGAAAGGTGGGGGGGTTGTGGAGGCGGAGGAGAGGGAGGGAGGGAGGGAAGAAAAAGGGGATGACTGGGGAATACAAGACTCGGCACAAACCTATCACAAAGATAGATTTTCAAAGTAGAGTAGAGGGGCCGCAGAACGAGTAGAGGAGGGCTGGAGAAAGAGAGAAGAAGTTGGTGGGTACATATAACAGTAGAAGGTCATGGCGATGAAAAGTTATCGTAGCAGTAAAAATGTCTGTCTGTCTGTCTGTCTGTCTGTCTGTCTGTCTGTCTGTCTGTCTGTCTGTCTGTCTGTCTGCTGTCTGCTCTCTCTCTCTCTCTCTCTCTCTCTCTGAGTGTGTGCGCGTGCGCGCGTATGTGCGTGTGTGTGAGTTTGTTTGCCAAGATCACAGAAACACAGAGTTCTTGGAAACACACGCAGAGCCAGAGAGAGGGACAAAACAGAGCTAGATAAAGACAGAGAGAAAGACAGGGTCAAAGAGTGAGTAGAGAGACACAGATAGAAAAACTCGAACTCTCGAACTCGAATATTCTATTGAGGGTAATTGGATAAGCCAGAGGCTTCTTTACACCACGCCCTCAAAAAAAAAAAAAAAAAAAAAACTAGAAAGAAAAAAAAAAGCAAACAAGCCAAACAAACATATTTGAATCAATCAGTATGTTAATAACCAATCAATGACACAATAACAAAATCTTTAAAATTATTTTTACAATAACCACTCGAATTGTCCAATCAATTCTTAATATTTCAACACACACACACACACACACACACACACACACACACACACACACACACACACACACACACACACACACACACACACACTTGCTACCAGAATAAACAACGATGACACAAAAGATCGGTTCTTGGACGAGGAGTAACAACCCTACTTTTGTTACGATCAGTTTTTACAGGGAACTCTGACAAAGATAAATGTGGAGCTAGTTTATTCATAACCTTATACATAAATACGCCTTTGTTAAAGAGACAATGTAAACTAAAAGGAACAATGTTCAACTCTTTGAGCTCTTTTAGTTTCCAAGGAAGTAGTTCGAAAGAGAATTAACTTGATGGAATGTTTATATACTCTCTCAAGTTGTCGTATGAATACAGTTTTTACTTGCTGAATCCCAACATGTGGACGCATAGTCAATATCTGGTTTTACGTAAGCGTAGAAGAATAACTTTCGAGTAGGTTCATCAAGGAAATGTTTTATTCTGTTGAGATGGAATAGCTTCCTGGATATTTTTTCAGAAATACTAAAAGCGTGATTTTACCATG
>CM060340.1:24953136-24958136 GCA_030674155.1 Stramonita haemastoma
CTAACCTTACTATAATACTTAACAACCTGGGTTCTAATTTTTTTTTTATAATGTATCATTACACTTCTTGCCAACTAGTCTTAGCTTCTGTAGAAATAAATTACAAACTACAATGTCATCATCTGATTTTCTTCTTTTTCGACCTTATAATAAAGGTTTTTTTTCAAAACAGTGTGAGACAGAATGGGTTTGTAATATCAAACCATGTACTTTTTCCTGTCTGACTTGCAGTAGGCTACTGATTCCCAAATCAGATGTCTAATATTATACTCTTTCCTTACTCAGTTACTGGCTTCAGAATTAAGTTGCGTACTACTGATTCACCAATCCCGTTCATGATAACATTATAAATCTTCCTCCATTGCCTTTTTCTAGTTTACGGTTACCAGATTCCAAAATATTTTGCTTCACTTACACAGTCCAAAGTGGTGAACATTCTGACATGGCTTGCCGATCTTGTGTACAATACGACGTTAACTTTTTCGTGACTGGGACGAAAACACTTGCACATATTTTTTGGGAAAATTGCTATGCACGGCCAGATAAAAGGAGAGAAGCTCCCCCCCCCTCTCTCCCCCCCCCAAAAAAGCATGACAGAGTGGAGTTTGCTGGGCCACAGAACAAGAAGCGAGTTATGCAGAATACCGGTCTCCTGACAGCAGTAAAAACCATGCAAGGGAGACAAGCTTTGGCAAGACCCTACCCCTACCCCCACCCCCCCACCCCCACCCCAAAAAACCCTCCCTGCTCTGTGACTGATCTGTTGGCGCTCCCCAGGGGAGAGAAGCAGCCACCCTGCCAATGCAGGCCGAGTGATCTTTCTGCGGACCCTGGGAGGTAGGCGGTGGGGTGAGGCTGAGAGCTCTGCAGTGTGGAGGCAGAAGGCCGGGCTATCTCAGACCTTAAAAATCTATCACCGGTCGAAAAGCCAGCCTGAAGATGGATGCCCTGTGATCCCGTGTTGGCGCTCATCAATTTATCATGAGGCCGCAATCCACCTCCCCCCCCCCCCAAAAAAAAAAAAAAAAACGCCAGCCGGGGAAGGGCCCGGGAGAGGTAACAGAGGGAGGAGGAGGATTCGGCGATAGCGTGACGTATCAATAAATCAATCACTCTTCCCCGCGCTCCCCTGCCTGCCAGCCAGCCACGGTGCCCATTTTCCTGATGAGAATCTATTGATCTGTGCCGATTTTAAAAGAAGCGCTTATTCACTTGTAACTGAGCATCTCATCTCTCTCCGTCTTCCCTGTCGTTTAAACGGGGCCCATGTGGCTCTCAGCTCCTCGATCAATAAGTCCAAAAACTCTCCACGGGTGCCAAAGCCAAGAGACATGAGGAGGAAGGGTAAGAGAGAGAGAGAGAGAGAGAGGGAGGAGGGGTGTGGGGTAGGGGGGGGAGGGGGGGGGATGGGGGTTCTACACAACTCCAAAGAGAATGGCCCCCAGATCGATAGAGGGATGCTGCTGCGATATGTCACTGAAGCGGGGGTGTCTGTAATGTCTCCATTAGGAGGGGCCATTCGCAGACAACAGTCCCTTCATCAAACACCAATCAATAACACCACTTCACTCCCTATAGATCCCTCCTCGCGCGCTCGGCGCCAGCTTCCCCCCCCCCCCCCAAAAAAAAAAACTTTGATTAAGACTGGGGTTTCGAACCTTTCGATCCCCCCCCCCCCTCCCTCCCCCTCCCCCCCCCCCCCCCCACCCCCCCACCCACATTGTCACCAAACAAAATATTGATTTTTCTTCACCTCCTTCTTCCCCCCCATCCTTGACAAACAGTTCCCCCACCCCACCCCCATTCCCCTCCACATCCTCGTCCCTCTACTCTCTCAGCTTACAACAATGACATTCTGCACGCCTGCCTGCCAGGGTCTTCTGTGTGTGTGTGTGTGTCTTCTTCACAGTTAAAAGCATCCCCTCCTATTTCAAGCTTTTTTTTTCTTCTTTTTTTTTTCTTTTTTTTTGGACTGATCAATATTTGAAGATGGGGAAAGTTTCATTGGAGCACACAGCCTTGAGATCTGTGCGGCCAGACCAACCAGACCTGGCTAGGCCAGGCCAGGCCAGTCACGGGTCAGCATTGTTCACTGACAAATGGGCGTGCTGACGTTTGAACAAAGAGATGAGGCAGCCTCCTCCTGGGCTCTCTTGTTTGTCTGTTTGTTTGTTTGTTTGTTGTTGTTGCTGTTGTTGTTGTTGTTGTTGTTGTTTTCTGCTGCTGTGTTGTTACAGTTTGTTTTGTTTTGTGTTGTGTGGTGGCTGTCGTCGTTTTTTTCTTCTTCGTACTTTTTTTTTTTTTTTAACCCTTCATCCTTTGCTTCTTTCTTTGACATGTATCCGTTTTCGTTTTTCTTGGGGGGGTTTTTTGTGTTTTTTTTCATTCTTATAATTCCGTCTTCTTTTTCTTTTCCATATTTTCTGCTTCTTCTTCTTCTCCTTTTTTCTTCTTCTTCTTGCTTCTTTCTTTGACATGTATCCTTTTTGTTTTCGTTTTTCTTTTTTTCTTTTTTTTCTTTCTTATAATCCCCCCCCCCCCCCCTCCTTCGTCTTCTTTTCCATATCTCTTCTTCTTTTCTTCTTCTTCTTTTTCTTCTTCTTTTCCTTTCTTCCTCATCTTCTTTTTCTTCATCATCTTATTCTTTCCTTCTTCTCCCTCTCCTCCTCCTACCCCTCTCCTCGTCCTTACTTCTTCCTCTTCCTCTTCTTCTACCTTCTCCTCCTCCTCCTCCTCCTCCCTCTCCTCTTCCTCCTCCCTCCCTCCTCCTCCTCCCTCTCCTTCTCCTCGTCCTTCTTTTTTTTCTTCTTTCAGCTACTCCACTTCATCCTATACTACTTTTCATGCTTTTATCTGAGATTCTCTTCTCTTTTTTTCTTGGGGGGGGGGGGGGGGGGGGGGGGAGGGGAGTCTCGTATCTTCTCCTCTTCTTCTTATAGCAGTTGTTTCTATTGTTGCTCTACTGATGAAATGATGAGATGTTGATATTGTCACCACTCTATCGTCTTTTTGCTGTTTTTTTGTGTTTTTTGCAGAATGTGTGCTTCAACTTTGGAAAGGTGCATTGTTACGTTGTTGTGGTTTGGTTTGGTTACTTTTGCTCCTCCAAAGTATTCTCTCTCTCTCTCCTCTCTCTCTCTCTCTCTCTCTCTCTCTCTCTCTCTCTCTCTCTCTCTCTCTCTCTCTCTGTTCTTGTGTGTGTGTGTGTGTGTGTGTGTTGTGTGTGTGTGTGATGGGGTGTGTTGTGTGTAGTGTGTGTGGAGTGTGTGGAGTGGGTGTGTGTGTGTGTGTGTTCGAGATTGTGTGTGTGGTGTGTGTGTGTGTGTGTGTGTGTGTGTGTGTGTGTGTGTGTGTGTGTGTGTGTGTGTGCGCGCAGCGACGGGCGCGCGCGCGCGTGCATTTGTGCGTACTTGCGTGTGTTCATGCGTGCGTGCACACGTGTGTGTGCAGTCGCGTCGTGTGTATGTGATTTTTCATTTTAAAATCATTGCCTCTCTGTTGCTGATGTGTTTTTGCAGTGCTTGCTTTTGCTGTATTGATAGGTTACGCTATCAATGCCCTTCTTCTTCTTCTTCTTCTTCTTCTTCTTCTTCTTCTCTCTTCTTCTTCTCCTTCTTCCTCCTTCTTCTTCGTCTTTAAACTCTGCTTTCTACCACAAATTGATAATCTTGTTTCTAAAACCGTAATTTACGATGGCGGGAATTTCCACCAATCCGATCCATCCTCTCACCCCCACCTCTCCCTTCCCTTCCCTCCCCTCCTGCCCAACCCACGCCCCTACCCCCTACCACCCCACCCCCCCACCTCCCCACCAAATCTCCGCCCCTCCTTATTTCTTTCCAGTAAAACCCTCAACAACACCTTTCGAACACATCAGACATAGATTTCTTTACAATACATCCATTCCTTTTTTTTTTTTACCCTTCTCATGGACTGGGTTGATTTTTTTTTTTTTTTTTTTTTGCCCGGGGTTCAATCTGAGCGCAGGGGGAACCTGGATCGATGGCCTAATCTGATCTACGGAAAGTGTTAATATACAGCCCCCAAAGAAGTTGTGTGTTCAATCAATAGCTCTCCCCAGTCAATCTCACCACCCAGATTTTCCCCGAGCAATGTATCCCCATTGATTTCGCTGCCGCTAAGATGCTTGTGCACACACTGAAATAGCCCGGCATCCGATGTTACTTTTCAGGGCCGAATCAATGTCGGTAACGCAATACATTGATTACTTTCTGGCACCGGGAACACGCCTTTTGTCTCGCGCTCCGCTCTCTCTCTCCCCTGGCATTGTCAATGAGACCGTCTTCTTTATCTGCCTACTACGCCTTCGCTGAAAGTTACGGGGTGGCTGCCTCTTTCCTCAGGCTAATGATGTTAGCTATAAAACATTCATTGTTTGTTTTTGTTTGTCTTGTTTGTTTTGTATTTATGGATTACTTCAGCCTGTTTGACATCGATTCTTACCCGGTAGATCTTTCCTTGTTACTGGTTTCCGAACACGCAGATGACGTAAATGCTTCTCTGCCATAATTATTATATAATATACTCTTCATTAAAGCTCTAGATCTATACGTAAATACGCCTTGATCTAAAGCGCTAGCCTGCTGCAGCTTGGGGCGAAATGATGCCAATTAACAGTATAACAAGAACGAGCGGTGATCAGATCTTCAAATAAAGGACGATTTTGTCGTTGCGCATGCTATAATGGCGTCGTAAGAGGCAGCCTTATTAACTGCTGAGGGACATTGCATAATGGAAGATAATGACAGCCCCCGATGGCAATCAATGCATGCTGGTTGCAATGTGGGTTGCACTGGAAGCATACAGGCAAAAAGAACGCTGGAAACTTGCATCTTCTTTTTAACAGACTTTTTCTATAAACGTAACCGCGGCAGTATTGATAAACTTTGTGTGGGTTTTGTTGTGTGTGGTTTTTTTTTCCGCGAAAGCCATTATTGATAGAACCATGCTATTGTTCTACACATATAAAAATCGTTCTG
>CM060340.1:24963136-24965636 GCA_030674155.1 Stramonita haemastoma
AGCCCTTGAAAAAATATCATTAATTCTCTCTCTCTCTCCTCTCTCTCTCTCTCTCTCTCTCTCTCTCTCTCTCTCTCTCCTTCTGTGACTGGACAGAAGCTAGCCTATTCAACAACACTGAAACCACTACTGGCCCCACAACACCTCAAGTGCTCCTTGCAGATACATGAATGTTTTCTCTCTTTTTAGCACCCAGGCTCGACAATCACAATGCATGAATGTGTTCACCCTCAACAACAGAAAAGCAGAACTAAACAGCCAACTCTCGATGTCCTCCCTCCCCCCCCCCCCCCCCCCCCTTAACTCTCGATGTCCCCCACCCCTCCCCTCCACCTCCAGCGTGTACCAGCCCAACAACACAAGAGCAGAACAAAACGGCCAACTCACTCCCCCCCCCCCCTCCCCCTTCTATTCCCCCAAACTCCTGCGGCAAACGACTGGTGTAGGCCCTAGACCTAATTCGACACATCCTTTCCTTTCAACACACGAAAATCACCGTAGGCCTAGAAGAAGAGCACAGCACTGAGCGCCTCAAACACAACTCAAATCCCATTACCTAACCCGTAGGCCTACCCCAAAAACAAAAAGTTTCCGAACTTTGATCCAAAGTTTTTCAAATGTTGATCTATCTTACAACCATCACGCAAAACGTACACAAAAAACCGTCTCCCTCTTCTCGGCTGCTGCGGCAGACAAAGAGGTCTGATCCGAGATAGCCATATTGATTATTAGTAGACCCCTCTACACAATTCTATCAATAGCATCACTGCGATTTAAAACAAGTTGGGAAACGGCAATCACAACGACAGTACTTAACACAACACAAAACGCGCACTGTGGGACATACATTATTTTCTTGATGACATTACATTGAAAGCAAAATTCTCCACTTACCTGTAGTTCTTGGAGGTTAAAGTTTTTCCAAAAGTTACACATTGACTGCACGCCAGCAGCCATCTTGAGAACAAGATTAAAACAAGCGAAGATCGATGGATCACATGACCTTCTGCTATCGAATCTGTACCCTCTAACCCAAACTATTTTAATTGAACTGATGTATAAAGCTAGAAGGTTTATGTTTAACGTAATACTTAAAATGAAAAGCTACGTTAAACAGATATTGTTACATAATAAGGCTTGAAAACTCAGGATTTACATCATTTAGCCATGTTTGTTTCAAAGCAAATGAGAGGTCTTATAGAGATTAGGCGTGGAAATGGCGGCACTTTTAGCACAACAGACTACGAATGTATAGAAATTGAAAGTGCCCATGTGTTCATAATCGTGAATGGTTCGTCGAAAAATAAAAACATAAGTGCATTCATAATTTTGTATCATTAAAATTTGAATTAGATAAATTATCAAGAAATACGTCTCAGCTCAGAAAAGCCGTTACTACACTAATCGTAAAGTGATACTGGCACGACCCCTTGGGCCGCACTCCAGCTTTGAAGTTTTGCCGATTTCATTCTCTTTTCACAAAGTCAAACACACACACGCGCCTGCCGTTCCACCCACAAGAATACAGCGGTGTTATTTTAAGAAAGACTACCTCCACACTCACAACCAATGTAATTTTGCTCAAATTTAGTATTAAGTGGGCTTGAATTTTACAGAAAACATTGTATTCTCTCGTTTCTTTGTCGTCTGTTCGTTCAACCACAATACACATGCGCAGGTTCATGGGCATAGGAACACATCGGTTGGATTTTGGTACATTCCCCAAATTGGATAGCTCCTCTGGGACTGTAAAAGTCCCTAAAGTGGAAATCTCAGCTGGGACGTCAATACAATCACTACTACTTTCTAGAACTCTAAATAAATTCAAACAACAACAACGACGCAGGAACATACCCACTTTTAAGTTTGTTTTTTTTTAGCTTTCTCATGTTATCCCCATCCACCCAACAACCCTCTTTCTCACAGTACATTTATTCAAACCTTTAAAACGTGTTCAAATAAGCAAGGAATCTTTTTTTTTCGGAATAGCACCCAATAGAAAACTTTTCCCAGATGTTGAACCTTAGAGTTTGACCTTGAGCAGTCTTCAACCACTTTCCCTTCTATCAAAGGTCACAATATCGTGTAAGATGAAACTTTTAAAAGTGTGTTATAGAAGGAATTAATACAGAATCGATACAGATATTCAAGCTGGTACCAACAAAACATACATAGATCAACGAAAAGTAAACTATTAACTATCATAAAAATTGGTTGTGACAAAATATAGTAGTCTCTTGCAATTAGACTGAATCTACATTACTACTTAAGCAGTCTCTGCAATTAGACTGAATCTACATGTACCTGACCTTAAGCAGTCTTGTGATCTTGTAAAGTTCCTGTCAATTATGTATGACTGACACTACCTGGGTTAATCCTCACACACACACACAACACACACACACCACACACACACACACACCCCACACACACACACACACACACACACACACACACATAACACCACATAAGTAATTAATATATAATAATATATATAATA
>CM060340.1:24970636-24985636 GCA_030674155.1 Stramonita haemastoma
CCTCGGCTAGAGCTCCGAGGTTTACCTACAGTGAGATTTTTGCGTAGGCCACCATTTTTCGTTTTTCTCCCACCACCATTAAGGTAGCTGCATTTCGACTTCGGGGATACAGTTGGGAATTGAACTTGCCAATTTTGCTAGGACTGTCGTGATATACCCCCTCTCTTTTTGGATTTGCTATTGTCATTGGTTCTTTTACGTGCACAAGTCTTCCAGAACATGGGTCTGACTAGTGTGGACTCTCCTCCAAAAGACCTAACATTCAGTTTCGATTTTCCCGTCAAACTAGGAAGAAAAAGAAAGGCTGGGAATCGAACCCAGAGCCTCAGTTTACATGTTACGCAGGTGAACGTCTAAACCGTCCTGCCATCTTTCTTTCCATCTGGTATCTATTTCGTGTTTTGGAGTAATGAGAGTTAATCTTTGTTGGGTTCTGTTTTCATTTCCTATTTGTCCCTGCCTTCAACATTTGAAATTCCCTTCGCCCTGCCTAAATGTATAGCCTCTATAAGTGTGTGTGTGTGTGTGTGTGTGTGTGTGGTGTGGTTGTGTGTGTGTGTGTGTGTGTGTGTGTGTGTGTGTGTGTGTGTGTGTGTGTGGGTGTGTGTGTGTGTGGTGTGTGTGTGTGTGTGTGTTCGTGCTTTCGAATTTGCTAGAATTATTCATTGTCAGTGGTTGCTTGTTTGTTGTGAGGGTCGAGTACAAGCGCTTTGATTTGTTTTTACAAGATATAGCGCTATATAAATTCCATGTATTATTATTATTATTTACCTGTGGCATTCATTGGAACGAAATAGTACATAGAATATAATGAGGGATAGTAGCCATAACAAAAAAAATCCCAGGAGAAAATCTAGCTACAACATTGATTACTGAATCAGCCTACATTTACAATATTGTCATGACAAATGTTAATTCTTAATTTCTGAAATATTTAAAGTTTCTGTGTGTTTGTTGGTTATAGTATTTGAATCCCAGAGGACTCATCCAATTTCGGGACTGTCATCAACCAACCACTACTATCAGGCATTTTTCTTGATTGTTGGACAACTTTTTTTTTTCACTAATGGGATTCACAAGGTAGTTTAAATTCTTCAGAAATCAACCATTCCCAATATGTAACACACACATGTTTCCAGTACCTGACAATTTGCTGAACATTCGATCTTTCGAATGATCCATTTGAAAATGTCTTGTGCCATGAATTTGGTACTGATCGAGATAAGATATATATGATCAGTGAAAACATTGTTGTAAAAGCCAGATGTTTCAAGCTAGAAGGATTTGGGGGGTCAACTTGAGATTAGTAAGTTAGTGTAGTTTGCAATTTAATCATTTTTGTTGTTTGTTTGGGTTTTGTTTTTGTTTCGTTTTTTTTTTCTTCAGAATATCTTATTTCCCTTACTTCCTGTACTTGTGACACCCCCCTCCTCCCCCTTTCTCTTTTACGTGCCTTCTCACCCCCACCCCCTTCCCCAACTCCTTTCCCCCACACAATTAATTTATTCTTTACTGTTTAATGCTTTGTTCGTCACCTACATAAATTTCTGTTTTAACATAACAAAGTGTTGATTTGAATTTAATTGTAATATCCAGTCTCTTTTATATACACGCTAAGATCATAATTCTAATTACCACGCTAACACTTATACAAATTATTCACAAATTTACCCCCTGAAGTCGAATACGCTCCTCAATGTCGAACTTTTTCCAGACCAAATACTCACCACTTGGAATTTGGAAACTTATAATGGCGGGGAGGAGGAGCTTTCGTTTCGAAGTAATCAAAACATCTCTCATTGCTATGAACTTTGAACTTTTATCGATGAACGAAAAAATTTCCTTAAGTACAAACTACTAACAATTATATATATTATCTGACTAACCATCTAACTTAGGCTACTACTGAGAAAAAGAAAAAAAAAACACCAACTTCTATCTACCCCTAACACCACCACCACCACCCTTACTCCAGCCACCATCTCTCTTACCATATTCTCGGGAGAAGAAAAAAAAAATCGAACTGCTAGTGAAATCTGAGTTGAACATCGGCGAAGCATGAATTGATTTTGGCGGGGTGGTTATAGCGAGCAGAAGGTACAATGAATGGATTTTTAGCCCTGTGTGCGATGATCAATGCAGATCGTGTGAACGACACCCCAGATTTTGATTTCAAACAGTCACCGCAATAACAACAGCTGCTGATTGTATTCACTGCTTGCTATAGGGCTATCGTGGTGGTATTATAGTATATATATATATATATATATATATATATATATATATATATATATATATATATATATATATATATATATATATATATATATATATATATATATATATATTGCACCCTCCAAAATATCGATTTTTTTTTCTTTTCTACTTCTTCATCTTTTTTTTTTTCTTTTCTTTCTTCTTTTTTTTTGGGTGGTGGTGGTGGTTTTGAAGTGAATGGGGTAGGGTTCTTTCTATTGGTAAAATGAATATAAAGGTGTCGTAGGATTGAGGTTGGAGTGTGGTAGTAGTGGGGTGGGGGGGGAGGGGGGGGTGAGGGGGGGGTTGTGGTGTGTGTGTGTGTTGTGTGTGTGTGTGTGTGTGTGTGTCTGTTTTCTGTTCTGTCTGTCTGTTCTGTTCTTCTTCTCTCTCGTCTCTCTCGTCCTCGATCTCTCTTCTCTCTCTCCTCTCTTCTCTTCTTCTCTTCTTCTTCTATCTATCTACTATCTATCTCTCCCCCTCTCCCCCCCTCTCTCTTTGATAGTCCTAATCAGGGCAAGAGCCAATGGAAAAAAAGTATGTGAATGCTTACCTGTAACCATTGAAAAATAAAGATATTTTCCTTCCTTCTTCCTTCCTTCTTTCCTCTCTCTCTGTCCTCTGTCCCCCTCTGTGTCTCTGTCTCTGTCTCTCTGTCTGTCTGTCTGTCTGTCTCTGCTGTCTCTCTGTCTCTTCTTCTCTTCTCTTTCTTCTCTCTTCTTCTCTCTGCCTGCCCGCATGTCTCTCTGCGTGACTTGTCGTGTGTGTGTGTGTGTGTGTGTGTGTGTGTGGTGTGGGGTGTGTGTGTGTGTGTTGGTGCGCGCGCGGCGCGCCTGTTTATCCATTCGTTTAGTTTGTAGCTGCGCGCATCTTTTCCAGAAGATGTGACATTAGACTGGATAATAGCAAATATTGAACAACAACAACAACAACACAAGCCGAACAAAAACAACAGCACCAACTACAATCAATATCACCACCAACCACCACCACCGCCACCACCACCACCACCACTACCACCTTCACAACAACAATAACAACAATAGCAACAGCGTACTATGAACAGCACCATCACTATAGGAAGGCCGCGTGAGTTCTATTGCAATGTATTGTCGACATTTTAAAAAACAACAAAAACATTTTAATCGATGCAGAAATGACAGGGGGGAGGAGAAGATGGGGGTTTCATTATACAAACTTACGTTTTTGTCAGTAAAAGTCTAGGTTATCTGTGTCAGTGTTCTTGTTGTTGTTGTTGTCGATGTTGTTGTTGTTGTTGTTGTTGTTTGCTGTTGTTGTAGTTATCGTCGTCGTTGTTGTTTGTGTTGTTATTGTTGTAGTTGGGTTGTTTTTTTTAAAATGTTTTTTTGTTTGTTTTTATTGTTGTAATTGTTGCTGTGATTGTTGTCGTCGGCCTTGTCGTCGTCGTCGTTGTTGTTGTCATTGTTCTTGTCGTCGTTGTTGCCGTCGTCGTTGTTTGTCGTTGTTGGCATATAATGCTGTCATAATTATTGTCAATGCCGATGTTGTCATCATTATTGTCAATGCCAATGTTGTCATCATTATTGTCATTGTCGATGTTGTCATCATTATTGTCATTGTCGATGTTGTCATCATCATTGTCATTGTCGATATTGTCATCATTGGGAGAAGAGAGAGAGAGAGAGAGAGAGAGAGAGAGAGAGAGAGAGAGAGAGAGAGAGAGAGAGAGAGAGAGAGAGAGAGAAGAGAGAGAGAGGAGAGCAGAGAGAGAGAGAGAGAGAGAAACACGCCATAACAACGTTGTAATGTAGGCCCTGGTATATAGCTGAACATCAATAACTGGCAAAGCATTTTTGGCCTGGACCAGTCTATTATAATTTTGTCAATAAGCTAAGCGGACTGTGCGTCAACAAATTGAAACCTGGACACTGAAACCTTAGGAAGGCCTACATTCGTACTGACTCCCTGAAAACTACCACCATCGAGCGTGTGTGTGTGTGTGGTGTGTGTGTGTGTGTGTGTGTGTGTGTGTGTGTGTGTGTTGTAGTGTGGTGTGTGTGTGTGTGTGTGTGGTGTGTGTGTGTGTGTGCGCGCGCGCGCATGGAAAAAGAAGAACAACAAGAAAGAGTAGTAGCAGCAACAATTACAATAACAAACTGCCACCACAATCAAAGTTAAAGTGTGCCATTAATTTATGCTTGTTAATGAAGGCTGAAGAGCTTTTAAAAAAATATATAATTTATTTGTCATTTTGTTTTGTTTTAAAGGGGTTAGGAGGGGGCAGTCATCAAAACGAGACATGGTGTTATTGTTTTCGTCTTTATAGTTGGGGGGGGGGGGGGGGGGGGTGTTAAAGACATATAATATTGAGAGACGTAGTTTTGTGCGAAAAATGTTGCTCAAGGGAAGCAACTCAAAGCTTACCTGAAAAATGATTTGTCGCAGTTGTTGCTTTCCTTCGAATAACGATGATTTATCATCGAGTTTTTCATTTATGTATAGATCTATAGATTCTGAGGTAGAGGTTTTCGTGGTGATCTTGTTGTTATACATGCTCTGTATGTGTAGAGGGAAGGGGGGGGAGTGTTTTGTTTTTACATGGATCATAATGTCCTTCTCTTCATATAGGTGTATTTTGTTTGTATATTTATGCATTATGTGTGTTAATGCATTGTGTGTGTGTGTGTGTGTGTGTGTGTGTGTGTGTGTGTGTGTGTGTGTGTGTGTGTGTGTGTGTGTGTGTGTGTGTGTGTTTCTTTTTTCAATCTTTTATTTCAAAGATAATGGAATAAGCACTCGTGTGCTTTTTTTATATCCAGTCCCTGTGTGTATGCAATTTTGTCAATGTTGTCATCCGTTCCCACCAGCACACAATGGCCTACTCTTCCAAAAAGCAGAATGCTGTGTGTGTGTGTGTGTGTGTGTGTGTGTGTGTGTGTGTGTGTGTGTGTGTGTGTGTGTGTGTGTACATGCATGCATATGCAATAATGCACATGTTTATAATGACAATCCATTCAATCTTACGCAAAAAAAACTATCATTCACATCAACTCAGCTGACCCCACAATCACAGAAAGCAATAATCACATTCTTCCTTATTTATTTCAATCCCCCACTCACTTCTCATTACAAATCAAGTACTGTACTGGTTCTCCTGCATTTTAAACTTAAAAAGCTTCACACACAACATGGATATATATATATAAAAAAAATTGCAAACTTAAAAAATATAATTTTTCAAAGAATTCTTATTGCCACAAAAATCAAAAAAAACGAATTTTGAACAAAAATAATCAAGTCATCTTCAAATATTCTTGTAAGCACTAAGTGGTATCAAATACAAAAACAAGAAGAAGAAAATAGGACCACCCCCCCCCCCCAACCCAATAAAAAAATAAAATAATAAAATAAATAAAAAACCTGGCAGGAACTGTGGATCAAGCCACTTTTGTAAATTAATCTTTGGGTAATCCTTCCCCCCAAAAATATACAAAATCTGCACAAAAAACTTTATTTTGTATTTTATTCATATTTTGTTCATCTAGAGCACCTGTAAATATCAAGTATATGACCGTGTTTTATAAAATACTTCAAAAAGCCATCAAACGAATCAATAAAAAACAAAAACACACACAAAATGAACAAACAGAAGCTTGACAAAACACCACGCCTCACAAATTCAACTTTGGAGCTGTTTCTGTAAATGTCACAACCCATAGAGTCTTCACCAATCACTTTTGCAGACGTCACTTCACTTCGCTACCTGGCAAGGTCTATCACCCTGTTTGCATCAGATAGAAGTTAATCTCCCTTTGTACTTTTTTTTTTTTTTTATTGTTGTCAAATACACTTTTCATGTCTTCTCTATTCTGATGATTTCCTGTTTGCTTCAGGTAGAAAAGTTTACCTTCTTTATTTATTCATTATCATTATCATTCTCACTTGAATCTCATTTTCCCCAAAAGATTCCATTTTTTAAAATATGTTTCAAGAACATGGTAGATCGCTATGGTTTCTCACAGTTTATGGAATGAAGTTAAAACTGCAATGATAATCTGAGACATCAGTAAAAAAAAAAATATTTAAAAAATTTTTTTAATAAAAAAAAGTTTGTAATCATCAACATCTAAATAATGCTTGAAGTACAAATAAATTAAATAAACTTTGAAGTAAAGTCGCTTTCTGGCTGGCTAATATACACAAATGCAAACAGGGGGACAATGAACAATGAAATGTCTCACAAAATTACAGGGAGGGTGGGGAGGAGCAGAATATTTTTTAAATGGGGATGGGGGGGGGGGGGGTGAGGGGACTTATTGCTCTCTTGTAACCCAAAGCTAGTTGTTGATTTTTTGGTTCAACCCTGACAATTTAACGAATGATGCGGGTGGTGGTCTAACATGATCAAACCTTGTATAGACGATGGTAATCATAGCATATTGGAAATGGAATGACGAGAGAGTGAAAGACAGGCTTACAAATAAATTAACGAACACACAAAACACAGAGGGTTATTATTGTTGACCCTTCTGATGTTCAAAGATGGTACACAAAATGAGGATCCACGCATGCTTCTCATGAGGCACATTCGCTATTTTGGCGGCATTGTTAGCAAGATCGTAAAATAGAACTCTGACCCCTCTAAAGAAATATTCAAGTTTGGCTGCAAAGAAGAGGGTCACTACATTATGAAGATAAGACACAATGATTAATGTGATGTGTGATGCTAACTTACAATCCTCACACAGTCCAGGGTTGCTTTAGTTTGATTGTATTAAGAGTCCCAGCAGAATTATCCCATTTAGGGGCTGTGCAATCTACCTACCATCACACCTCTCTCTCTCTCTCTCTCTCTCTCTCTCTCTCTCCTCTCTCTCTCTCTCTCTCTCTCTCTCTCTCCCCTCCCTCCCTCTCTCTGTGTGTGCCAGTCCACACACACACACACACACACACACACAAATGTAGTCATCAGCAATACTATAAACCAAGGCCCCATGTACAAATGCACTTATATAACTTCTTGAACACACATTAAAACCTGTTCTACTTTTCAAAAGAGCAGGCCATTGGTACCAATTGGAACAGATGACAAAATGTACACCACCACATGCACTCAGGGACAGGATGCAAAAAAAAAAAGCACATGAGTGCTTATCCATTATCCTCCATATAAAGGAATAAAATATATATTTAAAAAGTCAAAGCAGGACAGTGACTTTACGGAGTCCATGTTGTCAGTTCTTACTTATATCTAGTATTCAAAAATACTGACGATGATGTGTGGTTTACAAAATGGGTTAGAAATGAGGAAGGACGGTGGCAGGATGGTTAAGACGTTCCCTGCCAATATGTAAACCACGAGTTTCTGGGTTCTACCCAGCTGCCCTTTCTTCCTAGTTTGACGAAAAAATCGAACTGAATGTCCAAGTCATTCGGATGAGACTATAAACCGAGGTCCCTGTGTGCGAACGCACGCAGAACATCTTGCACACACGTTAAAATCCTGTTCCGCCTTTCGGAAGAGCAGGCCATCGTGTGCCGGTAGGAGCAGATGACAAAATTATATATTAAAAAAACCAACATGCACACAGGTGTTGTGTTTAGACACCATCCCTGAGGGGAAAAAAAAAATGGGTAGGCGCTGCACTTGTGGTGACGCGCTCCCCCCGAGGAGAACAGCCCGAATTTCACGCAGAGAAATCTGCTGTGACATAAAGTGGTATAAAAAAAATTTAATAAAATATGTATAACAGTTTCCAAGATGAATACATAAGTATATAAGGAAAAATGTGAATAGTGTTTGTTATATTCTTCTTAAAGGACAAGAAGCCTTGGACCTACCCCTTGGCTTTGCTACCTGGCTGAGTGAGTGAGAGGGAACTCGCTTTTTTTTTTTATTATTCCACAGCCCCTAAATCAGATCCGCTGGGACTATAATACAATATATGACAAGAACTACTAGTGTTTTCTACCAAAAAGGATGATAAAATAGGAAATGTTTCCCTGGTATCCACAAACTTCGCAGGAATCAACATGACAAAATAACACAGACAGGATATGAGGTGCATTGTGGGGGAAAAAAACCCATACCATTTCCTGTTACATCGCAAGTTACATGTACATCAAAACATGCATTTGGAATTTGTATACCTGGGGAAAAACATAGAAAAATAAATAATACGTAATTACAATTATACATCTTTACTGTACACATCTCACAATTAGCCAAAACATTTGCAAGCAAATTTATCAGGCAAATCCATGACACAGTTTCATGTCCTTCATATTTGAGCATATACCATACATACACATGAACATTGTAACATTTTTATTAGGTAAAGGTAAGGTAAGGTGTCAGAGACCTCAACTTCTCTAGGGGCCAGCATGTTGAGGGCGGTAACGACCATCTCCTCTCCCTTGCTGCTTTACCTTCCCTGACCCTAAAGAGGGCAGGTACCCATTTACAGCTGGGGGAACTGTACTGAAGCCAAGAGCAAACGGTCACCCAACCACTTGGTAACCACGCTTGATGCTTCTTAACCCTGGCTGGGAAAGCAAGCGTTCTGACCACTAAAAAAAAAACAGGCCAATATTGTTCACTTTTGTGGGCAGTGCTGGAGCAATACCAGTGATGATTGCCAATAGTTTGATCTGCGTGCAGACAAAGGGTAATAGTGCTCCCTTAACACTATCAAAAACAAACAAAAAAAGGAGATAAATAAATACCAAGTAAAATTTCTTCAAAAGAAACAAAACACTGTAACACACACACACACACACACCACACCGTAACACCACCACACACACCACACACACACACACACACACACACACACACACACACACACACACACACACCACACACACAGCACTACAACCACACACACACACACACACACCACACACACACACACACACACACACACACACACACACACACACACACACACACACACACACACACACACACACACACACTTTTCCCGGAGTTCTACTGGGCTGGGCCACATTCTAATGTTGAACATCAGAGCAAGTAAAAAAAACTAAAAAAAACAAAAAAAACAAAGAACTATGGTACTCATGCACAACCAGCAGGAGAATGAACCCGATTGATTTTTTTTTCAAGCCCAAGGCAAGAGTTACAAGGCTGTAGAGAGTATGTCTGATGGTCTTGCATGAAAAGATTTCAAGGCAGTCAAATACAAAGGTGTTATATATATATATTATATATATATATATATATATATATATATATATATATATATATATATATATATATATATATGAGAGTTCAAGGACTATCCATGGGAGATTTAAAAGGAAAAGCAAGATTTAGCACAAACTTCTCCATTAATCTGCCAGGAATAATAATTACAACAATTCTCTAGAAATCCTGAGACAACAAATGTGTTACGATATCAACAAAGACATCCATGACAATCAAACTGAGTAATCTTTTTCTTCATTCAGTGGTCAACACAATTTTAACAAACAGCATAATTAATCAAAACATGCACACATTCTGAGGGTATGCAGGACAAGTTATAAAACACTGCAACACACCATCCATGCCAACCAAGTGACACCCACGGAACATGAAATGTGGCTGCCCAACTCACAAGCCTGTTTTCAAAACCAGGAAAAAGCTGGCACCAACAATGGCCAATACATGGGGACTGCATCCTGAAAGTAAGATTTGAATAAATACACTATGAGAGGTTTATAGAGCAAATAAAAATCTTCAGTCCTCTAGGCGTGATTTTCTTGCATGCCTTCTCTCATCTTCCTTAAAAACTGCAACAGGGGTGTATAAAGGCTGACATGCACTCTGTGTGCAACAGAGAAAATGTATATTCGCAGGGATTTTTCCCCTGAAGTTAACAAGAGTGCTGACTCCACTCTCCCCAAAGGTCCTTCAGAGGCTGAGAACTCGTGTCCGAACGCACGCAGAACATCTTGCGCACATGTTAAATCCTGTTCCACTTTTCGTAAGAGTAGGCCATTGTGAGCCGGTGGGAACAGATGACAAGATTTACAAAACTGCATACACATGGGAACGGGATGTAAAAAAAAAGCAAACGAGTACTTATTCCATTATCCTAGATATAAAAGAATAAATAAATAAATAAATAAAGTAAATTAATTAAATTAATTAATAAATAAATATATGTGCTTTTTGAACTGCAAACAGTGGAGAAAGCAACACTGAAAAATCATCACAGATTTCTCGCACTGATGGAAAAGTACAAGGCTCATATTTCTCACAGAGTGAAATCACACACATTGCTTTCACTGTAATTTTACATTTCAAATAAAACTGTTGGAATTTATTAACAAAAATTATTCATCTTCATACAATTGACAATTTTTGACAAAAAAAACTAAATGAAAATCTTCACACAACTGACAAAAAAAAATTTTAACTCAAAAACAGAATGAAAATCTTCATTAAAATACATTCGGTGCCTCACAAAAGCAGCCACACACAGAGACAATGAGCATGCTTTTGTCAATATTTGGTCCATCTTCAATCTTTTCACATATTAATGATTTATTTCAAAACATAGTTATCTTAACCTTTAAATATCTCACACAAATGCACTGCGTGAGGGCGATGTTAAAATGTTAGAAAACATGATCGACACATCCATACGTTGTCAAGATAATGCACGGTAAGTGAAAATATCCACCGAAAAAACATCACTTTCAGTACCACAATTTTCATGTTTGTGTCAAGATTATACTACTAAGAACTAATTTTGAAATATGAATAAATAAGAAGAAGAAGAAAAAAAAAGAAGAAAAACTCAGAAAACAAAAACAACTAAAGCAAACACAGAGACACACTATAAAAAACAACAACAAAACAAAACCAATCAATCCTAAACAACCCAAACCAAACCCTTCTCTTTCTTTCTGCCTTGTTCTTTTTCTTCCTGTCATCTCCTCCTGGTCTATTTTCTGTCTTTTTGGTCCATTCTCCTGCCTTTTTGCCAGAAAAAAACTTAAAAAGTAACAATTCTCCCTCACGCTGAAGTCAGATGCGCTGGGCCTGACTTGTCAAGCCTTAATAGTAGCGCAACGCATTTTTCGCTCATATGACAAGACAACAATAGTTACTGTCTGAGCATTCAACAACGAAGGAAAAAGTACCACAAGATTTTTCTTGAGCTTTTAAACAGATGGGTAAATTAAACAATATATTTTTTTTAATCAGTAAAGGAATGCAAGATAAAAAACAATAACAAAGGATCAAAATCACGCCAACAAAACCAAGGAAAAGTAAAGCAAAAATCCAGACACACACACACACAACACACACACACAAAAATTCAACAAAATATGTGTTGAATTTTTCCAACTTTTAGAGATCACAAAGATGAATCAAATCAGAAAATCATAACAAGATGACAAGCAGTACAGGAGGAGAGAATCCATAACTCATAGAATACCTGAGAATGTAAAAGAAAATTTTTAAAGAGAAGGTCAAGAAGTATCACAGGGTAAAAAAAACAAAACAAAAAAACCCCACAAATGGAGAGAAGAGGGGATGAGATGAGGATACACTGCACTTAGCCAGGACTTTCATAGTGCATACCATGTGTGCGTAATTACGCCCGCGCATGTGCAAACACACACACACACACACACTCACACACAGCACAGCCACACCACACACATCAACACACACACACACACACACACACACACACACACACACACACACAAAGATCTCTGTAAGTAAGTGTGTGTGTTGTGTGTGTGCGTGCGTGCGTGCGTGCGTGCGGCGTGCGTGCGTGGTGCGTGTGTGCGTGCGTGCTTCATGCATGTGTCTGTCTGTCTGTCTGTGTATATACATGTGTGTGAGTGGTTTTTGTTGCTTTTATATTTTTTGTTTTTGATATTTTAAGTTTCAAGAACCAAAATCCCTCCTTAAAAACAAATAAAGAAAAATAGTACAGTAAGCAAGCTTTTCAACTGAAACACTTCACTGTACAGAAAAACACCAACCAAGAAAAAATCATGTAGAATAAAAAAAAAAAAAAAGCTTCAATTTTTTTTTTTTTTGGTGGCTTTACAGCAAATGTGGAACATCAGAAAACATGAGAAGTTTGATTGTAAGTTCTTATGAAATACACCCCACAACACACAAACACACCACACACACACACACCCCACACACACCACACACACCACACACACACAACACACACACACACACACACTACAAAATCTAAATAAGCATGTTTGATTTAGATGATATACCTGTATATCAAATGCATCTATAGACGAAGATGAAACTCTAACAAAACAAATAATTCACCCCATTTTACCTTTTCACAATTTATATACCTGAGAATATAATATGTACATGTTTGTTCTCTCTCTCTCTCTCCTTCTCCTACATATCCCTCTGACCCAGTACATTATCATAAGGTTAAAACATCCAATATAAAAGGCCAGATGAAAATCACAATATTTTTTTACAATACAGATGAAATCACATATTTTTTTACAATACATCCATTTTAACAACGGTTAGACTCGCCACAATCCCAAACACTGATCAATCCATGCCACATGATTTTTACAAATATTTGTACACAATTGACCCCGAGATATAATTCGATAAAAAAAAAAAAAATTGGCAAGCTGCGGATATTCCCACAGGACGTACGATAATGATAAACACATCACACAAACAACATCAGGCAGGACAAAAAAATTCACACCAAAAAATCATTTAAAAAAAACAACAACTTGCAAAATCAACAGTGATCATTCTCACCAGCTTTTAACAACATTTCAGTGAGGGTTTTTTTTTGTTTTGCTGGGTTTTTTGTTTTGCTGGTGCTGGGCCTCATCTTCTGTGATGTTCCTGTCCCCCCTGCTCCCACCCCGCTCATCTCAATCTCCCTGCCACAGCCATGCCCAGATTCTTTATGTCTCATCCCCAGGGTCGAAAGTCCACAGGGAGCCCATCAATATCAGGCCGCTGTGGGGCCACCAGCCAGAGGGGCCCTGCACTGCTGCTGGGTCACTTTGGTGGTGTTCAGTGGTGCCTGTTCTGAGCTAACATACGCAGGACACCACCTACTAATCCCCGTACCAACTGACAGTATTGGCTCATTACCGTAGTGTATATGTGTGTGTGTTGTGTGTGTGTGTGTGTGTGTGTGTGTGTGTGTGTGTGTGTGTGTGTGTGTGTGTGTGTGTGTGTGTGTGTGTGTGTATGTGTGTGTGTGTGCTTGTCCATACACATTTGTGTGCTTTCATTTCCCTCTGTTCTCCCTTCCTTGTTTTTTTCTCTTTACCTTTTTCTTCAAAGTAAAGCAGGTGAGAAGGATCACAGCAGACTTTACAAGACATTTTTTTTCTGCTTTCTCGGGCAAAACTTTCTATGACAAAATTTGAGACCATGACAGGATACATATCAATTAGGCAATAAATTTAAATCACAAAAAATATAGAGACCCCAAGCAAAATATATGTCTATCAAGAAAGAATGATACACATCTATCAGGCACACTCGTAAGGCAAAATTCTAAAGAAATGTTTAAGACTGTGTCAAAAAAATTGCGGAAAACTTGATTAAAAAAAAAAAAAAATTATGACTGAGCAGAAAAATTGTGGAAAACTTGATTAAATGCACTCATACACCCATGCAAGCACACATACAGCTGTGTGCATGCAAGCAACCATGCATTTTCAAGGGAGGTAAGCAACATAATTTTCTCAAAACGAAAATGTAAGTAAACTAACCTCCCAAAAAAAATTACGTCTTTTCATAATCAAATCAACAGAGATCATTCTCACCAGCTTTTAACTTCACACAATTAATCTAAAATCTTGCAAGCAAAACTGTCTTTAAGACAACACATTGCAAAATAAGTGACAGTAAAGCTACATCTATACAGAACATGTAGACTAAAATAAAAGCTATCACAAGCGTCAAAATTCTCCATGTTAACTGGTACTCAAAAATATAACAAAAATACAACAGTCCTGAGAGTGATGTCGAATATATTGCTCATATCACACATTACAACATTCTTACAGAAATACAACAACAAAAAAATTAATGTGACAAAAAACAGAGATGGATATGCTCTTATGAAATATTGTTGGATTAGTTCAAATCAACACAAAATATGTTCACTTAACACATCTTTTCTTTAAAAAAAAATTACCTTTTTATAATTCAACATTTTATTGTTAACTTTTCTCATGAGGTAGGTAAAAAGAATTGTTTTTCATTTTCTTATATCCAGTTATGGATTCCATTATGACACTCCTAGCATTTTGTCAAACAGGAAGTGTGGTTGATGTACTAAAATCCAGGAATTTTAGTCTTGACAAACAAATGGCAAACAAAAAAACTCTTTGTCTTCATACTGTTCCTGGATTTCCATTTTCTAACACATAGATCTACATCAGAAAGTGTCTGTCTTTTGCACTGATATTCCAAGTCCTGATTTTTTTTAACATTTTAATTTGTTGATTTATTAACACATGTGTATCAATTAATCCCTGCTTCTCAATCCTTACTTCCTTCAGTCAACACAAAGTTATTATTTAGCACTCGCAAAAGAACCCACGGCAACAAGAGGGTGTTTTCCCTGGCAAAATTCTTTTGAAAAAAACGACTCTGAGAGGGAAAACAAATACAGTTGCAGACAGGAAACAAAACAAAACAATGGGTAGCGCTGCACTTGTGGCGACGCACTTTTCGCCCGCCAGGGAGAGCAGCCCGAATTTCAT
>CM060340.1:24998136-25005636 GCA_030674155.1 Stramonita haemastoma
TATGCGACCATTTTACGTTTAACCCACCATTCAGGTACCTACATTCCAACTTCAGGGACACACCTGGGATAAAAAAAAATATAAAAATATAGCCTAGGGAGAAATGAACAGCAAAAGATCTTTTTTTTTCCATTTTTGTTTTTTTATTTATCTATTTTATTTTGATGATATGGAATAAGCACTCGTATGCTTTTTTTTATATTCCAGTCCCGTGTGCATGCAGTTTTTTTTTTAATTTTGTCATCTGTTCTTCAGAGAGAAGCAGCCCCCTTGAAGCCCGTGTTTCAGCTGTGAACTTCTTTTTCTTTTCTTCTTCTTCTTCTTACACTCACACAGCAAATGATGTTGTCTGTCATATGAGCAAAAATGCGTTGCAATGACCGTTAAGCGCCTGACAAGTCAGGGCCAGTACATCCGACTTCAATGTGGGCAAGAATTTTTATCTTTAAGTCTTTCTGGTAAAAAAAATATTTTATTTTTAAAAGGCAGGAGAATGGACCAAGAGAGCAGAAAAATTGACAAGAAAGATGTGACATGAAGAATTCAGGAGCAAGGCGGAAAAAGAGATGGATAGAAAAGAGAAAATTCCTATCACAGAATTTCCAGAAAAGTGGGGGTACTATTTATACTGACAGGCCTCAGGCACCCCCATGGGGGAGAACTTTTTAGTTCTAGTACACTCTTAGCTCTATTGGGTGACCTTTTGCGCGCCTTGGCTTCAGTACAGTTCCCCCAGTTTACTCAGCTGTAAATGGGTACCTGCCTTCTTTAGGGTCAGGGAAGGTAAAGCAGCGAGGGAGAGAGATGGGGCACCCCTCAACATGCTGGCCCTAGAGAAGCTGAGGTCTCTGATGCCTCGCTCCCCTACGACCACACTAAGTTATGGGACACCTTTACCTTTTTACACTCAAAAACTGTGGCCTAGGTCAAATCCATATCACAACTTCTGAACACCCTTATCCACCTCCTTACATTTTCAATGTCTTTTTTGTTTTGTTGTTTTTCTTACCTATTACCCACATTTGAAAGCCATGAACTGCAGCCTAAGAACTTGTGATGTTTTGAGGCCAAATAATAACCTTTAGTTTTAGGTCAGAGGACTTAACGATGACTCCCAGACCTGTGTATAAAGTGGAGACAGAGTGCATATTCCCAGCACCCACCCACCCACCCTCCTCTCCCCCAGGATGTTAAACTGGGGTACACCCAGCAACAACTTAACCACTACCAACCCCCCCCCCCCCCTCCCCCGAAAAAAACCACCCCAACTTAACCAAACTACAGAGACGCCTGTCTATCAATTAAAAAATGTATTCATTAAAAAAGTTTCCTCTTGCTCCTCCACGACAAGATATAACTGAACAATTCTTTTTTTTTGGGGGGGGGAGGGGGAGCAAGGAACCAGAAAATTAAGAAAGGACATGTGTAGAAAATTTACAAAAATGGGTTTTCTGATTATGCCATTGTATGGCAGTAAAATAAGAAAAAAATGTAGCTCCAAACCAAATTTAAAGTTACTTCATTTAAACATAACTCCATCCTCTCTGAACCACACACAACACACACACGTGCACACACACACACACACACACACACGACACACACACACACAACACACATACACACATAACACACACACACACACACACAGAGTCACACACACACACACACACACACACACACACACACACACACACACACACACACACACACACACACACACACAGAGCACACACACAACAACAACACACACACAACACCACACACACAAACTACGTACACATCAATATCACATTCATCATACATGTGCACCACTCAACACACACACATACAGTGATACACACACACACACACACATCAACCACGCACGCACACACACCACGTCACACACACACACACAAACATCACACACAACACACACACACACAAACACACACACAGTCACTCACAACACACACACACACACCACACCACACACACACACACACACACACCAACACACACAGAGTCGCACACACACACACAAAAACAGCTACAAGTACAGACAGTACTGACCACCACATGATGCCCGACCAACTCCAGAGACTGACGCGTCGTTGACACACCACCATATCCAACATGTCGTACACAAAATAACCTGCCGTCACAACCATGTCACTCGTCACAAACATTCAAATCACTTACCATCAAAAGCAAATCGTATTTTACACCTGTTATTTCATCATATAACCAGTGTCACTATCCTTCACAAACATTCAAATTACCTAAAATTAAAAGCAAATCGTCTTTAACACCACTGTTTTTCATCATAAACCAGTGTTACTCATCCTTCACAAACACTCAAATTACTTACCATCAAAAGCAAATCGTCTTTTGCACCACTTGTTTCATCATAAAACCAGTGTCACTCATTATTAACATTCGAATCACTTACCATCAAAAGCAAATCGCATTTATTTTACACCACTTTTTTTTTGTTATTAGCATCTAAGTCTGATGAGACAACAAGCCGAGGCCCTATGTGCGAACGCACACAGAACATCTCATGCACATGTTAAAAAACCTGTTCAACCTTTCTGAAGTCGGCCATTTTGTGCAGTATAGTAGGAACAGATGACAACTAATGAATTTTTTTTTTTTAATCCATACGTAAAATCTCACCAGCAGTGAACCTCAGAGCTCTAAAAACAATGTGTGCTCAGGGCCTCGGTTTATAGTCTCATCCAAAGGACTGTTGTATTCATTTGCTTTGTTTGTTGTTGGGTTTTTAATTCATGTTACTTGATTTACTTGACATATGCCTATGGATTCCCTGGGGAGCAAAGGGCCGCAACAACCCCCCACCACCACCCCCACCCCCCTTCTGTAAGGTGCATTATGGTGTGTTGTGGGCTACTGCATGGTGTGTTGTGTTGTGTGTGTTTGGTGTGTTTATGGTCTACTGTATGGTGCATTATGGTGTGTTGTGCTACTGTCTGGTGTTGTTATGGTGTGTATGTGTGTTGGCTACCATATGGTTGTTATTATGCTGTGTTGTGGCTTAATGTTGTGTTTGTGTAATGGTGTTGTTATGGCTACTGTAAGGTGTGTTATGGTGTGTTGTGGCTACTGTATGGTGTATTATGGCTACTGTATGATGTGTTGTATGTTGTGGGTACTGTATGATGACTGATGTGTTATGGTGTGTTTATATGGTTCTACTGTATGGTGTGTTGATTGGGCTACAAGGTGGCACTATGTTTTATGGTGTGTTATGGTGTGTGTTGTGGCTACTGTATGATGTGTTGTGTGCTACTGTATGATGTGTTGTGGCTCTGTATGGTGTTGTGGTGTACTGTATGGTGTGTTATGGTGTGTTGTGGCTACTGTGTGGATTGTTGTTATGGTGTGCTGTGGCTGCTGTAATGTGTTGTTATGTGTATGTGATACTGTATGGTGTGTTGTGGCTACTGTAATGTGTGTGTTATGTTGTGTGTGGGTTGCGGATACTGTGTATGATGGTGTTGTGGCTACGTATGATGTGTTGTGGCTACTGTATGGTGTGTTATGTGGTATGGTTGTTTGGCTAGTAACGTGTGTGGTGTGTTATTTGATGTGTTATGTGTGTTGTGGCACTGTATGTTATGTGTTTGTGGCTATGTGTGGTCCATGAGTGTGTTGGATAACTGTTATGTTAATGACAACGTAACACCAACCCAATTTTGGCATGTGTTGTGACTGTGATGTTTAATTGTTAAATTACATGTGTGTGTGGTATGTAACTGTGTCATTTACAGATGATTTTTGCATCCTGATGTGTAGGATTGGGTAAACTGCAAACTGCTGTTTAGCACTGTGTCCCTTTTGGTAGTTGGGCATAAATGATAAGGTCATTTACATAACAACAAACACCACACACCACACACACCAAAAACAAACTTTTACGCATCAGTTAGATGACTGTATGGTTAAATTGTAAAATCAGTGTGTGTAAACTTTCATTTCAATGTTTTCTTCATCCGTGTGACAACAATCTGCAACTCTGACACTGTCCCCTTGGGTGTCTGATGCACTTCAACACACACACACACACACCACACACACACACACACACACACACACACACACACAGCACACACACACACCACCACCACCACTCCTCACTCCATTTCAAACCATCTCTCACACACACACACAGACCACCACACAACGATTGCGAAATCTGCTACAGTTAACCGTTCACCTTTCATAAGAGTAGGCCATTGTGTGCCAGTGGGAACAAATAAGATTTACATAACTGCATGCATACACATGGGGACTGGATGGAAAAAAAGTACATGAATACTTATTCTATTATCCTCAATATAAAAGAATTTTAAACACACACACACACACACACACACACACACACACACACACACACACACACACACACGAACATTTTCAATATTTGAAAAGGGCTCTTGTTAGTACACCTACACAAGCCAACCTTCCCTGCATCATGTGACAATTAAATACAATGTCAACCACGTGCGTGACCTCATTAGCGTTACATAACTTTCGTTCTAAGACTTACGGTAAAGGATTACTTTCAATCAATGACCGATATACTCACCTACAGACATTGATATCAGCGCGTAAGAGAACGATGAATAAGTAGAAATCATATCCTCTCCCATCTTCGGCGTCTCCCAGAAACTGGAAAAAAAAACAACCACAAAATCTTTAAAATAGGGTGGACTACGGAGACAGTGATTTGTAGAACAAGCATGTTGACCTAATTTTGTTCAGTTGCATAAGCTCTGGAATAAAGTGTTTTGTAAACAAACTTCAACGTCTACGCGCATTCAGCTTCTAGAAACACAAAGGCAGTTCATTTTCTTACCATAGCAGGGCCCACGGACCGCTGATGCAAGCGTGCAGGAATGATATGGTGATGTTTTTCCACCGCCACTGGGCGTGAGTGGCGGCTCGTGGACACAATTTTGTTGCCAACACAGATGCCAAGTAGAACAGAAATGCCGACAATAAAATGATCACACAGCCGACCGGGGCTTGAGAAATGTTCTCTGGCCAAATCTCGCTTCTATCAGGCACTGATTCCATTTTCAAGACCGAAAAACCACGACTTGTTTCCCTGATTTCCCTTGCAAACACGATCCCTGAAGTTGTGTACAGCAACAAGTTGATTTGACCCGACCACTGCCTCGATTTCATATCTATCACAGGTCAAGGCCGTTAAGGACACTTAAACTTTATTTTGATTGGTCAATATTTGCTGCATCATTTCTGTTCTCATCCTAAGTTCTCTGCTTTTGTTTTGTACCTGTACAGTGACTGTACACATTATGATGAACTATTACAATCAAACCTTAATGTCTGCAACACAAAATAAAAGAAAAACAAAACCAAAAAGACAATAACTGAACGAAAGAGACAAAGAACATAGACCAATCAATCATCCTACCCTTCCCCTCCTTCATTTGATTTTGAAGGAAAAGAAAAAAATATTGAGGAAAAAGTAGTGGAGGAAAACAAGTACCTGTATCCTTTTAGAGATTCTCAATCATTTTGAAAATGACTTATCAAAGATTTTTTATTTAATTTTAAATAAAGAATTTACTCTAGGAAATAACGAGAATGATTAGTGATGATGACCTTCACCTTCATTTGAGGAAGGTCATGAAGCAGGGCCAGACAAGGATCAGATTCCATCTCGAGAAACTGAAGGATCCATAGGTGGCTGAAGCCTTCCAAGCCATGATAGGAGGGAAATTTGCACCCTTCACCATGTTCAACCCAGATGACACAGATATTGTCAAGTTTGTCAACATCTTTAACAAGGCAGTAACTGATTCAGCCAATGAGATTCTTGGCAGGCAACGAGGAATGAAGCAGCCCTGGGTCACAGCCAACATCCTTGACCAGTGTGACAAACGAAGAGAACAAGAAAAAGAAGAACGAGATAGAAGGTGCGAGGCAGTATAAGGCAATCAACAAAGAAATTAGAACAAGCGTGAAAGAGACAGCAGAAACCTGGATGAAGAAAAGTGCCAGGATATTGAAGAAAATCTGAGCAAGAACAACAGCAATGAAGCGTACCAGCTAGTAAAAGACCTGACAGGCACAAAACAGGGGAAAACCAGCACCATACAAGACAAAAATGGAAAGATCTTAACAGAATACCAGGACATTCTAAAGAGATGGACAGAATATTGCGCAGACCTGTATACCCACAAAACCTCAGGAGATCCAGAGGTACTGAATGTCCCACCACCACAAACACTGACAACTACCCCATCCTTCGGGAAGAGGTGAAAGTAGCTGTGAAATCGATGAAGAAGAGGAAATCAGCAGGAACAGACAACATCCTGGCAGAACTGGTTCAAGCAGGGGGAAAGCCATGATAAACACCCTATTGATAATTTGCAACAAGATCTGGCAGACAGGAGACTGGCCTACACCATGGACACAATCACTAATCATCACCCTACCCAAGAAAGGCAACCTACAACAATGCCAGAACTATCGCACAATCAGCTTAATATGTCATCCAAGCAAAGTCATGCTGAAGATCCTACTGAATCGACTGAAACCACAAGCAGAGAGATCATTGCTGAAAAACAGGCAGGCTTCAGGGCAGGACAAAAGTACAACAGAGCAGATTTTTTATCTAAGAATACTATGCAAGAACTACCTTCAGCATCAGCAAGACCTTTACCACGTTTTTGTGGATTTTAAAAAGGTCTTTGACTGGGTATGGCATACAGCTCTGTGGGCTACCTTGAGGCTGTACAACATCAATGCCAACATGATCAGAGTCATTGAGGAGCTCTACAACAAGGCCACTAGCGCAGTCTATTTCAATGGTGGCATAGGGATTGGTTCAGGACGACGTTCGGCGTCAGACAAGGCTGCTTGCTCTCACCTACTCTCTTTAACATCTTCCTTGAGAGAATCATGACTGATGCACTGGAAGATCATGAAGGAACAGTCGGCATTGGAGGCAGAACAATTACCAACTTGCGTTTTGCTGATGACATCGATGGACTGGCAGGGAAAGAAGAAAAGTTAGGTTAGTGGAACGCCTCGACAAGACTTCAACAGCCTATGGCATGTAGATCAGTGCGCAGAAGACCAAGCTGATAACAAACAATATCAACGGCATCAACACCAACATCAGGGTCAGTGGTCAGAATTTGGAAATGGTACAAAGCTTCAAGTATCTGGGAGCAATTGTAACAGAAAAGGGATCCAAGCCTGAAATACTCGCAAGGATTCCACATACAGTTACAGCACTGACAAAATTGAAGACCATTTGGAAGAACAGGAACATCTTGCTCAGCTCAAAGATCAGGCTGATGCGCACTCTGGTCATCTGAATATTCCTGTATGCTTGTGAGTCATGGACCCTCACAGCAGATCTGGAGAGGAGAATACAGGCCACAGAGATGAGATGCTTTCGCAGACTCCTTGGCATCTCTTACAAAGACCACATTACTAACGAGGAAGTCAGAATCA
>CM060340.1:25023136-25120636 GCA_030674155.1 Stramonita haemastoma
ATAACTCGAAATCCAGACAAATATCAACAGAGAGAGAGAGAGAGAGAGAGAGAGAGAGAGAGAGAGAGAGAGAGAGAGAGAGAGAGAGAGAGAGAGAGAGAGAGAGAGAGAGAGAGAGAGAGAGAGATCTTTGTTCTGCCCCTATTTTTCATTGTGGATTTATGAATGCCAAGTAGGCTACTATAGCACTGCTTATGCTTGACTGCTTCTTGTTGTTGTTGCTAATGGTGTTGCTATGTTTACCGTTGTTCTATATCCTTCTTGGGGCAGACTAGCCTTTGTGGTTAGACTGTTGCGCTGGTAGATCTAGATCCGTACAGTTGAGGTTTGTATTAGAGTCCCAGCACAGTTATAATCCAATTTAGGGACTGTGGTCCCAAGTCACCCCACTTTGGCGCAGCCGGCCACCCTAAAATTAGTACAATTATTCTTGTTAGCAACAGTACAGTCCAGCAGAAGAGTGCTGCCCAAGCCACATATTTTAAATATATATATATATATATATATATTATATATACAATTATATATAAAAACTATATATATATAATTAAATATTCCTGCATACACACTACAGGCTAGTAGCCTGGGCCTTGTATCAATTAGGAGCTTCAATCAGCTAGTGCAGCACTGCTTTGCTTGCCGGCAGTTCTCTCTTGTTGCTTCAACAGAATCGTTCTATTTTTTGGGTGTGGCCCGAGGTGCTGTAGTGGGAGACTTCACCGAAGTGGGAGACCTTCTGACTTCCTGGCTTCTGTCTACAACAGTCCCTAAATCGGAGTACTTCCGCTGGGACTGTAATATAATTTCAACAACAACAATAATCAGAATCAACAACTCATGTGCATAATTATTATAGTGGAGGGATACAGGAAATGAGCACGAATTATGGCGCAGGCTGGTCTGCTGCCGCTGCTGCTGTGGTCAGCCAGGTAGACCTGTAGGCCTAGGCTATAGGGTACTGTAGGTAGGCCTAGCAGGGAGGATATTATTTTTTATCACCCACCCTGCACCTCCCCCTTCCACTTTCCTACCCCCCCCCCCCCCCTCTTCTCTCCCTCAGTAGATGAAAGGCATCCACTGATTCACTCTATAACCTCCTACCTATACCCACCCTCCCCCACCAGTCCACTGTTATACTGTTAGGTTATACCTCTGCTGCCCTTCTACCCCCCCCCCCCCCCCTCAATCCCTCCTCCTCCTCACTTCCCATACCAGCCTCCGTTGTAGTAGGCCTATATAAAGAGGAAGAGGGAGTCATGGAAGGGTGCGGAGTAGTGTTTAGATTTTTTTAACCCTCTCCCATTTTCTAATGCCGCAGCGGGCTTTTCGGAAAAGGCCCCATTTATTTTATCGTGCCGCAGCATGCCGAGAATCGCTCGCGGCCAGTGGGTATTTTCCATCACGCTCTGAGCATGAACAAGTTCACACACACCATGAGTGACTTTTCCCGCTATAGTAAGGATAGCCCAATGGCTTTTCAGTACTATTTTTGGCACCACACATCCTTCCATTCTCAAGAAATTAGTCAGCGTCTCTCATTTTCATTCACACATTTTCTCATAGTTAAGAATGGCGGCAAAGCACGAAGATGAAATGTGGGAAGATTTTCCAGAAGATGAAATTGACGAAATTATGCGTCAAGTTGAGGAGATTGAAAGACAACAGAATAGAGAATCTGATGTTGAAATTGAAACTGAAGAAGGAAGGGATGAAATAGATGAGGATTATGCAGTAGAAAGTGACCCTGAAGACAACATTCCACTACTAAATTTGCAGACGACGTGGCGCGCGGCGCACACAGCGCTGGCAGTGAAAGATTTTCAGTTGCCTGCAGGCCCTGTACACACACTAGGCCTACCGCTCAGTGCCAAGCCCCTGGATTATTTTTTTCTGTTTGTTTCCCCAACTTTTTTTCGTAGTGCGGCAGATGAGACAAATTAGTATGCCAAACAAAAGATCGCTGCTAGAGGTGTGGCTTCTGATCCTTTGTGGACAGACACAACACCTGAGGAGATCAGGCCTTACCTGTCTATACTGATAATGATGGGAATCAATCGTCTGCCCAGAATACATATGTACTGGTCCACTGACCCCAAGTTTTCTCACTCATGGATCAGTACTGTCATGCCCAAAACACGATTTTTGAAGCTGAATCAATATTTTCATTTGAGAGAACACAGTGACACACCTGGACGTGACAGCCCCCAGTACGACCCTCTCTTCAAGATCAGGCCCTTTCTCAATGACATCAAAGCCCAGTTCAAGGCACGACGCAATCCATCCCGTGAATAAATAATGTACCGTGTTTGCGTATTTTTTATTTCTCTTTAGTATGTAGAAAAACTGTACAATCCCAGACAATGGACTTGGTGACAATCTTCATGTGATGTGTATTATTCAATCGATTACCCTGACGTGGAATCCTATAGAGGGCCTGTAGGTAGGACACTATTTTTTTTTTAAATTTTGACTCATACTAGTGCATGATGTGCATGTTAGAGCATATTATTTTACTAACAGCATGAAGTGAACATGTTGTCACCTTGATTTGGTGACAAAAAGGGGGACAGCAACACGACATATATAAGCAGGACTGTCAAATTTTGATGCAAAGTAAACTATGACAACTTATGAACATTCCTGTCAAATTTCAAGACTCTACTATCAGTAGTTTTTATATGGTGGTGTATATTACTAAGGAACTGTGTTTTACTAGAAAAAGATTGAAATTTTCCGAATACTAGGAGGAGTTTCTTGGTCAGAAAAGCGAATGGAAGAGGGTTAAAGGTGGCCCGGGGGGGGGGGGGGGGGGGCTAACCACAACCAGACATTTCCTTGAGTGGACTCTTTTAATAAAAGCCTTACGGCAAGAAAAAAGGGAACCAACCCTTCCTTTTAATATATATGTTTCTTAACCCTCTTAACTCCCTTTTTTTTATTGCTTTGTCTTCATATACACTATGTGTGGTAAGACAGTAAACCCTATGACTGAAACTGAAATGGAAGGGTGAAAGGGTAAGCAACAACAACAACAAAAAGACAAAATGATGTCATCACAAGCCCAGGTTTGGTTTTGGTTTTGGGTTTTGAGTTGGGTTGTTGTTTTTTTCTAGATAGATATAGCTTGATGGGGGGGGGGGGGGGGGGGGGGGGGGGGGGGGAAGCAAGTTTATTGCATATTCCATGTACCATCTGGAAATAAAATTTTGACTTGGTTTGTAGTTATCCTTGTATATCTATCAGGACTTCAGTCTTGCATAACTTCATTGTTTACCATAACTCCTGTGGAGGGAGCACAGACTCATTCATTGTTTTTCAGGCTATAATAATGTTCACTATGATAGCAAGGATATGTGACATACAAACTGGCTTTGCTGTCTCATTCTTCATTTCAGAATTTTAATCCTTGGTAGCCTAGCTGTGCTAGTCAATGGCAAATGTGTCAAAAACAAGGGACAGAAGGCGTAGTTTGATGACGTCATTTTGCCTTTTTGTTATTGTTGTTGTTGTTGTTGCTTACCCCTTTAATCCCTAGCTACCTTCTTCCTTATACCCTTCGGATGTGGCTATAAACCGAGGTCCCGTGTGCGAACGCATGCAGAACATCTTGGGCACACGTTTAATCCTGTTCTGCTTTTCGTAAGAGTAGGCCATCGTGTGCCGGTGGGAACAGATGATATTTACAAAACTTTATAGATTTTAAAATGTGACGAGGCGATAGCCCTGATATGGCCTATGTGGTCGGCGGGGCTAAAAGCACCATTATTGGATTGGATTGGATCTAGATCTAGATCTACACACGAGGACTTGATGTAAGAAAAAAAAAGCATATGAATGGTTATTCCATTATCCTCGATGTAAAAGAAGAAGAAGAAGAAGAAGAAGAAGAAGAAATAAATAAATAAAAAATATGCTAAAGTTTCAGACTCTTCACAATATTTAAGGTAGTAGAGAGAATGGAATGAAGAAATTCTTCACCCTTGATGAACCTCAGAGCTGCAGCTGAGGAACAAAAACAAACAAACAAACCAAAAAACCCAAAGAAACAAACCAAAGACTGTAACATCAACTAGCCGCCACTTAATCCCCCCCCCCCCCCCCCCCCCCCCCCCCCCAGTTCCTAGGCCAGAGCTCCCAGGTACACCAATGGCGAGATTTTTGTGTATAATTTTTATTTTTTAACGTGTGCGCAAGATGTTCTGCGTACGTTCGTACACGGGGCTCCGGTTTATAGTCTCATCAGAAGGATTTTGACATTCTGTCCGATTTTTTCCCTCAAACTGGGAAGAAAGAAAGGGCAAAGCTGAGAATCGAACCCAGAACCTCTCTGTTTTCTTGTTTGACAGGCAGGCGTCTTAACCATCATACCACCTTTCTCCTTGATATCAATTTCACACCCTGGGTGGAGAAAAATTGTACAGGGTGAGTGGCATTGAGAATATACCGGGGTTTGCCCCTTTTCAGCCTGTGGGCCAGATTTAACACACACAACACACACACACACACACACACAGTGACACACACAGTGACACACACACACACACACACACACACACACTTTCTCAAGGAGATGCTATTTTTGTCAACATTCTTTCATTAAGTCTAGGGCCTAGTAATAACAATGGTTGATTGTGGTAGACCTAAGATCTAGCTAATGACGAGGAAAAAAAACATTTGGCTACAGCCCAAACAATCATCATGGCATGGACTCTTGTGTCATGGGCTGCAACAAATTCAGATAAAGAATGAAGAAACCAAAATAAAGTAAGACAGAAACTGTAACCTATTACTACTGTAATTCTAGCCGAGCAAAAACAATGAAGATAGTGTTATTGCTGTTAAAGCTTTTCAAGCCATTTAGCAATACGTCATAAGATTGATCGGTACACACTTGCTTACAGAATTAACGTCATATCATGAACAACTGACTTGGCATGGAAATCACGCCAGTATAGTTTTGTGTTGATGGCGCTTCAAGTCTAGCCTAAAGGCCTAGAGGGCCTAGGCTAGTAGAGGTGCCGTGTATTGAAGGAAGTCCGTGTGTGTCATGAGAACAACAAGAGCCACAAGGTCATAACAACCTCATGTCTCCTTGACCTACTTTAAGAATAGCCCATCCAGAATGCATTGAAAATAGGTCACTGCATAAGCTCACAACACTTATTTTTCCCCTTGAATCATGGCCTTTAAAATCATTTCTTTTTGGCTTATTTGCTATCAAATTTTTTGCCAGTTCCGTCCCTCCAATAAGCTGTGTACTCAAACTTCTGGTCTTTTTTGTTACCCCTCTATTCTACTAACACACTTTGCTGGATGCTCAAAATAAACATGCTCCGTCATCGTTGGGGTCAGGGGTCAGAGGCATAGTCAGAAAGACCTGCAGACTAAGGCCGCAATTTACTGTAATTTTGTTGTCCATGTCCCTTTAAAAAAAAACTAAAAACTCAGACGCGTACGTCTACACGCATAGTTTAACTTTCTGAGAAAACATACCACAGCAACTACCATAGTATTTATGTGAGAAAAGTGTGCACATATATTCAAAAATAAGAATGCGTAATGATGACTATAATGATGATGATGATGACGATAATATATAATGAATAATAATAATAATATATATAATAATAATATATAATATAATAATAATAATAATAATAAATTTAAATAATAATAATAATAATAATAATAAAACAATAATGGTGGTGATGATGTAATTGATGTATAATTAGTAGTGTGTGTGTGTGTGTAGTGTGTGTGTGGTGTGTTAAGTTAAAGTTAAAGTCTGTCCCGAGCTAAGGCTCATCAGGCGGTGCTTATCCCGGTTTCTGTGCGTTAAGCGACTGAGAGTCACAGACTCCCCTGGATAGGACGCCAGTCTATCGCAGGGTTAACCCAACACAGGTTGGTACCCCTTTTACACTGGTGGGTGAGAAAATAGCCGTAAGTGCCTTTTCAAGGCACAACGCCATAGCGGAATAGCTGGATCGAACCGCAACCTTAGATTACGAGTCAACGCCCTAACCACTAGGCCACAGCGGCGTAAGTGTGTGTGTGTGATATTTGCTTATATGAATTAAGCAAATTTATTATCAAGAGTGAAATTCCCCAAATTGTTAAAAAGATCACTTGGTTTCCCCACAATTTTAAGTGTTAGGCCTACAGCAGCATTGGCTGATCTTTCCTCAAAATTCTTTGTTTTTCGCCAACAATAGTGTATTACACTGCTTCTGCTCACTTCTTTGTGTCCATTTTTGTCACCTTAGGTAAAAAAAAAAAAAAAAAAAAAAAAAAAAAAAAAAAAAAAAAATACAAGCACCTAGAGACTGGATCATGAAACGAGGAGTCAGTCCGAAGTCTTTTCTTGATGGAGAATTTTGGGGACTGGTCAACCCACTTGCTTTGTAAAAACTGTTTTGTAACGTTTGGATTTGTGCATTTCCTTCGACATTTTGCATGCATGTTACCTTCTACTGCAACCCTGTCATCAGCCCGCTTCTTGCATACGTTGTTGATCCAAGGGAGTTCTTTACTCCCCGGTGTAACTTTTCATTATTGCTGCTAAGTCTACTCTTGCAAAGGCTGCTACATCTCTTCTATGTTCTGCAACAGAACCTATTAAGTGTGTTTAGTGCTTCGTTTAGGGGGGGGGGGGGGGGGGGGGCGGGAGGAGCAAGATAGACTATGTCATTTTTTGTAAATGATATTCAGAATATGAAAATCAAGATTTCTAGCTACAAGAATAATTATTGCAATGTGATAAGATCTACGAAAAGCTGAAAACTGCGAGGAGTGGAGAAAGATAGCAGCAAATTTGCAAAATTTTCAGTGGTCCCCAGAAGTCTACAAGACCATGGGATAGATGAGGGAGACTAGAAGTTTAGGGAAAGAACAATATATTCAGACTCTGGTACATTTGTTAAATACTTTTTTTTTTTTTTTAAACAACACTAACAACAAACAATTCAAACATTATAGAGAACATTTAACAGACTGAGTACTTGATTTTTAAAACATGAAAGACGAAATGCTTCTTTCTTTCAGTCACGCAATCTTGTGGCTGAGAACATTGTCTTATCCACTAAACCACACCTTAGTAACTGGTACACATTAAAAAAAAAAAAAAAAAACCTCACATCATGGATGCTCTCCTAAAATATTAGCGTATGACTGCTTACTATGATACTACTATTATATATATATATTATATATATATATATATATATATATATATATATATATATATATATATATTATAGAATTATATTAAACATTAAAAACAAAACAAACCCAGGAGGGCAAGATTAACTAGCCAGCGATACAGCGCTCGTTTTGCTCAACTGGTTTCCATTGTCCCCAATAGTAAAGTTTCTGATGTTTTTTGTCGTTGTTGTTGGGTTTTTTTTTGTTTTTTTGGGTTGTTTTTTTTGTTTTTGTTTTTGTTTTTTTGGTTTTTTTTTGGTGGGGGGGGTAATAACATCGATTGTCCATGTACTCTTGTTTTAAAGACTTTAAGTATAATTATTGCCTTGCATCATTTTCATAGCATATGTTGATATAATATAACTTTTTTATTTTTTATTTTTTTTTTGCAGTTAGTCAGTCTAATCCCCAGATAAGAATGGCAGGATGGTTTAGACATTCACATATGACTAGCAAGTAAACGGAGTCGGAATGAGGCTACCTTAATTGGTGGGGGGAAAAACCGATCCTATGTGCAAAAATCTCTTTATTGGTGAACCTGGGAGCTCTATTTGAGGAATGGGGGAGGGTAGGTAGAGAGGATAGATTATTTTACGGAACTATTTTCCTTTAACACCAGTACCAACTTCATTCCTCTGAAAGTCCTTCCGATGAGACTCTTAGCAGAGGTCCTGTGTTCACGTTAAAACCCGTTCTGCTATTTTAAAGAGTGTGCCACTGTGTACCAGTAGAAAGAGATGACAAAATTTAAACACACACACACAACACAACACATATGCCACATTTAAGACAAAAATCAACCCCCACCCCCACCCCCACCCCCCAACTGTGGTGTTGTGTTTAGACATCATCCCTTAATTTAAGTCGGAATGCAGTTCCATCATAGGAAGCAAACAGTCGGACATGCAAACTCTGACATTCCGCGGTCTTCTTCGGAGCACTAGCCGGAGAAAAAAGAAAAAAGAAAAAAAAAGTAAAAAATTCAAACTGACCACCCAATTTTGACAGTCTGTCCTGCTACCTAACCCTGTAGTGTGGCCAACACCCCCCCTCTTATTCCCCAAAAGAAACGTGTAAGAGTAAGAATACAGTGACGGTTTCCTAATCGGATAAGTCCGCTGGGACTATACTAGGCCTACAATCAAACCAATCAAAGCGCGGGGTGAAACGACGAGAAAGCACGGGGTGAAACGACGGCAGAGTCCAGCTGGGACAAGGCTAGACTAGGCCATAGGCTAGGACCTACAAGGTGAGAGAGAGACGGAGGAGAACACTTCGTGAACAGAGGTTTATAAGAAGTAAGTAGAAGACCGATAGGGCCTACGGTTTGTACTATAGATATAGATAGATCTATATTATCAGTCCCTAAATCGAATAACACTTCTGGAACTCTAATACAATGTTATCATCGTTTTAATTGAATGTAGAACTGGGATGGGTCTACTCTGCTAGGTACTCTGGAGTCTGGAGCGACTTTTGGACATGGCGCAAGTGTAGGCACAACCTGTGCCGAATAAACGCCATCACTAATCTAGCCTAGGTGTCCACATCCTCAACCATAGGCCTATGGTTTAGCCTAGCCTAGATAGTGTAGTCATGAATGTAATTTTCAAAAGAAAGGGAAGGAAAATATGTAATTTTGCTAGATACAGGGATAAACGTTGTTTGTTTTTGGTACTAGGATAGAAATATTATTATTGTAGGCCATGTCACCAGGCCTAGGCTCTAGGCTATCGAGCTTTAATACTTTTATAGGCTAATCATGCCTAATGCGACATTTTGTTTTTAAACTTTCGTTCATTACTGACGCAGTGGAATCTAGTCTTCGTGGTGTTTTTTGGTGATAGCAAAGGAGTCCAGTCTACTTTTTATTTTTTATTTTTTTTACGCTATTCGCCTATTCAATTTTGACTGGGCTACATTGCCTAGGCCTAGGCTTGCAAATGTACCTAGACGGTCGTTGTTGTTGTTGTTTTAATCTATCCACTGTTTGAAGGGGGGTCATTTGTAATGGAAAGGGATTTCATGGAATCAAAATAATAGATAGTATTTATTAGGTCTATCCTACTTAAAATTTAGGCTGCATGAGTTGATGTTGCCGGTAAGTTTTCAATTAGGCCCTATAGAAAGAACACAAAGGCCACATGGGTTGTGCTGAGTGTGCATTTATTTTTATGTGATCCACAAGTAAACAATGGATGGGCACAGGTGGCCATTGTGCAGTGTTATTCGCCCATATGGTATTCTTATGGTAAAAAAAAAAAAAGTATCCTTTTTGCTTTTTTCAGTTTTATAAACTAAGTGGCTGGCATTCACAGCACAACCTGGTTTTATTGGCCTTCAGGAATTAAGGTCATTCGTTTATTTATTTATTATTTTAAATTGCTGTGGGATGTTTGAAGGGTTGGATGGTGTTACTTTTGAACTTAGATAAAATGTGTTATTCACTCATGGACTTTCTGATCCTGAGGATGCGACCTAAGGAATCTTGAGTTTGGCTGTGGCAGGGAGATTGAAAGGAGCGGCGTGGGAACAGCAAGACAGAAATGTCATGGAAAATGAGGCGGCAAATAAAAAGTTTTTATTTGAGTTGGGGAAATGGGCCTTGACATGACCTGCACGGTCATTTGGGGCAATAACATGAAATGAAAAGATCGAACCGCTATACAATGCAGTACAGTTTCTTTCCATATCTACCTGCATTGTCCGTGATACCAGAGTTTTGGCTGACAATCACAGCATTTCTATTTGGTGCTGATTTCCATGTCACACTATATGTGGCTATAGTCTATACTAGGGTCCAAAGGTATACATGGAGATACAGTGTAAGATGTTACTATTTGCTTACCAAGATTAACCCTTTGACTGCCCATATAAAGAACCAACGAATGTAACCAATGAATTTTCCAAATAGCATCTGCTCATATAAAAGGATTTTATTGCCACCAAACTATTGGGATAATATAAAATTATCACCAAAAATAAACGTCTAGCAATCTAAACTGTACCAAATCCAACATGGTGATAAATTGAAAAAATGTGGATGACTAACTTTGTGCACATAATTGACATTTCTGCATTAACGCTAAACAATTTTAAGGCCAGAGCTTCTGACTTAGGAGATGTCCTGAAATCATTCCAGAATATAGAAATTATATTTTAATTAAATCATCTGCATCCAGGATCAATGCCAACACTGAAAGAAAAAGATTTACGTGTCACACAACTGGGTTTTCCATCAATATGGGTACCTGGGTTAATACATAGTTTCATCAATGTTTTTGGAAATGGACTTGGTATGATATCAACACGTGGAAAATATAAATCGGGCTTCATAAAGGGTTAAGCACTGATGCGCACATGTGAGCACGTATTGACGTGTAAACAGGCAAACTTCAACGGTACGGTACACGCTGTGCTTTTGACCGTTGGGATGATAGCATTGAAAGCTTGCACAGTCGTGGTGTTGTGTTGATATCCATCTTTCATCCTTGGATGCAATGTCTACACTTGAAAGGCAGAACCAAGTTTATGTGATAAGAGTTTGCTTGCATTCAAGCATGGACTGGTTTAACTTCATTCTCCAAAGGATTTGGGGAAGAAGTTGTATTGATTCAACCAGGGAAAATATTAAATAGGCTTCATAAAGGGGATTTGAAAACTTGATGGTCAATGTGAGCTCCGGTTAATTAACCACTAGGCAAACCCATCCGTCACTGATAGTTTGAAGTTTTGTCACTATGGCAACATCGTAGCTCTTGTTCCTCGAGGCCACAGCAGATGAGCTCGAAAAAAGCTCAATCTTTAAATCACTGGCCAGATGGTATAAAACTGACAGATGCCGTAATCCAGCTTGGCAGTGCGTAATAGGACAAACTCCTCCATAGCTCAAACCCTTGCAGCTTGGCTGCAGAAAGGAACCTTCCCCCAAGTGGGGAGAGAAGCAGCCATGATCCTTGTATACAAGAAAGGTAAACTTTAAAGATGAGAAGAAAGCATCAAGCTGCCGACCAATCAGCCTCACCAGTTTGTCGCCAAAACCATGGAGAGGATAGTCGACGCCAGGTTACTCTGCCACCTGGAGACAAAGCAACTTCATGGCTCCCGAACGAGCAGGCTTTTGGCAATTCTGGAGCACTGCAGATCAAGTACATACCTGTCACAAGAGAGAAGGAGGAGAAGCTTGTTTAACTCTTTTCTGCCTGTATAGACTTGAAGGCTTTCGACAGAATATGGACAGACGGTCTTCTGGTGAAGACGCCAAAAAAATGGAATCAAAGGCAACATTGCTATTTTGGATAAGTCTTTCCTATACAACCGAAAAACAAGAGTGACTCTCAATCACTACAGCCAAAAAAAAAAGCTGATCAGAGTTCTGGTCTCCCCAACATTTTTTTTTCCTTTTAATTCTATGCATCCCAGAGTTTCTTTTTCAGTTACCTTTGTACACTGCCATTTTCCCCTCCAGTCATTCTTCCTTAGAACTATATTTGTGACGCTCCACCACGTCGTATTTTACCAGAGGTCAATTTTTAATTATGGTCATGCTATGATTCTGCAATAAAATGGCTATAGATACATCACACACACACAAAAAAAATGAAACTCTGACAATTCTAAGTTATTACAGCTTGAAATGATAGATTGCAGGAAATGACAAAAATGAGAAATTGACAAGCATCCTAATAGGTGGCAAGAATGAGGGCTTTGGTCTTTTTAAATCATGTTTAAAGGTAAACGGAAACGAAATTATGCCCTGCTGTTTCATTACAATATAAAATAATGGCTATAGTTTTATAATCATCAACATCTTAACATCAACAACTTGACCTCCACCTGCCTTTAATGGCTCTTAGCGGAAAAGTAGGTCAGGTATTCATTTCGTGGTGGGAGTCGCATATATCAATTCTGCATTTTCCTGCTTTCACCCGTCTTCTCCCCCTTTCCCATTCTCTCTCTCTCTCTCTCTCTCTCTCTCCTCCTCTCCTCCTCCTCTCCTCTCTCTCCCTCTCTCTCTCTCTCTCTCTCTCTCTTTCTCTCTCTCCCTCTCTCCCTCCCTCCCTCCCTCCCTTTCTTCCCCTCTCTCTCTCTCCCCCTCCAGCCCCTCCCGATCCCTTCCTCCCTCCACCCCTTCCTTTCCCCATCTTAATATCTTCTTTCTCTCCTGAATCCATTCTTTCATTTTCTCATGTTCTCACCTGTACTATAGTTTCACTGCTTTCTTCTCTCCACAGACCGTAATGCCTGTTTTTACGCAAGTCAAAAACACTTTAATCATCCCTGAAGGGCAATTACAATACTGACAGGCATATTGATATATTTCATATTTGTTCAAGCATTTTATGCTTAAATAAGCATTCAGATTCAATCAAAACCTGTTAACTTGAATGTGGAGTCCCACAGGGTTCAGTTCAAGGCCCCGTTTTGTTCACTCTACACTGCTCCTCTTTCATCTATAATAAACTGTCATAACATCAATCATCATTTTTATGCCGCTGATTCTCAAATTCAAAGTAGTGCAACTCCTGAAAACCTGCCTTCCCTCTTGACAAATATGTCCTGTCTTCAAGATATCTTAGTGTCTTGGACCACTCGAAAGTGAGGTATCATCATGCCATAGTACTTTTTTAAGCTGAGTATGGCCAAAGGAAACCTTTTCTCTTTGTCCATGCACTCTAGACACCCTAGGAGAATGTTTGTGTTTTAGTATTGCAGTGTTTTCATACAGAATACATGGCAACACCACTCACATAATTGTGTTTAATTATGTTGTTTACTAGAGATTACATAATTATTGTGGACAAAACAAACAACTTTTGACACATGATACAAATATGAAGGAAAAATAATGCAACACATGTAACAATCATTTGCCCACATTATTCTCAGATTTCATGCTGTTCTGATTTATAGTATGAGAGATATTACATTTTAAACATACCCGCCCATTTCAGCTCATTTTGGCCAAATCCTTCCATGACCAGGAATTTGATTGTGTCAGTTCACTATAGGATACTAAGAGTTAAAAACGGGATGATTCAAAACAAGTTACAGCTGAATGCCGATAAAACTAAAGCCATGCACCTAGGGACAAAATATAAACTCTCCTCCATCACTACAACTTCAATAGATTTTGGCGGTACCTCAGTTGCTCTGCCCACCTCTTTGAAATATCTAGGTGTTGTTATTGACAACACACACTCTATGCAAAAATTGATCACCCAAACCTGTCAGCCCTGTAACTATCAGTTGCGGCGTATTAGTGCAATTTGCAAGTATTTGTCTACTGAAGCATCTTCCAAGCTTGTCACTTATCTTCTTTCTCGACTGGACTACTGTAATTCACTGTTGGCTGGTTTACCATCATCATCTATCCACTCCCTTCAACGTATTCAAAACTCTGCAGCTCAACTTGTTCCAAGAAAGAAAACATCTGAGCACATTACTCCTCTTTTGCAATCTCTTCACTCGTTACCTGTCGCACAAAGAGTAAAGTACAAGATCAATACCCTCTTGTTACAAATGTCTACACAAGACTGCACCTTCTTATCTCTGCGACTGTCTTCATTTATACACACCTTCTCGTTCCCTCCGTTCTGCTGCAGATACCATGTACTTACAAATACCAAGGTTCAAACACTCCAATGTTGGCCGTATTTCTAGTTCATCTGTCTGGGAAGACCTCCCTCTTTCGAACCTCCCTCTTTCCCTTCGTCAAAATCCCTTAACACATTCAAATCCAAACTAAAGACACATTTATTTTCTACCTAGGTTCTTCTTAAATCATAGCACAGTACCTCACATCTGTTCCTACTCTTATCAGTCTCCTCCATCTCTGTCACCTTGCCGTGTGAGTGTGTGTGTGTGTGTGTAGACATGTAATTTGTTAATGTTTATGAAAACGGTTGCATGCGCGTGACTAATTTGAATGAAAGCACTTTTATTTGTATACTCAAGATTCAGCGTTATATAAATCCCATATTATTATAAAAATCTCACACATGCACACACACACACCAATGTATGAACACGATGTTATTAAAACCATTGACTACAAAAGACATATAACCATTATTTTTTACGCATGTACGCACGCACACACTCGTATACATGCATGCACACTTGCATACACAAACAACACACACACACACACACACACACACACACACACACACACACACACACCAAGAAATTCAATGTTTTGAAACCATTGGCTAGAAAGACATGACTTTATAAACAATTCAAAAAGTTAATAAAGCCAAAAATAAGACACTTATTTTATAAGTACATGTGCATCAGAAAAGTGAGGGAAAAAAGACTGGGTAGTCGGTGTTATGAGTTTAGAACTTATATGGCTACTGGTGCAAAGGAATTTGTTTTTCTGTTTGTTTTGCTGTTGTGGCATTGAAAACGACGTCCTGAATGCAACAATTACCCCTATCAGATTTTTACATCAAGATAGAATAGCAAGCAATTCAAACAAGTATATAGAAAGAATGGCAGCACCCTTGTCCACACAAGACAAAGTAGTGGTCCTACTTTTTCTTCTGAGTCTCTTGTTTGTAGAACAGAAATCCACCACTAGGAAATTTTAAACTTAGGTGTTGCTTTCTTATCAAGCCTGCTAAGAAAGTTACAATGATTTGCTTATAATTAAGAAAGTGAGAGAACAGAAATCCACAATCAGGAAATTTTGTTTTGCTTTGCCAAACCTCAGGAAACTTAATAGGAACTTGCTTATAAATGAGAAAGTGGGGTCCCAAGAACTAAGAACATTAATGAGCCACAGTGATGGTTGGTTGATGGTGCTGTCCCAAAATTAGATGGTTTTGCAAGGACTTTGATGAAAATTTGAGCAAATCAAAATTCCTATTACTGAGCAGACATTTTTTTTTTTAAGAAAAAAAATATCAGGGAACCATGCAACTTATGGACTAGTAACACACACACACACACACACACACACACACACACACACACACACACCACATTCATTTTGTAGTTTTGTGGGTAATCACAAAGGAAAACGTCAGTATGATTTAAAACTATTTTTTCTGGTCAGTAAGTTCATTAACATAAAAAGCCAATTGTTGTTTATCTCCTGCTTAGAGTAGGCCAGTTGACAGAAGCCCTACAAGGGAGGCAATGAATGATAATGCCACGAGCATTTTGATAGGCCTAGCAAGTCATCGGCCCTTGGCCTAGCAGGAAGTAGCTTCAGACAAGTTAGACCGCGTCCGTTGCACAGAGGTAAAGGTAGAAAATGTGTATAAAATGCCACTTAGGCTAAGCCTAACAGACGAAAGCAGAGTTCAGAGACTATAGACTAGTAATGACAAAATATTCAAATGTTTTCGCTAAGTGTGTGAGAAAATAAAACTTCCAAGCAGTAGGCTTAGTGTGCAAGTCTTGGCTACGCTAACGAGTGAAACTGCGCAATCTAGGCTAGGCTAGCCGACGTAGGGTGATAGACCAGCCAGGTTTACGTTTTTGGACTCATTAATTTTGTGCGAAAAACCTTTAGATAAATCGTGTTGTTACATTTAGATATGTTAAGTTACAAGATAGTTGGTTTTTGCTTTGTATAAAAACGGGACTGATTTGTTTCTATTGATGTAGGGGGCTTATTCTTATTTGGGTTTGTTGGACATAAAGTGGCTTTCTAAACGTTGTTTTAGGGCTGTTTTCAGTTCGTTTTGCATTTCGATTTGGCGTAAGATCAATTCAGCTGTCACATTTGCCACAACTCAGTAGGGCCTGGGCGAGCGCAGATTTGCGTCGAACTGTTAGCCTAGCCTAGGCCAAGGTCAACGTAGACTTTGTTAGCCATGTGAACGACAGGAAGTTGACTGAACGGATGTTTTCAAATCGTGTTCGTCGAAGCTCAAGGCAGATTAAGTGCTGTGTTAAGTTGTAACTGACGAAAGGAGAGTTTAAAAACTTAGTTAAAAGTGAAATACGTACCAACAAAACAAGTGCTTGTACTTTGCATGCAATAAAAGTGTCGTCCTCTAGACAGTAACATGAGTAGGCTAGAGCCAAGGCTAGCCTCGTCGGGAAGACGACGTTAGGCTAACCTGCCGAATTTGCTGGAGCTGTGGAATATTGAGCCCCAGGTAGTCCGGCCCAGGTTTGACATTTTGTTTGACATTTAATCTTAAAAGCCATTTTTCTTCAAAAAATGACCAACGCAATTTACTCGTAAGTCTAGTATTGTAACACAGACTTGAATGGTTGAGGCCGGTTCTTTGTTCTTCACATGTCTATTTGTGGCACGTTTAGACTCCGTAGGCGAATTTATATTTTTTTGTAATAATGGCAACTAATCACAGTAATGTACTAGTTCTAGGCTCTATACTATAGACGTACAGTACTTTATAAAATTAGAGTGCTTGCTACTATACAGCTACTAGAAGTTCTACAGTAGTACTAGTAGGCCTACTATTTCGCAACTGCTTATTTTGGTTCTTGTGTGAACACAGTAGGCCAAGGTCACTAGTTTGTCTTTTGACCTATTGACAAGACTTGTATCTTAGTTTGCCTTCAAAAGTTTTGAATGGTCAGTACTCCCAATAGTAGTATAAAAACAGAAAAACGAACTTGTAAAAAAAACAACAACAGATTTTAAAAGCAAAGGGAAACCATAATTCCACCTCAACAATAAAGTACAAGGTAGAACTAGAAGAATGCTTATGCTGACAGTTTTGTAATCACATGAATTGACAACCTAGCACTACTTGCCCTTTTTAAAAGCAAAGGGAAAACAAAATTCCACCTTTATCTTATTTTGGATCGCATAAAATATAAATTGTTCCACAATAATACCCTGACGGCATGAGCATTAGTAATCCAAGTGACCCACACTGCAATACCTTTGATATGAGCAGTTGGCATTGTTTGCATGAATGTCAAATGCATTAAAATTACAGCCAAACACTGAAACAATAATTCCCGCCCTCACAAATAGCAAAATTGATGAACAATCTAGATTCTGTTGAGTAGGTTGGTGAGAGCATGGAGTGCACAAATCTTAATGGAGATTGTGTAATCTCAGTTTTGTCAACAGATTTCATTTTCTTGGGTTTTTGTGGGATTTTTTTTTCTGTTTTTTTTTTTTTTTAATGATTTAAAAATAAAAAGTTGCATGGTGTGCAAAGGCCTTACCAGTACGCCCCAACTTATACTGTAGACCAAAATAAAATAGCAATAAATTATTAATGTATTAATGCCTAGACAGTATGTTCTAAACTTCTATTAAAGCTGTTGCAGTGTTCGCAACATTTTCTCTCTCTCTCTCTCTCTCTCTCTCTCTTCTCTCTCTCTCTCTCTCTCTCTCTCTCTCTCTCTCTCTCTCTAACCTTTTAAAGCCATGCAAAATTTGAGTTTGAAATAAAGCAAATTTACTAACTACTACAAAAGGTAGCTTTAGAAGGAAGGAAATGAATCACACCTGCATAGTCATATGATGCCGGCAGGCTGGGCTTATGGTGATCAACACTAATGAATACTGTTCCCAGAGAAAGTGTTCCCAGTTTTATGCCAAGAATTACCCTGTGACTACAGGTAGTAAAACACAAAGAAGTGTACAATGCAATTTAAAACTGGTCTATATGCAATGCACTGACTGCACTATATGCACTATAATTATATGCATTGACTGGATGTGACTTCAGTACAACTACAAGGGTGTTTTCAACTTCATTTTGCAGAACACTGACAGTAAAATGGAAGAAAATCGACGACGAATTGGAAGAGGCCGATCTCGAGGTAGAGGCCGAGCTCAAAGGGAACAGGCTGAAGTGGCAAGGCCAGGAACAGGGGTAAGTCTTTGTTTCGTTGATTTGATAAAGCTGTCTCATTATCTTTGACTTCCAAGTGCTTCTGCTTCATTCCCAGTGTTGCCCTGTGTCGTTTTTTTCTGATTAGTCTAGAATCAACTAAAGGCTCGTTCTACCACATCGTCAAATCCAGACAAATCACAGGGAGCTGTCATAAAGTTTGAACTCTATAGATTCACAGTCTATTTTACAACTTGAAGTAGGTAGCGGCAGCCCCTGCCAAATAATCATCACGGCTGAAAAATCCAGTCTTTTCATTTCCTTGTTACTTTGCTTCTGTTATAGTTTTTTACTGATTAAAAAGCACAATATATCAGAAAGGAAAAAAAACCTTCTTTTCACTGAGTGCATTTTTATTTCTGTAGCTGGTGTTTCACAAATACCAAAGGTGTGTATGAGGTATGTGTTCCACTAAAAAGCGCCCTGCTTCCACCATTTTCATGGCCACGGACAAGTCTTAAACCTGATGGCACTGAATTAAAGCAGCGGTACTCAGTACTGCTGGCGGAATTAACTGTGGCCATTGTTGTTTAATTATACAACTCTCTATATTGATTCATTTCTACTTTAATCAATCACTGGGGTATAACCCAAGTTTTCAACAGTGATAATTTTACAGCACTAGTGATTTAAAAAATCAAAAAAAAAATCGTAAAAAAAATTTGCATGGAATCTTTTGTGCTATGGTGTATTTTAAACAAAACATGTTCTTCATATTGAACTCCCTTGACATGTTGTTGTTAAAATAATGACTTGTGTTGCTTTATGTGGTCGTAATACTTGAAAGTCGGAACGGTGGATCACTGCAAATCATTTATTTTGTGTAATGGTTGGTCTTCTATGATGAAAAACAATCATGCTTGATTTGTGTGATGCAAAGTATTTCACATACAAATCAAAGCTATGCGTAAAATAAAGTAAAAATTATGACGTAAAATTTCAAAATTAATCGTGCAAATCTAGCCGCCAATCTCAATGATCGGGCTGGTTCGAAGAAAACACCTTAGAAACCAATCATCGGATAGTTGAATTATTACATTTTGCACCCAATGGCCGTTAACATCATGAGGAATTTAAAAAAAACCTTAGTACCACCACCTAGTCACTAGAAATTCGTTTTAGAGTTTACTGGAACTAGGAACAGTGAATTGTTTTATTTTTTGAACACATCAGATTTTTTATTCGTTTAAGATCTTGTATATGTTAAATCCTTGTTAATTGTTTGTCGATTGTGTGTAAGAACACACTAGTCTCGCTTCATATCTGCAACTGCCTGTTCTTCTGTGCGGAGTTAATTGTTCCCTAACTTTTCGTCCAAATAAGCTTCAGGGATTTCCGTTGTTTTATAACACAAGACAAATCCTCCAGAATAGATTCGCCAAGAGCTGTCGCACCCATCTTGCAGGCTTCCCACCACAAATTCGGCACACGACTGCAGCATACGCAGAACAACACAGCAAAAAAGCAGCAACAACAGCAAACAGCGATCACTGAAAGACAAAATTGCAAAAAGGCGCGCAGCCGCTAACACTGCTAGCGCGCGCCGCAACACAGCAGCGGCCAGCGCAACACAGCGCACAGCGAATGCTCAGGGATTAGGGGAGCAGGCCCTGTGTGGTACTAAACTGCGCCAAGGGGCTGGGGGAATCGACCCGGAGGCCAGGTCTTCCACGTGCCAGCACCCCGCGCGCTTTCCGCTGCATAGGTAGTAGCGGTGGCGGGTCACTCCAGCGGCACGGGCGGAGAGGAGATTACCAGAGGGAAGGTCATAGAACCGGAATTGAGACAATGTAAAACTGAACTAAAGTGGTTATGAAAGGCCCAAAGCTTCATCTATAGGAAATGCCGATAAAGATAACAAGCATTAAAAATGGTGTAATTTTGTATTCACAGTTGTGTGTTTATAAGTAACTGCTAAAGGTCTAAGTCTTTTCATAAACTAACAAATTTATCAGTTACCATGTACACTCTCGGCAAGGTCTGTGGATGTCGTCAGTGCACCATGTATGATTTATAACAACCCCAATCTGCAAGTTTTGTTGCCCGTGTTGCAGAAAGTCATGGAATCTTGGATCTTGATGCTACCTTGAATGAGTTTATAAAAATAAGTTGGCAGCTTGTGTTGCTTTCATTGTGTGCGTCAATAACTTCGGGCAAGTCCTGCATCGATTTCCGTCCCATCACCGCCTCACCATTATACATCGAGCTCAGGGTATTATATAATTTTTTGTTGTATGTGGTGGCCGTTTACTAAGGATGGGAATAATTCAGTTTTTAGATTGGTGATTGTATGCCAATACCGTTGCACACTTTTAATTCTTTTCCTTTTGTCAGCCAATACCTGGATTTAAATAAGGAATATAGCTGTTCTAAGCAGTCACAAATGATATGCTTCATTTTCATGTAGATCAATCTCCCTCAACTCTGAGGGAAACAAAAAATGACTTTCTACATCCCTCCCCCCCCCCCCCTCTCTCCTCTTATCTTCTGCTGTTGACTGTCTTCTCTAATATGGATAAAATTGACTTTATTGTACTCTTCTCTCTCCCTGATTGCCTCTCTCATCGCACAACTCTTCTTTCTCATAACAATCGAATCTCTCTGTCTTCCTTTCGTCATAAAGACACACACACACACACACACACACACACATCACACTTAAAACACACACACAACACACACCACACACAGCAACACACTGACGGCAAATAGATGCTTGCCAGTCTAGTTGGTCTTGCACATAGTACAGTTGCAGATATAGATGCATAAGCAGCAAAATTGGCTGTTCGTTTTGCCGAGTAAGGTTTGAAACCTGTGCTACGTCTTTCGCATCAGGCTACTCGCTAGTGAAAGTTGAACTATCATTCGCAAGTGGTGTCGAAAATTGGAATGCGGTCGGAACATAGCAAACTGCGGCTCTTCATTTATAGAAGCGCTGATTTCTTGGAAAATCATGGGACAGTAAAATTTCTCGCATCTTCGAAAAATCGGTTGATCGTTAAAAACGGCAAAGTGACTTGTTCTGAAGTTACATCAAGACTCGCTCTGAAGTTATATCGTACCGAACACGGCTTCCGCTCTGGTGCGGTACTGGACAGCAGCAGAACACACACATACACAGCACTTGTTTTCTGGCCATGCAAACTGTCATGGTGAGTCCACTCCGAAATCAGATTAAAAATAAAATGAGAAAGGCATAGGATTTTCTTAAATCTTCACCAGAGAGTGTATTGATCTCTCTCTCTCTCTCTCTCTCTCTCTCTCTCTCTTCTCTCTCTCTCTCTCTCTCTCTCTCTCTCCCCACGTTTTCCGTTAACCATCACAGTGGTACACACAAACTTATATTATAAAACCGCTACCCAGAATATATCTTTTTAAAACAAGTTTGACATACTCTGGTGGTTCTTTATGGAAGGTCTGAGTCTCTCTCTCACACACACACACACACACACACACACACACACACACACACACACACACACACACACACACACAGCTGCCTCCACATTGCACAAAATGGTGCCTGGAGAGGCCTCCAAACTGCCTTTAAAATGCGAAAAAATCGTTTTCGGCCGGGGGACTTCGCCCCCCTGGGCCCCCCAGCGGGGCTTTGCCCCTGCACCCCACCAGGGCCTAAGCGGCCCCTGGACCCCGGCTTAATTTCCTCTTTTTTTTTTTCTCTCCCAATTCTACACTCTGTATATTACATCACTTTCGAAGTCATCAGACCTGTCCAGATTTGCTAGTTGATAAAAGAAAAGGCTTATGAGCTTTGGTACAATGGAAAGAAATTGCAAGGGGAATGAGCAAACAAATACAGATACAAAAACACAATTAAAAAAAAAGACATTTATGCTTTATGTTGAAAAAGTGTCACGAACAACACGCAAAAATACTGAAACTCGGTGAAAAATACTGAAAATTGCCATGAAAATACTGAAATCAGTAGTAAGGGGGTGCACAGGTCTGATTTTGTGTGATGCAAAGTATTTGGCAGCATACTGAAATTCAAAGCCTTATTGCGTCAAAATAAAGTAAAACAATTTATGACGTAAAAATTGCAAAAACACTTAATTCTGTTGCAAATGCTTAGCCGCCATTTTTCTTCCAGATGATCGCGGCTGGTTCGGGAAAGAAAACGCCCTCTCTAAACCAACCCAAATCTTTGAATGTTGAATGAACTTAAACCATTTCTGCAGCCCAACAATGGCCTTAACATTCATGAGGTAACTTTATAAAGCGAAAGTGAGCCTTCAGTTACCACCACCTACGTCATCCCAGAATATTTCGGGGTCCGCACCTCTAGGGTGTACATGAACAGGGAACAGTGAAGGCTTGTTTTATGGTTTTGTGAATCACTTCTAGATTTTTTATTCAGTTTAGATCTTGTAACCTATGTTAAATCCTTGTTAATGTGTGTTTGTGATTGTGTGTACAGAACTTTTACACTAGGTCTCGGCTTATATATATTGGTCCAACAGTGCTTATAGTTTCTTTCTGTAGGCGGAGTTAAGTTGGTTCGTAGAATGCTTTTGTCGTCCTCTTGTAATGGAATGAGGACTGCTGTCATGGGGTTTGTTGTTGTTGATGGAACAGGGGGCAGGGAGACCAGAAGGCCCTGCTCAGCGACAGGGTGCGGGAGACCAGCCACAAGCAGCTGCTCCGCAACAACCAGCCCCTGCAGCCCCACCACCACAAGGTGTATGGGGACAGCGACTGCAGCAAGCAGCAGCAGCAACAACAGCAGCAGCAACAACAGCAGCAACAGCGGCAGCAGCTGCAACAACAGCAGCGGCAGCAGCCGCAACAACAGCAGCGGCAGCAGCCACAACAACAGCAGCGGCAGCAGCCGCAACAACAGCAGCAGCAACAGCCGCGGCAAGCCTGGCCTGCACAGGGAGCTGTAGGGGGACAGCCAGCGCCCGCCCCTGTGGGGGGACCTCCCCAACCTGCTGCCCCTCAGGGCGCCTGGGGGGGAAGTCGACCCCGACCAGCAGGCCGAGGTCTCGCTCCACAGCATCAGCCAGCACCCCAAGCTGCGCCCCCTGTTGCCGCTGCAGCTGGTCGTGCGGTTCGGCGGGGCACTTCCAGACAGGCACAAGAGGCCCGAGGAGGAGACTTACCAGAGGAAGGCCTAGAAAGCGGAATGAGACAAGTAGACATAGGGGCGGATGAACCTGAAGAGGGTTATGAGAGACGGCCACGCTTCGATCCTTATGAGGAACTGCCGATAAGACCGATAGACAGTGCAATTGAAAAAATGGGTAAGTCTTTGTCATTGCTACCAGTTGTGTGCAGTTTATACACCCGTTACACTCGCAGCAAGGTCCTGGGCAAGTCTTTGTCATGCTACCAGTTGTATGCAGTTTATACACCCGCACACTCACAGCAAGGTCCTGGGCAAGTCTTTGTCATGCTACCAGTTGTATGCAGTTTATACACCCGTACACTCGCAGCAAGGTCCTGGGCAAGTCTTTGTCATGCTACCAGTTGTATGCAGTTTATACACATGTACACTCGCGGCTAGGTCCTGGGCAAGTCTTTGTCATGCTACCAGTTGTATGCAGTTTATACACATGTACACTCGCGGCAAGGTCCTGGGCAAGTCTTTGTCATGCTACCAGTTGTATGCAGTTTATACACATGTACACTCACGGCAAGGTCCTGGGCAAGTCTTTGTCATGCTACCAGTTGTATGCAGTTTATACACATGTACACTCGCTGGCAAGGTCCTGGGCAAGTCTTTGTCATGCTACCAGTTGTATGCAGTTTATACACATGTACACTCGCGGCAAGGTCCTGGGCAAGTCTTTGTCATGCTACCAGTTGTATGCAGTTTATACACATGTACACTCGCGGCAAGGTCCTGCACTCTCGCACTTTCTCTCCCAATCAACCAGAGGCCTCACCAGTTAAAAATTTCTCTCCCATAGTCTACACAGGGGTATATTTATTATAATTTTTTTGTACTCTTTGTATGTGGTGGTACACAGTATTATTACATCACAGGGTCAATATTGGTAGATAATTCAGTTTTGTTTAGATTGAGATGGGATTGTATGCCCAAAATACCGTTGCACAAGTCTTTTAAGAACTTCTCTTTCCTCTTGTAACAGCCCCAATACCCTGGATTTCAAATAAGGATATAGGCTGTTCTCCAAGCAGTTCTACAAGACTGATATTGGCTTTCACCTTTCTCATGTAGATCTAGATCTCCCTCCAACTCTGAATGTGGAAACAAAAAAAATGACTTTCACATCCCCCCCCCCCCCCCCCTCTCTCTCTCTCTCTTTTATCTGTCTGTCTGTCTTCTTCTCTCTCTAATATGGATAGAAAAATTTGACTTTTATCTTGGCGCACTCTCTCTCTCTCTCTCTCTCTCTCTCTCTCTCTCTCTCTCTCTCTCTCTCTCTCTCTCTCTCTCTCTCTCTCTCTCTCTCTCTCATACACAACACACACACACACACACACACACACACACACACACTACACACACACACACTGCCAAAACTGCACTACAGCTTCATACACACACTGGTCAAATAGATGTTAACTCTTAGTTTGGTCTTGCACATAGCTTTCCTTTTTTCTTTGTCTATACTACTTTCATGTGAACAGATGTAAAATTGAAGACCAATGCACACATACAGTTTTTCATTCCTCACATCCCACTCTTTCCTGACTGTAAAGTTAAAATCTGTTTTAAAAAAACAACATTTTAACGCCTTTACAGCTACAGGCACTTTACGGCTATTTTCTCACCCCACCCAGGTGTAAAAGGGGTACCAACCTTGTGTTGGGGTTAACCCTGTATAAACTGGCGTCCTATCCAGGGGGAGTCTATGACTCTCGGTCGCTTAACGCCACAGAAACCGGGATAAGCACCAGCCTGATGAGCCTTAGGCTTGGGACAGACTTTTTTTACAGCTACAGATCCTCTGAGCAGTGGAGAACTCTTCAGATCTTCGATGTTTTCTCTAAAACTCATGCTGGCAAAGGTCCTTTTAACTTGGGGTCCTTATCAGTCCTTTAAAGGTCCCTTTTGCTTGATGCCCTGCACCTGGGAACCCTGGGGTTGAGAAAAAAATGACAGCAGCAAAACTAAAGCTGAAGTTGGATATTTAACGTATAAAGGTGACGGCTGAAAATGGCCATGGGAACGCTAAAAAGGGCTTAATTTGAATTGGTATGAGAAAGAATTTTACCAGGGGGGCATGCCCCTGAATCCCCGAGTTTTCAGAGTTTTTTTGACTTTGTTATATCCCACCCCTGGTAATGCGTTTAGAATAGAGCTGTCATAAGTGATCACTTGCATTTTGACTGCCACGAGTGCCGGGTGGGTTTTCCTTTTTTCTGATTTTCTGTTGTTGTTTTTTATGTTTTTTTGTTTTTCCATTTTTGTTGAAAATTTCTTTCAAGCAAAATCCCAAGCCTGATAGCAGTAATGAGAGCCAACCGCTTGCTGTGTGCTCTTAACAGCCTTGATGGAGAGGCTAATGTGGCATGGATAAATTTTTGCCTCGGCATGCCCTGTAAGTGTGGCAATATAAGCCAATACAGACACAATTTTACTCTAGTTTGTATGCTGGTCAAGTTTCCATCTTTAAAAGGAGGGGAAGTTTTAACCAGATTGTACAGGGCAAAAAAAATGTACATTGCATATGGCGATGGTTAATCAGTAATGTGCGTCCTCATGGGAGCAGACCAGCTCACCATTATCCCTTTTGCTGCTATCATATTTTGCTCAGGCACATGCTGGACAAAACAGAAAGAGCGTTGAATCATGATGAACAGTGATCGTCAACTGAGCATTGCTGGCGACAGTTTCTGTGACAAATGCTGTTTGTCGTCAGTGCAGTAAAGGGGTTAAGGTGGGCATGGTCGAAACTGATAAAACTTTGTTTACTAGCGCATGTTGGAAGTTGTACAATGTATAGAAAGGGTATCACTTGTAAAGCATTAATATGTATAAATCACTCAAGTTTCTAAACCTTTCATCATTAACAAGTACAAAAAAAAACCAATTTCTCCAGACATGTTTTACAACCCAAATTTTTCTTTATCCACTTACGGAAGTCTCCATATTTGCTTCCAGCAATTTTTTTTTTTTCTAAAAAATTTTTTTTAAACACACACAAAAACCCATGATTAAAGCCACCTGTATACCAGTGTCCATTTTATGTGATCATTTGGCAAAGGGTGAAGGGACCAAAGTCTGCCTCCACTCACTTTATTTTTTGTTGTTGCTCAAGAGTATCTTTGGCCTTTTTTCTTGAAATGTTAGAATCAGCATTGTATCAGTTACCTAGTACAGTAGTAGTATTCCACTTTGTTTATGAACCTGGGTTTTGTTGTTGTTCCTTGGCCATAACTCGAGAGGTTCATTCACCAATGGTGAGATTTTTGCATGTGCATTTTTTTTTTTTATACACACCATTAACTTACACGGCAGTCCTTTACCCCCACTTTCCGCTGCTCTCAGATGCTGGTACTTGAGCCTTGATGATCTAATCTTAGCTCACGCCCCTACCACATGGAAGGGTCTGCTCAGGATAGCTGGCGTCCTTTCCACTGTTACAGCAGAGAAAAGTGACCACATGGATTTTGATTTCCAACTTTTCAGTGATTTGTGATGTTAGCGGAATTCTTCAGTGCTATATTCAGGTGTATTCATTGCAATGTTCTTTTGTTGTATAGAAGTAAATTTGAATCAATATGTTCGATCAGCGTAGAAGTTACGGATTGAATGTTCATGTCGGGTTGCTCTTCTTTGTTTTGTATTGAGAATGGCAATTTTCGCACCAGTGATGTAAATTGATTGCAATTTTCCTTCTGAATTGAGATAAATTTTACTTTGGCAAAGTCAGGATTGTAATGTTAATATTTCATTTTAAAACTTCAATATTTTTGTGTCGTCAACGTGTTCATCACTTTTTAGGGGTTCAAATCTGGGGAAAATCTTGTCGATTTTGCTGTCTTGAGCTACGCTAGTGTGGCGCATGTGTTTGTGGAGTCAGCAAGCCTGCCGCACGCAGCGCGCTTGTCTTGCGTAACATAAGCTTTGTCATCTTTCTAGCCATCCACCTCTTAGGCCTTCAGTGCGAGTATGCGATGGTTTGAGACACAGTGGTTAGGGGGAGGGTTGAAAAGAAAGGGAGGGGTGTGGGGGTACAAAGACAGGGCGCACAAATTTTAGCTGTGGACTGACTGGTGCTGGGTAGGTGCACTGTGTTAGGGTAGCTGCATTCCAATATTGGGGGAAATCTTTTGTATGAAGAGACGTGTCATTTTTCCTAACACGAAATGTTGATGTGGAGATTTTGAGTATGTACAGTTGATCAAGTTGTATTCTTCTCTTTGACAGGATCAAGTGGAACACCAGTTGATTTGAGAGGCAACTTCTTCAAATTGACAGTGCCTCGGGATCTAAAGCTTTACCAGTATCATGTGGACTTCCAACCATACGTTGACGGCAGATTCCTCCGGAGGGTGTTCTTGAGACAACACCAAGATGTCTTTGGAGATGTGTTCATTTTTGATGGGGGTCAGCTCTTCCTGCCTCACCCTCTTGAGGAAGATGTAAGAATTACTTGTCTGGTTTTTATTTTTCCGTTTTGGCAGCTGAAAATTCATGGCACAAGTCTTTGACTGGTGTCATAGTAAACTGCAAGTTCAAGTGACATGTTTTAAGCAGCTATCACACTGTCATCAGTCTAATATATTGCCGGTGTTGATTTTAGGCTGTGCCATTCCAGGATTTCTACCTTTTTTAAAAAAAAAAAACTAAATAAAAAAAATCTAATGGGCGCAGGGAAATTTTGCCCAAAATAAGGTGAAAATGGATAGGTATGCTTGACATGAAATTTGAGAATAATGTTGGCAAATGATTGATACATAATGTTAGGTTGGTGGGGGGGGGTTTGTTTTGTTGGGGGGGGGCATGTCCGAGTCATGTGTGAAAAGTTTTGTGTAACTGTGTAGTCGCTAGTAAACAACACAAAATAGAATTATGTGAGTGGCATTTGCATATATTCTGAATCAAATCACAATTTATGCATGAAAAAAACTTCATAAAAGTGATCCAATGCCGTGTTGTCAATCGCACTACACTGATGAACTTAAGCAAAAGTAAGTTACCACAAACGACCCTGGCCAAGCCACACGCACACAAATTCCAATTTTTGGTTGCTTTTTAAGTACAGGAGTTCACAATCCATAACTGAAGTGAGCTGATTAAAGAGACACCCACCCCACAGACACACTCACACCCTCCCCCCCCAAACATTTCTATCCAGAGTGAGACAGTGGCATCTGAAACGACCTTGTCATTGCGTGATAGTGATAGGTCTGAAATTTCAAAACTCTTGGCATAAATCCAAGATTGTTAGTGTATCAACCCTTTCGCTGCTATCATATTTTGCTCAGGCGCATGCTGGACGAAACAGAGTGAGCGCTGAATCATGGCGAACAGCGATCGTCTACTGAGCATTGCTGTTGGTGGTTTCTATGATGAACGCTGTTTGTCAACAGCGCAGTAAAAAAGTTAACGCGACTCAGTTCCATCATTCTGGCTATTATTTTAGTCCCCAATCTATAAAATGCCCTACATACTTGACCAAAAGGATGTAGGTATCGAATGTAGGTTGGGACACCAAAAATTCCATGTAAAATTTGTCGGCATTGATGCAAAAAGAAAGTTGCTGCCAGCAGCTGTCAGACATGCACTTTCCTGGGGCTTTTAGTGCGCATGCACAACGAGGAAATTTCTCGTCGGCCATACTCAGCATCAGCATCAGTAGCGAATGATGATACTCTGCATCACTGGGATCTTTTAGTACTGGGCTTTATGACATTGTTCATTTCTCTGAACTTAGTGCAGTAGTTAGCACCTTGTGTTATGGACTGGAAGGTAGTGGGTTCTAAAGAGTAAGAATTTTTTCTTCAGCCTCCACAGGGGCATTGCCCCTGGACCCCTCTGTGGGCCTAGGCAGCACCCAGACCCCCAACCATCGCCGCATTTTCCTCCCATTTTTCCTTTACTTGTGTGCGCGCACACACACCACATACACACACACAGAGAAATGTAAACGCATGCATTTATGTGTGTGTAGATCTTTCATCTCTCATCTCTGCACAGCACCTTGTGTGGATATGGCTAGACAGGATGTGGCCTCTGTAAAGAGGCTGCATAAATGCTACATTTAACCGTTAAGTGTATGCAACAGAGAGGTTTGAATCACTACCCAACGAAACAAGAGTGTTGCACGATTCGCATGCGTGTCCAGACTTAAAAACATGATTCTGCGACAGTACTCTGATCGCATAGGAGGTAATCCAATAACCACCCCATAACTGACTGACTGTCATTTAGATGAGACTATAAACCGAGGCCCCGTGTGCCAACGCACGCAGAACATCTTGCGCACACGTTAAAACCCCATTCCACCTTTCGGAAGAGCAGTCCATCGCGTGCCGGTAGGAGCGAATGACAAAATAATTTTTTAAAAAACAGCATGCACACAGGTGTCATGTTTAGACACCATCCCTGAGAGAAAATCGGGGAGTTGGGAGCCCCAGGGCGGCTCAGGGCTGTATATGGAACGTTCTGGTGGCTCCTGCAACGGTTCTGGAACCATTCATATCGGTCATTGCCTTTCCAATGGATCATTCCAGTGGTGTGGAGAGGGGGCGGCTGCTGCATGGGTAACAGTTTGCCCTCCATACTTACTTATCCAGGCTTTGCACTCTAAAGACTAGAGCGCAACTCCATAGTCTTCAGAGACTGATGGGTGCCTACTACTACCCCATAACACCTGAACTGCCAGTTAATTTTGGCTGGCTATCAATGATAGGAGTTGATGTATGTTTGCTACAAATGTAATACAGTATGTATTACACTTTTGAAGTAAAAACAAAAAACCAACCAATATGCCCCTCATTTTGTGCTGAGAAATTTGTATGAACCCTGGAAAAATATATTGTTAAAGAGACTGAAGACTTGAGACATGCAGTGGTTGTTGGTATATATATTCAAACTGTAAATCTCTACAGCTTAATTGTTGTTAAACTCTTTTCCTTGCCCCCCTAAAACATTATTCCTAAACCCTTTTATTCAGAAAATGACTGACTAGAAAACAATGCTGACTAATTTTTTTTTTTTCAGGAGTACGTGAGGCACTGCTTGAGACTCAGTGACAACGCCCAAATAAAGGTCACCATCCGGCATGTCTGCAATATTGTGGGCGTCAACCCAGCCACCATGCAGTTCCTGAACATCATGTGGAAGGGGTAAGTGGGTCTTCAGCTGCCATAAATGATCATTTTGTAGCATAGCTGCCAACCATTCCGTTTTTCCTCTCTGAATTTTTCTGTTTTTTAAAAAAATTTATTCTTATACTTGATTCCAGTATTTAAAAATTTCTACACAGAGAAAGTCAGCAGGGCTACGACCGCCGCTAGCCAGTAAAGCGTGGTCAAAAGTGGCAGATTTGACACACTTTGCACCCAAATTTCTCCATACAAATCTTAAGGAAAACTTCAAGAAATATATACCAATAAAATTTTTAATGCATCAACACAGGGTGCAAATTTCTCCATACAAATCTTAAGGAAAACTTCAAGAAATATATACCAATAAAATTTTTAATGCATCAACACAGTCTGTAATATTTGTTTTCAAGAAAGATGACTGGATTATTATGAGTGATGCATTAAATATTGGTAATAAACTTGACCCTAGTAGCGCTGAATAAACGGCAGTGGCACTCGGTGCTGATGGTGGAATTAACATCAGCCAGTGTTGTATTGAAGCAGGGTGGGGTCAAACAACCCATCTAAGTGTGTAAAGCTATAAATCACTGGAAGGCTTAGATAACAAGCTTTTAAATGAGTGCAATTTTGTAGCAGCATGAAGTGTTTATGATTTTTTAAAATCTGTGTGCACTACTGATAACTAAGGGGGGGAGGGGGGTCTTACCAGAAGACACCATGGGGGGGAAGAGGGATGATTTCAGAAGACACCTTTATATTTGTTGTTTTTTGTTGTTGTTGTTTTTATAATACCAGAAATCACCTTTGTATGGTTCTGAGAGATAATGCATACTTTGCTTGTTTTCAGCATTCTGAGGAAGATGAACCTCCAACAAATAAACCGCCATTTCTTCGACGTGGACAACAAAATCAAAGTCCCTCAACACTCGTAAGTATACATATACATGTGAAGTTTCATTGTTGACTGCACATTGTTTGTAGAAAGCCTGTTTGGCAGTTTCCTTAATCTGATACAAAAATTAAATCCCCAAAATGATTTAGATGAAAGGCTCTGTTTCATACTGTTCATGGTTATTGCGTTTTACAAGAAACAAACATGGCACACGTGTGCCAAATAAAGCCCTCTGTTTGGTATGTTGTTCAACCTTAAAAATGAGTTGAGCAAGCCTGGGTTTGTCATAATCATTTTGAGGTAATTAACTTTATGTATTGAAGCAACAAAAGCACATTTTGTTTTATGTTACCTAGCCTTTAATCCAGTGCTTTCCAGATGAGCTGTGACAGGCTGATCTGAATTCTGTTTCTAAATACTGGATAAACCAGAGTGCTAAAGGTAACTTGTGAAGAAAGTCTGAAGTCGATGACCTAGTTAAGGTATGACCGAGTTATGAACAATTATCCAACGCTCTCTGATTTTTTTTCCCCACCCCTACCAGCTACTAGATGTGGAAAACAATTACAGTTTTGGGTGCTGTGATGTCTTCAGAATTTTTTCAGCATTTTCATGCAATTTGTGAGAAAAAATGATTATTGTAAAACAGTTTGTTGTGGGGGTGCTGTGTTGCAGATTTACTTCCCATGGCATGGGTTTTATAGTTAATTAAAAAATTATTTAAATAAAACTTAACAGAATGATTTCAAATTTTCACCAAAAATCTTTAAACAATTGAGAATTTTTAATGTTTTTGTTCTTTGTTTTTTTTAGCATAGGTTATTTACTTGATTTGTTTGGAATTTTATATACCTTCATTTACCTGAAAAACATCTGTTAAAAAAAAAAAAAAGAAGAAAGGTGATAGAGATTTCAGCACCCATCATTAGTATATTACAATTTTGCAGCTGAGGCCCCTGTCCATGGTACTGAAAAAAAATTTCTGGGTGTTGTGAGTTGTTGGTGATAAATAGGTAATGTTATCTTATCAAAATATCTGTACCTACATGTGAAAAAATCAGCGAAATGGGTAGGTTCAGAAAAAAGACAGAAAATACAACACAAAACAGTTTTTTTTGCGCTTACTTGAGATATTTCAGGTGATCAGGTAATCCATCCAAAAAAGCACAAAAATTTCCAGAGCACTTGTTACAATTCACACACACACACACACACACACACACACACACACACACACACACACACACAACTTTGTACAAATTCTCACAGCTGACGCTCGTCACACCTGCGTGACGATCGCCTGCTTTCACATCACTAACACTCCAACTGTCACTCTCGCGGGTTTCTTCTTCTTCATAATCACTGGTCCCCCACTTCAACATTATATCCAACTCGTGCTTATCATTATCATGTTCAAATCGTAACCTTTCATCCACAATTCGGCTAGCTACACTTAATGTGTCCAAATCTGACGTTTCTTTTTTGGGGGGTCGACAGCGAAACACAACTGTTACAAAAATTAACCCAAAATTCACACATCGTTCTGACCGGGCAGAAAAATAGCACGAAAGGAAGAAAGCCGGTATGTAAGGCTTGATTCCGAACTGCATAGTAAGGTCAGTCGAGACGCTGTACTATAGTCACTGAATGACTGGTGGATAGGGCGGTACAGTGACAAGGCGCCATTTTGACACAGGCGGTTAGAGGGACAGTATGCTTAACTGTGATGCTAATGATCCCAGCATGTTGTCCTCCTGTCAAATATATTCTTTCACACGCTCTCTTTTATCACTGCGTATTTCACCATCTGCGGGCAAGAAATAACAAAAAGTTGAGAAAGGCAGCTTTTACTGATTTTTTTTTTTTTTTTTAAACAGAAAGTAATGGTTTATAAGTAAAGTTTGCTAACTTCTGAATGGTGTGACTTGGCATCCAAAATTCTTCCCTGACCTCTTTCTTTGTCTTTGTTTTTCTGAGATCTGTGTCTAGACAGAACAGAGGTAGTGTTCATTTTACTGCTCGGAAAATCAAAATGCCTGGAAAATGTTCTTTCCAAGCTACTTGGTTTACTGCTGTGGATTACTGTAAGTGGATTAGAAGCTAGATCTAACTGGAAAGCATACTGCAGGCTGCCGTTTTTGTTGAGTGTCATCAAAGCTCATTCAGCTTACATCAATGGCCAAAAGTGTTTACAGGCAGCATGCCAAGACTGAGAAATATTGGAGACAGTTCAAGACGACACCAGATGTGGTGTGACCACTTGTTTTTTGTTGTTTTTTTTATTACTGCTTCCCCTTATCTGTTACCATGAACAGTAGGTCTAGTTTGCCAAGCACGGTCTCTTCTGGTGCCTGTAACAGCACTAGCACTAGCAGTGCCAGCAGTGAAGTATAATCATCCAAAAACACCACAACTGAGCCATGGCAAAGATTAAACCTACAAGCGATAGTGACAGTGTTTGTTTAAAAACTTGTCATGTGGGTGATAAAAGTTGGTGACTGCCACTACAGCTATAGATCTTCTAAACACTTTCATTGTACTTGCATGTTATGATCTTTAAAGATAGTATAAAATTGTGATGGTCTAGGTTCTTTTTAAGCTGACTTGGATACTTTTTAGTCTTTGAAAGGTCCTCTTTTTTGTTGCTTCATGCCCTGCTCCTTGGAATTGGAATTCTGTGATAGTTTATGTAGACTACAAATTCTGTGATAGAGTTTATGTAGACTACAAATGTAATTGGGGGGGCGCTGTTCCTTGAAAATACTTTAAAAAGTCCATGGATTTCATGCTGAGAAGCCTGTATGAATTCTGTAATGACTTTTCTGGGTTTTTTTAATTCTTATTTTCAGGTGTTTAGCATGTGGTTTTTCATCTGTCATTGGAATATTGGGTTTTGAAATGTGAAAGTGTGTTTGTAAAGTTAAGGTCTTTGAATTTGATTTGGAAAAGTTTGTGTGAACCCTCTTTTTGTGTGTAATTTAAATATTTGTTTTGCCCGCAGACTTTGACCTGTGCATTTTAGCACTGTTATTGTTGACATGGATTTTGCGTTGATCTCTGTCCACACAGACTGGAAGTGATGTCTGGTTTCGAGTCCTCCTTCGTGCGCTTCGAAACTGATGTGCTCCTGGCCATTGACGTGGCTCACAAAATGTTGAGGACAACTACTGTGCTGAAACTCATGCAGGAGTTGTGTCAGGGAGGAAACATCTACGCGGAACACAATAAGAATAAGATTCTCGGTGAAGTCGTGGGTCAAGTCGTCATGACCAGGTGTGTACAGTGTGAAAGTGGTAGATAGCTAGCTTGAGTCTTGTTCTCTCATGATGCTGTTTTCAGGCATGGTACATCTTTACGAATTTGTGGAAGTCCACAAAAAAGAATTGATGGGGGGGGGGGGCTGAAATGAAAACCCAATGTTGTTTCTAGGATGCACCTTTGTGGGATTCCTGCTTTCTTTCTTTTTTTTTTTCCTTTCAACTTTGCAGTACGCCCTGACATATGCACAAAAAACATGGCGCGTATTTGAACAAACAGTGCACCATCACAACTGCCCTTTCTATAATCTCTAAAATATAGCACTACATGCAGTGGTCATTACGTTTGTACCACAGAGATGGCGAGATTTACTGATAAGCCTTACGACTACCCTTGTCACAATGAAGCCATCTGGTGTGAGTCATTTTTACCACTCTTTTACATTATTTTCCAAGAAGCCTTGTACTCCTGAAACGAGTGACGTCATTGTGACAGAGATTGATTGAGGAGATAGCAGAAGAAGCCACTACCAGCAGGGTTCAGAGCTGGTAGAAAGATCGTTTTCCAGATGGTTATCAAGATCTGGCTTGACAAGTGGCCCTAGCTTGAGAACAATGATGATGGCATGCCTATAGGTTATCAGTTGTGAAAAGAACAATGCCTTCACTAAAGGAAGATTCGATAATCACAGCACTCTTTGCATCATGCAAAAACCTCTGATCACCAGGAGGCTGTACGAGATGAAAATCATCAGAGTTCCATCAATGGAGGGACTTCATCAATTAGGGGACTTTCTCTCTCTCTCTCAACTATACTGGGGGGGGGGGGGGACAACAAGACTGATATTGACTTTCACCTGCTTTTTAATCTAGATCTAGTTCTCTCCCCAACTCTGTGGAAATACAAATTTGACTTGACCTCTGTCTGTCTCTCTCTCTGTCTCTCTCTCTCTGTCTCTGTCTCTCTCTCTGTCTGTCTGTCTCTCTCTCCCTCTCTCTCTCTCTCTCTCTCTCTCTCTCTCTCTCTCTCTCTCTCTCTCTCTCTCTCTCTCTCTCTCTCCCTCCCTCCCTCCCTCCCTCCCTATCCCTCTCTATCCCTCTCTCTGTCTCTCTCTCTCTCTCTCTCTCTCTCTCTTCTCTCTCTCTCTCTCTCTCTCTCTCTCTCTCTCTCTCTCTCTCAATGAAAAGTTATGAAAAGTGTCATTTTCCTCCTTTTGTATTGTATTAAGGTCCAATGGGCGATGTACATTAAACAAGTTCCGAGCTCTCTCTCTCTCTCTCCCACTCCCTCCCTCCCTCCCTCATATGGAAGGGAAAAACAAGACTAATATTGGCTTTCACCTTTCTCATCTAGATCTAATTCTCCCTCCAACTCTGAATCTGGAAATACAAAATTGACTTTGACCTCGCTCTCTCTCTCTCTCTCTCTCTCTCGCTCTCGCTCTCTCTTTCTCTCTGTTTCTCTGTATTTGCGAGTCTGTCCTTTGATTCTTTTTCTCTTTCTTTCTCTTTCTTTCTCTATCTGCATTAGTGCACATTTGTCTAAAAATATCTATTTTTTGCTACATGATCACTCGTGTATAAAACCACCTTTGGATTAATGAAATGACTGGGAGAGTTTATTTTAGGGCAGAAATTGCCTAGCATGAAGAACTGGAATTAGTTCAAGGAGAGGCATTTTAACAGGCTAGAATTGCTGAGAAACGTGTTTCAGGGGCATTTCCCCCTGGACCGCCACAAAGGGCTCTGCCCCTTGACCCTGCTGGGGACCAGCGCCCCCTGGACCCCCATACCATTTGAGGGAAAGGTGCTTTTCCTCCAGTACCATGCCTGGGTACAGAAAACATTACAAATGAATAAAAAATATTTGTGTCTTCAGTCAAGTGTCGCATCGGGTCAGATATTTGACTAACCCTTTGAATGAAGGCTGTCAAAAGCGATTACTTTCATTTTTGCGACTGCTGCAAGTGAAGGTCAACTTTAAACTTTTTTCTGATTTTTTCTGATTTTTTTTTTTTCATTAAAAAAATTCCTCCTTTTTTTGGTGTGTGTGTGGGGGGGTGGGCATATGCACACAGATGTGTTTAAACACCAACCTTTAAGTCAGAATGCGGTTACCTAAATAGGGGTGGGTGGGCGGAGGGAATGGCCACACGTGCATTTTCATAAATTTCACTATTTGTGAACCTCGGAGCTCGAGCCGAGGAACAAAAACACCAAAAAAAAAAAAAAAAAGGGAAGGAAGAAAAATACTGTAAACATATTACTTGCTTGTTTGGAATTTTGGGAAGACGGAATTAGAAAGAAATACATGTCTACAAGCAGTGTTTGTAAATGGGAATCTGGAAGTGTGTTAGGAGTAAAATGAAATGTAAATCTCAAAGTTCTTCAGTCTTTATCAAAATTCATAAGAGTTGCAGGGGTTTTTTTCAAATTTGATTTGATGCCTTTAACCAGTGTAGATTGTCTGTTACAGAAATTTACATACCTTTAAAAAAAAAATGTCGTGAGTCTTTAATATTATTATTTTGCAATGAATTCTTGCTTTTCAGTTCCTGTTGATATTCACAATACTTTTGGATGTATTGCTGTAAGGTTTCTTTTCTCCTGTTGAACTTGTTTGTTATCCTCCATGCCCCAAAAGAGGTGAAAGGAATTAAATCTTGAGGTATAGAAGAAATGTGTGGTTTTGCATTTCAGATACAACAACAAGAACTACACCGTGCACGACATCGACTTTGACAAGAGAGTGAAGGACAAGTTTGAAAGGGGGAATCCTCCTACTCTGTGTTCCTTCTACGATTACTACCAGAACGTCAGTATACTTTTTTTTTTTTTTTTTAACTGAATATATCCATTATGTGACGTGGGGGAGGGCTTTCTTTCCCTGTAATATCGGGTCCTCTTTCAGTAAAAAATACGGGGTTTATTTTGTCTTTTTTCCTGACTGGGGAGTCACACTCTCTTAATCCTACCCACAGGGATGCAACTTTACCTGTCTTTTTCGCTTTATGCCCTGCACCTGGGAACCCTGTGACAGACCAGGATGTTTGTCCTTATCTTTTGTAAACATTTCTTCATGTATAATTGTGTCCTCCCGTGTTAAAAAAGCAAGGAAAGGAGACCACACACAACTATCGGGTGTTGAAAGTGCCCCACTCCACCCATCAAAAGAGGGGGGAGTTTGAGGGGGGGGGGGGGGGGTATCAGTTCAATGTGGTACAGAAAATATGGTAGATAGATTAAAAAAAAAAAAAATTGCGTCTTTAATCAAGTGTTGCGTATGGTCAGATATTTGACCAATAGTGTAATGTAGTTTGAATGGAGTCTGTCAGAAGGGATTACTTGCACTTCTCTGACTGCCACAAGTTGCCAGACAGGTTTTCCTTTTTTTTTTTCCCCCTTTCAATTTATGAAAATTTCCTTTTTTTTGTTTTTGTTTTATTTTTTTTGGGGGGGGGGGGGGGGGGGTGAGCATATTCCCATGCCTCGCAGGGTTTTCTTTTGTTGCTTGTGAAAAGGAAGGAGAGGAGGTATGTTTGCAAATGTGAAATAAAACTGCTTTTTGTGTTAATTTACATTTTTCTAAGCTGGGATGTGCTTCTCGAGTCAGGCTGGGCCTATGTCTGAGCACATGAACAGATGTGACTTTCATGATGTAGATGTTCATCTGTTCCCATGCTGTGTGTAGCATCACCATGTCCGTGTCACGGATATGAACCAACCCCTGCTGATGACAAAGAGCAAGAAGGTGGCAGACGAACACGGCAATCTGCAAGATACATTCATCTACCTGGTTCCAGAGCTCTGCACGGTCACTGGTAGGTTTATTGTGGGGTTTTTGTCCATTAAAAATGTTATTGTTCAGCTGGGAACCACATCTGAAAACTTGCATGCTAACCTCAGTGTAAAACTGTCAAAAGCATCTTAACCCCAGTAGCGCTATATTAACGGGTCAAACAACCCTTTATGGATATGAAAAACTGAATTATGTAAAGCTATAAATTGCTGGAAAGCTTAGATAACAAGCTTTTAAATGAGTAATTTTATAGGAGCATGTTGTGTTTATGATGATGTAACAATTTAATTTTTACTACCGAGTGATTAGAGACGTTTTTTCTCATAGAATAATTTTTTTAGGAGGCTCCTGGGGCATACACCCTCCCTTGCCTGCCTGGCTGTGTTCATGTTCCGCATGCCTTACACTTCCTTTTTTTTTTCCATCTTCTCTTTGTCCCTATCAGAGGATTTTCTAGTGGCTGTTTTCACTCTGAGAATGTGATTTATCTACAAACACTTCTGCATTGCTCTCTGCCACAAAATCCAGTCCTGCAAGCACAGTTTTGCAGGAATAGTATCTTACTTCCAGACTATGCTGACTCTTATTTTCTTCATCTCGGCTTTGAATACATTATTAATATTGATCCTTGTGGGATTCCCGAATTTTTTCAACTTTGCCGCAAAATAATGTGAGCAGTGCACCCTAACGGACGCAAATAAAACTGTGGATAGTGCATATTTGAACAAACAGTGCGCCCTCACAGCTGCCGTTTGTATAATTTCAAAATAACACTTCATGGGTTGGTCATTAGGTTGATACCCCAGGGACGGCAGGATGCACTGATTAGCACCGTCACAAAGTGGCTGGTCTGACAAAAATACGACAATCGCTGAATTTCGTGTAATGCAAAGTACTCTGCAGCATATCGAAATGACTTAACAACAGTTATTTTGAAGCCTTGTTGCGTTAAAGTAAAACAATGTATGACGTCGAAATTGCCAGGTAGCCAAGAAGTGTATCAGGCTAAACTTAGCACTGCTCGATTCAGTCCAATTGCAATCAAGTTTTCCAGAAGTTTTAAAAAATATTCCACAACCCTTACCTCATGGTCTCTGTCATGGTTTAATTCAACCAAATCTAGCCTCTAACACTCCTCTTCGCCATCAATATCATTTTTAAAAAAAAAAATTTTAACCTCGCAAAATACTAATTCTGGCGCAAACGCTTGGCCGCCATTTTGCTTCCAGGCAATCGCGACTGGTCTAAAAAAACAAAACAAAAACCAGCCTCTAAACCAATCAGAATCCTTGTTGCTTGCGACTGTGGAACAACATTCAACCATATCTGCGGCTCTACAATTGCCTTCACGTTGATTAGGTGACCTTTGAAAGTGAAAGTGAGCCTTCAATTACGATCACCGATGTCATCCCAGAATATTCCGGGAGCCACCAGACATGCCGGACCCCACGTTCCCGGTATATTCCAGGATCCGCACAACTAGGGTTAAGAAAAATAGTTTTTAACATTTTCCCTAATGAATATTTTAGCTGCTGGTACAATTTTTTTGCCCCTGTCAATTCCCGCCCTTGAGGAAGAAATCCACAGAGTTCATGGAGGTCACAGTGTTGATTCTAGGGTGCGCCCTTGCGGGATTCCCGCGTTTTTTTCAACTTTGCTGCAAAATAATGTGACCAGTGCGCCCTAACGGACGCAAAAAAACTGTGGATAGCGCATATTTGAACAAACAGTGCGTCCCCGCAACTGCCGTTTGTATAGTTTCAAAGTAGCGCTACATGCGTGGTCATTACGTTGATACCCCAGGGACAGCAGGATGCACTGATTAGCGGCTACAGTCATCACAACCATCACAGAGCGGCTGGTCTGACGTCATTTTCCTACTCATTTACGTCATTACGTCATTTTTCAAAGGAGCCGTGTACTGCTGAAACAAGTGACGTCATTGTGACAGAGATCGTTAGTGGTGTTAGTGGAAGTAGCAGCGTCCCAGCAGGGTTCAAAGCTGATAGACCAAAGAGTTTTCAAGGCGGTTTTTCAGATCTGGCTAGACAAGTAGCCCGTGCTTGGCAACAATAATGATGGCATAGGGTAGACTATCCGCTGGATATCAAAAATGACTTTGACTCCCCTCTCTCTCTCTCTCTCTCTCTCTCCCCTTTCTGCATGGGAGGAAAAAGACTTTGATATTGGATTTCACCTCTTTTCTCATCTAGATCTAGATCTCTCTTTAACAGAAAATCTTGCTCCCTTCCTCCCTCCCTCCCTCCCTCCCTCTCTCTCTCTCTCCCCTCCCTCCCTCCCTCATGGGGAGGGGGGAGGGGCAAGACTTTGATATTTGCTTTCACCTCTCCTCTCATCTAGATCTAGATCTCTCTCTAACTCTGAAAGTGGAAATACAAAATTGACTTTGACCTCTCTCTCTCCCTCTCTCTCTCTCTGTGCCAAATGGGAGGAAAAGATAAGACTTAGACATTGGCTTTAACCCCTTTTTTTCTCATCTAGATCTAAATCTAGTTCTCCCTCCAACTCTGAATGGAAATACAAAATGGACTTTTGACATCCCTTCCTCCCTTCCCCACCTCTATATCTCTCCCTGTCTCTCTCTCATATGGTAAGGGGGGGGGACTGATTTTGGCTTTGCCTCTTTTTTCATCTAGATTTTAGCTCTCCAACTCAAAATGTGGAAATACAAATTTGACTTTGACTGTCTCTCTCCTTCCTTCCTTCCCCCCCCTCCCCTCTCTCTCTCTCTCTCTCTTTCTCCTTCCCTTCCTCCTCCTCTCTCTCTATCTCTGTCTGTCTGTCTGTCTGTCTGTCTGTCTGTCTGTCTGTCTCTCTCTCTCTTGTATACAAACAATGCATCTCCTCCTGTATCTATGTAGTATGTATCCCTCCACATCTGAATGTACCACAATCTTCCCCACCCTTTCTCCCCCCCCCCTCCCCCCAACTCTCTCTTTCCTGTGTAAAAAATTCATTTTACAGACCAGCTGCAATACATAAGCTACATATTAAATCCTGTTTGCCTACATACCATCTTGTTTATTTTGTTTCTCGTTCTTGAAAAATAGCAGAAATCAGAGTACTAACGGTATTATGAGCAAAATATACTACTTACTACTTGTCCCCTTTTTTATGAAGAGAAAAGGGGGGAGGGGGCAAATGCCCCCTTTTTTTCATTTCAGGGGGCCCTTGGGCCCCCTTTTTTGAAATCCTAGAATCAACACTGGGTCATAAGCAATGGATTAAACAGTAAAGGAAAAAAAGTTAAAGTCTGTCCTGAGCCTAAGGCTCAGGCCAGTGCTTAACCCGGTTTCTGTGGCGTTAAGCGACTGAGGGTCATAGACTCCCCCCAGGATAGGACACCAGTCTATCACAGGGTTAACCCCCAAGGTTGGTACCCTTTTTACACCTGGGTGGGGTGAGAAAATAGCTGTAAAGTGCCTTTTCCAAGGGCACAACGCCATAGCCGAAAGCTGGGATCAAACCCGCAACCTTTAGATTACGAGTCCAACGCCCTAACCACTAGACTACAGCGGCAGCTAAAGGAAAAATAGGAAACAGGTTATTACATCCTCTGTGCATACAATTTATACATGCCTATAGATACAATTTTTACTTTGGCTCTCTCTCTCTCTCTCTCTCTCTCTCTCTCTCTCTCTCTCTCTCTCTCTCTCTCTCTCTCTCTCTCTCTCTCTCTCTCTCTCATGCACGTGCACATGCTATTTATTCATAGAATGTTTATTTCATTTTTTCCCCGTGAGGGCCAGGTGTCATGAAATTACCCTCAATAAAGTATTTCTCTTTCTCTCCATCATTGAACATCATGGAACGGACAACAAAATTGCATCACACATGCACATCTGTAATTCTAAAGCAAAAATAAGTTAAAACTGCAACAGTTTTGCTGCTGCTACCTACTTTAAGCATCCAAATGGGGAAATTTCCATGGTAATCATGTCAGATTTTGGCTTTAGTTTGTATCAAAATATTTCATGACATTTCCATGGAGTTCAAAAGATACCAGTTGTAAAGGTTTGATGTGATGTGGTTTCAGGTTTGTCAGAGAGTCACAAAAATGACTTCAGGGTGAAGAGAGACCTGAGTGCTCACACCAAGGTTGACCCCAGCGGCCGTGTGAGGAAACTGGAGCAGTTCTTGAGCGACGTTGTCGTGTGAGTGTTGTTTTATTTTTTTGTATACTGTACCATGGCTGAGAACATCAACATGAATTAACTTGCTTGTCGTGGACTAGGCTTAGCGAGTGTTCCATACACAGCAGAAGCACAGAACCACAGCATAAAGAGCAAGTGCTTTTAGCATGCTCCTTACTCAGTGGTGCCCAAAATGTTGCCATTGAAAGATTTGATTTTTTAGTTTATCGGACCGTTTTTTCAGGTCTTCTCTGTGTAGACTTCGGTAATGGAGTGGCTAGTGTTTATAGCCTAGGAGATGACTACATGAATCAGGCACCTCTTGTTTAGAAGAAATTCCTCTTGCACAGTGCTACTGTGGACCATAACGATTATTTCTAGAAAGGGAAACACAATCTCAGCAGCCTGTGTTAGGCACAGTGTTTGATAATCGATTTCAATTTTGGCATCATCAATTCACCATAGCCGTAGCTTGATCACCATGCACAACTTGTCAAGACAGGATATGTGGCCGACACAAAACAGACACAGAAAGGAAAGGCAGAGGCTTTCTTTCTCATCTTGGGAGTGGCAGACCTGCCTACCTATACGATTTTTTCTTCTTTTTCTTTTTTTTCCCCCCTAAATAAGAAAATGCCGCCGCGGTAGTCGAGTGGTTAGGGCGTTGGACTCGTAATCTAAAGGTTGCGGGTTCGATCCCAGCTGTCGGCTATGGCGTTGTGCCCTTGGAAAAGGCACTTTACGGCTATTTTCTCACCCCACCCAGGTGTAAAAGGGGTACCAACCTTGTGTTGGGGGGTTAACCCTGCGATAGACTGGCGTCCTATCCAGGGGGGAGTCTATGACTCTCAGTCGCTTAGTGCCACAGAAACCGGGATAAGCACCGGCCTGATGAGCCTTAGGCTCGGGACAGACTTAAATACGAAAATAAGAATTTTCTGAAGAAATACGATTTTGACAACCATGAGGGGGGGAAAAAAGTGAAACCACAGCAAAGGGTTTAACTCTACTACTACTACAGCAGGCGGGTGTGCCCGCTGAATACCTGGGAACACCCGGTGTCTCCCTATGTGCTATTTATACACTATGGTCACACACCCTTTATACGTATACTCAGTGGCTTCCAAATAGTCAGCTGCCGCCATTTGCAGTTTTCTCTTCAGTGGATAGATTTTTGTGCTCTTTTTTATATATTTTATTTTTTAAAATAATTTTACAGCATTGTTATCAAGTGATGATTTTCAGAGGGAAGTGCATCAGATGGCGTAGGCTGCAACAAACTTTTGGGAGGATTTTCTGTGAATAAAATGGCAGAATCTGAACTTGCGTGGACTGAAATGGACTTAGTACAAACACATTGTCTTATATGAAAACATTTCTCATCCATTTATTTTATTCTTTTATATCGAGGATAATGGGATAAGCACTCGTGTGCTTTTTTTTTTATCCAGTCCCCGTGTGTATGCAGTTGTGTAAATATCTGTTCCCACTGGCACACAATGACCTACTCTTACAAAAAGAGGAACAGGATTTAATGTGTGTGCAGGATGTTCTGCATGCGTTCACATATGGGTTCTCAGTTTATAGTCTCATCCGAAGGACTTATGAGGAGAGTGGAGTCAGCACTGATGTTAACTCCAGAGGAAAAATCCCCTCGACCGGGAATTGAACCCAGGTCGTCAAATTGCGAGCACAGTGTTCTGACCACTAGGCTATCCCATCCCAGCAACAAGACTTTAGCATGTACATTGAAAATGGCAGTGATTGGAGTGAGTTTGTTGCAAGTTTTGGAAGAAAAAAAACCACAAATTTTTCCAAGATGGACGCTATCAAACCTGACATGTACGATCATTTTTATAGGTGCCATGCTAAAAATATGACGCTGTGAGATGTGTATCCAGGCTCAAATATCAATGTAAGCGATCCTAGTAGTGTGTGCACTTCTGACTTTGTTGATTGAAATGAGAGAGACGACTTCAACAACATCAAATGTAACACGACAGATACGCGTTTTGAATTCTACTATTCAGAGCATAGAATTCTCTGCGTTTCCGCGAATTTCCTTTTTTTTTTTTTTTTTTTTTTAGCAGCAGATTTCCGATGGAAAAAAAAGTTTCCTTGAAAAATCGGGGGGAGGAAAAAAACAACGAAACTGGATGATATTCTCAAATGGTGTGTCGTCAAAGGGTTCAGTTCTCACTCACTTGACTTGGTAGCTAAAGCTGATAGAGGGCCGTGTACAAAATTTCAAAATGGCTAGCATATGCAGGAGAACGACGTCATCAGATTCATGCTTATGACGACAGGATGCAAAAATGCATGAAAATGGGAGTGGGTGGATCATGAAGTCAAGGTTGGGGATCAAATGTGCTGATTGGGGAGCACATTCGCAAACTGGATGCTGCAGGTAAAGTGAGGCAAAAAGAGTAAGAGAGGAGCATGCATTGCTTGTACAATGCACTCCTGAGACTGACACTGAGAAAAATACTGCTGTGGACAGTACTCAGGACATCCAAGCAGGGAAGAAAACACAGTTGAAAAAATAAGCCACACTATCCAGCTTCTTCAGAAAATGAGAAACAGAACAAGTATACATGCAAACAGGTAGACATAGGCATCACTACTTACCACACACACACACACACAACACACACACCCAAAACCAACACTACTACACACACACACACACCACACACACACACACACCCTTTTAAAATTCTGCAATTAGTTGCTGGATGTTTGCCCTCACTTCTCTCCCCATTGTTTTTGTTTCTTCTCTCTCTCTCTCTCTCTCTCTCTCTCTCTCTCTCTCTCTCTCTCTCTCTCTCTCTCCTCTCTCTCTCTCTCTCCCCCCCCTTCATGTTTTCCATTAACCATCATAGTCTATTTACAAACTTATGTTACCGCTATCCAGAATAGATTTTTTAAAAACAAGTTTGACACACTCTGGTGGTTCTTTATGGAAGGACTAAAGGTCTGAGTCTGTCTGTCTGTCTGTCTCTCTCTCTCTCTCTCTCTCTCTCTCTCTCTCTCTCTCTCTCTCTCTCTCTCTCTCTCTCTCTCTCTCTCTTCTCACCCTCACCCTCACACACACTCACATGCCTCCACATTGCACAAAATGGTGCCTGGAGAGGCCTCCAAATTGCCTTTAAAATGCTAAAAATCATTTTTGGCCAGGGTGCTTTGCCCCTGCACCCACCCCACCCCCCCACACACCCCCCCCGGGGCCTAAGCAGGCCCCTGGACCCCAGCTTAGTTTCCTCTTTTTTTTCTCTCTGCCAATTCTACGCTCTGACTCTTACAATTGGGGAAATTATCATGGATTTCAAGTTTGGCAGTGGTTTAGAACTTGATATGTTTTATGAATTGGTTTCTATTTGGGATTTTGATACAGTAGCAGCTCAAACTTTAACGTTAACACGGATCACGATTGTCAGCAAACAAAATGGCGATCATTGGAATGTTCGATGTGTTTGTGCACCATTCATCAAAAAAACTTTTAAAAAACCAACAGTAGGTTGAAAATATCTTTTCTGTAATTGTTTCTTAATAATCTAGTTTTTATTTAATCAAAATCCATGCATGCATTCCAAAGTTATCCCAGTGCTAACTGTGACACACACAAACCGATCAATGACTTTGTGTGTTTATGCACTATAATTCTAAATGAAAAAAAAAATGAAAAAAACTGGGTAATGGCAATTTCTTTATTCATTTCTGCATCTTGCTGTTTTTATTTCATCAAAACCCATCTGACCATTGTAGAGTTATTGACTGTTAAATACACAACTCACTCACAAGCCATCTACCTCATTTTTTTCTGCCCAGCAGGAAGTTGACAAATGATTTTGCTGTGCAGAGTTAAAAAAACAAAAAATATACCCTCTAAACCAATCAAAATCTTCATTGCTTGCACGTGTTGAACACCCTTCAACCATTTCTGCGGCCCTACAAAGGCCATAACATTGATTGGGTGACCTTTGAAAGCGAAAGTGAGCCCTCAGTTTCGACCACCTACATAGTTCCGGAATATGTATGTGTCTATACCCTGCGCCCCCACCCCCCCAAAGTGTCATACAGATTTTTGTTTTAAGATTTGTTTGTTTTTATTTGTTTATTTATTCATTTATTGTTGGTATGATTGCAGGAAAGACACAGTAGCTGCAGAGTTGCGGAGCTGGAACTTCAGACTGGAGAAAGAAATGGTGCGGATATCAGGCCGCAAGCTGGGTGTGGAAAAGTTGACCATGCCTGGTCCGAGAGGAGACGATCAGGTGATTTGTCATATTCTCTCTAAAGACTCCTTAAAGATTGTCAAGAAATTTATTGAAGAAATCGTTATGAGACCTAGAACTTTACGCACAGAGTTGCTGGGAGGGGGGGGGGATTCTTTAGATTGAAATCAATCTCCAAAAGGAACACTGTAGCAAAGTTTAAAAAAAGAAATAATAAAGTAAGTGTGAAATATAAGGTGGACCACTGCGTCACTTTTAGCAAATTTTTGTTTCTCGGACACACCAACTCCTAACACTTTTAGTTTGGCAGTGGGAGAGAAAAGAAGGCAGAGGCCGAAAAACTTAACAAACCAGCATCACTTCTCACCTCCTCTCATCCCCCAGTGCCAGAGTCAAAAGCCAATTGCACATTTGCAACGCGAGAATAGCTAAAAGTCTCTCTTAGTCCCAGTCAAACAGCGCTATTTTTGCACCGAGGTTAAGTAGCTCCTTACACAGTAGCCTACCAGACTAACACGCCTAAAGGCACATAGCCCACCTCCCCCAGTGGAACGGCCAAATTTCCTGGAGATGTGATATAACACAGATGTCTACCATATGTGGCGGTCTACAAAATAGCCTATCTGTAGGTCTAGAAGTCTATCCCTTCTAATTATTTTGTTGCTGTTATGATACTGATGGTCAGTGCACAAAGTACAAATCTCTTTATGTACTTCTCTTTTAAAGATATAACTAACATTACTTTTCAACGCAAAGATTTAAGGCAGTAATTATTCCATAAAACCAAAAAGCACGCCCGACATTTTACTTTAAGGTAGGTGTGTGCCCGCGCGAGCGCACACACACACACGCATGCACGCTCCCACACGTGCGCGCGCACACACACACACACCAGAGAGAGAGAGAAAATGAATGCTGCCATTGAAATTCAATTTTAGACACAATGTGCTTTTCTTAAGCTTTTTTTCTTTCTTTCCTTTTGTTTGTTTGTTTATTTGTTCTTCACTAGATCTATATGAATAGAAAAGTGACCAGAGGATGGAAGACGATCACAAAAAATCCTTAAACCACTCTTACACTGAACGTGGTATGCACACACACATGCATGCACGCGCACGCACACACACACACACACACACACACACACCCTTTTTTACAGCACCATTCTTTCACAGAGTAATCCATGAATATCGAGAAACTCACAGCACTTATTCACATTCACATAGAAATTCAACTTTAGATTTTATGAAAACTTTTGTCGCATTAATCGGAAAGCGTGGGTTTCTCAAATACAGAGAAATTGTAGGGAGCCTGAGCCAGCCTGCCTGCTGTGCTATGGAATTTCGCTTACAGTGTAGCCGAATGGATAGGGTCAGTCACAGAATAACGGAGCCAGCGTTGTGCTAACTAAAGTCAGATTTTGGGAAGGGTAAACTGCCGTGCAGAAACTACTAAAGATATCTGCATGAAATTTGGTACACGTACTAAGTGCAGTATTAAAGCTATCTGTGCAAAGTTTGAAGTATGTTAGTCCAACAGATATGATAATGTGATAATTTTTCCAAAACAATACGGGTCAGTGTTTGGCCCATCTGCTGCTTTCAAAATATGCAATACATAATGAAGTTTATCATTTTTCCTGTTTGATTTGACATCACTGTGTGCAATGATCACAAAAAAATATAGTTTAGTTCAAATTTTTTTTCTTCTCAAAAATGCCCAAAAAAATTTGCTCCAGTTTTTTTTTAATTTTTATCTCATGGTATTGAAAAACTATAATAGCTACAGAGTTCAAACTGGTCCCTATCCCTCCCCCATCAGTTTTTTTATTTTGTTACCCTGGTCCCTATCCCTCCCCCATCAGTTTCTTTATTTTGTTACCCTGGTCCCTATCCCTCCCCCATCAGTTTCTTTATTTTGTTACCCTGGTCCCTATCCCTCCCCCATCAGTTTTTTTATTATTTTGTAACCCTAGTCCCTATCCCTCCCCCATCAGTTTTTTATTATTTTGTTACCCTGGTCCCTATCCCTTCCCCATCAGTTTTTTTATTTTGTTACCCTAGTCCCTATCCCTCCCCATCAGTTTTTTTTTATTTTGTTACCCTGGTCCCTATCCCTCCCCCATCAGTTTATTTGTTACCCTGGTCCCTATCCCTCCCCCATCAGTTTTTGTTACCCTGGTCCCTATCCCTCCCCCATCAGTTTTCTGAATTAGCTTCCCTATCCCTCCCCCATCAGTTTTTTTATTTTGTTACCCTGGTCCCTATCCCTCCCCCATCAGTTTTTTTTATTTTGTTACCCTGGTCCCTATCCCTCCCCCATCAGTTTATTTGTTACCCTGGTCCCTATCCCTCCCCCATCAGTTTTTTTATTTTGTTACCCAGGTCCCTATCCCTCCCCCATCAGTTTTCTGAATTAGCTTCCCTGGTCCCAGAGATTGGCAGTTGTGCGCTGCATTAGTGGATTATGTGATGCAAGAGCTGATAAACTCGACATCCTTTCAGCTATGGAGATGTAAGCCTCCTCCCACCCACCTACATTGTGATTTGCCTCTGGACTGTAGTAATGCTTAGACCCTGCCCTTATTCCTTTTTTTTTTCTTCTTCTTTTCAGTTTTTCTTTCTTTGTGCCTTGGTACTCCCACTTGTACTTTTATTTGCATTTGCTCTGTCTTGTCGTGCAGCTTCAAATAAAGAATGGAACCTGGGGAGTGCAAGGAAGGACGATGCTGTTTTCCAGGCATTTGGATGCTTGGGTAGTTGTCTTTCCAAGGAACGCTACTCAGGCCACCAGAAACATGGTTGACACACTGATGCGTGTAGGGAAACCACTGGGAATGAACATCGCCAAACCTGAATTGTAAGTAGAATTTTTAGACTGTATTATCAAATGTGCTCTCTATTTTTTTGTTGTTGTTTTTTTTTGGTCTGCCTCATTTTCTGAGACGCTCCCCGGTGTTCCCATGCCTTTCATTTCAATATCCCCGCCATGGCCATAACCAGATTTGTTATGTCCCATCCTCAGGGTTGAAAGTCTATAAGTAGCTCATCAATATTAGGCCGCCATTGGGACCACCGGCAAGAGGGGCCCTGTACTGCTGCAGGTGGTGTTCAGGTGGTGCCTGTTCTGATCTAACATACGCAGGACACCACCTACTAAGCCCTCTACTAACAATGGTATTTGCTCAGTCACAGAGCCAGACCGAGTTAGATGCCCACCTGAGGTAATGACCACCACAACATCCCTCCAATGATCGTCCCCCGCAAACCTCCAACCCCGAAGGCTTTGACACAATCTCACAACAGGCACAGAAGTGTATGGGAAACCAAATCTGAGGTCACCATGGGACCAGAGCAATTGGCCCATTGAATCAGAGGCAATTTTTTTTTTTTATGGCATGATGATTGATGACAAATGAGGATGATGTAATGATGCTGCTGTGGAAGTGTATGTTTTGAAAACTACCTGACAAGGTTGTACTCTGCACTCATAATATATCCTGGCATTAACCGGGCCCGTGGGATGAAGACATCTGCAGTGTTGGTCAGGTAATTTGAGTAACTCTCATTTCGCATCCGTAAAGCGAAAGAAGCGCAACTGTATGGTCCTAGTCTTCCCATTGAGCCCACAGCACACTCACTCTGGGTAAGATTGGCTGGAGTCCGAAAAATCCGTATGACTTCTGCAATTCAAACCCGTGACCTTCCAGTCCCAAAACCCATAGCAATAATCACTGTGCCATGGCGGTTGGTGTATTTATTATCAGTCCTTTTTATGAGACTTAGATTTGGGATTTATCTGCCTGTTTTTCTCTTATGGACTACAACTGAAGATATACCATTCAGGAGAATTTTGAGTACTCGACGGGGTTTTTTTTTCCCCAACCATAAACTAGTAATGTCATAAAATGTGGTACATATTTTGCATAGTAAAACTAATTATCGTCATATGCTACTTTTAGAAGCTGGGTATGGCCCAACAAGACCTATTTTCAATGTGCATGTACACTAAACGCCTCTGGGGAGTGTTTTGCCTAATGGCTGCTGGCAGTAGAATTGTAAGTAATTAACAAGGTCACCTGAATTCACTAACGATCTTGGATTTTTGCAAGTTTCAAAACTCTTGTATTTAGCTCCCAAAACAGAAAACTCTGTACCTTGGTCAGTGTCTTTAGTGAAAACTTTTGATTGGTGCAGATTCTGCAAACTGAAAGAAAAAAAGAAGAATCTGCAGACAACTTTTGAGCACAAAGCAAATATAGGCCTATATCTTTGCATGTTAACCAGAATCTGCTAAGTGTTGGTGCTCCCTAAACTATTCATGCCAGCTTGCACAAGAAACTGGGGAGGCTATGTGCTGAATATGATGTTGAGCTGAAGTTGAACACACTTGTCAGTGTGTTTGCCTTAGCTGCCTGTAAAACAGTTTTTTAAAGTTTGTGCAAATCTCCCACCCCCACCAAAAAACAAAACAAACCCAACCAAAAACATGTTCTCATACACCAGGCATGGGATTTTTTCTGTCTTGCAGCACTGCAGTAAAATTTTGCCATCACTAGTTCCATTTCTAGTGTTCAACCATTTCTTATTTTTTTCTGCTGTTCTACTGGCACAAAAGGGCCTACTGTTCCAAAAGGCAGAACAGGCATGTAACGTTTGCACATTTGGCATCAGTTTATAGTCTCATCGGAAGGACTTTGACAGTGTTGATTTTTGGGGAGGGAGTTAAACTGTGAAAAAAGGGTGAGACTGCGAACCTAACCCAGAACCTCACGGTTGACTAGTTGACAGATGAACGTCTTGACCATCCTGCCACCCTTCCCCTCTTTTTGATTGTTAGTTTACCTTCCATTTTCTCCTTTTGTGAGTATATCCAGTGCTGGTTTTGTTGTGTCTGTCATGTTGATTTCTTTGATTCCAGACCCATTTTCTAAAGAACATGTTATTAAAGTATACATTGGTAGCTAAGTTCAAGTCTTCATGGCCATATTTTGACATTTTTTCCCCCTCTGTTTTCTTTTTTTTCAGCCGTCCAGTGAACAGGGGGACAGGTGTCCAGACTATTTGAATGAACTTTCAGATTTGACATTTCCGCCCTACAAGTTGGTTTTCTGTGTTCTGCCAAACAACCGGAAGGACCGTTACGACGGTTTGAAAAGACACTTCTGTCTGGCCAAACCAGGTGAGCAGATCATTTTCCTTTTCACATTGTCTATGGTTGCATTTTGTTTGTTCATGGGGGGGGGGGGGGGGGGGTTCCTGTTCTTCATCTGCAGCTCCAAGGTTCAATACTTGTGAGGAGTTCATGTGTGCAATCATTTTTCCACCATTAACACTGTCTACCCCAATAGTGCAGCTGCACTGCAGTCTCTTTAGACCGGCCCTACAACAGCTGAGTGCAGTGTGCACTGGGTCATCTAGTAAAATCGTCATCTTTTTTGTTGAAGGCCCATTGTTTATGAAACTGTGGCATTATATGGGTGGATAAAAGCCTATTGTGTGTGTGCATTCTAGTCAATACTGCGTAAAATGAAAGGTTTTAATCATGGTGTGAAATTATGTAATCGCTCTAACTTTAAGTGGCGACCAGACTGCTGCGCTCATGATTCTTACATAATGCAGGCAACAAATACAACACAATAACAAAACAGTTTAAGCAACAATCACAAACAAACAGAAACATACGCACTGCATGAGTTTAATCCTAGTATAGCTTCCATGGTAATATCTAAATGAACCTTTGAACTGTACACAAGACCCTGTCGCAACTACAGTCATGGAATACAATTAACACATTTCTTCTCTTGTCAGGATAAGTTCCTGCACTTTTTTTACACTAGGGAAGCCTGTGCCAATCTTGACTAAATGCTACAGTGCTCCACTCTACGGCCTACTCTGGCTAGCACACACGGCCGGCCAGCCAGCCTTGTTTTCTGAGCTCCGATAGATTGACCAGTCACTGAGCACTTTGACTGTGCCCTGATGTACAAGCTCATGAATATTCATTAGATACTGACCTAAATCCATATCCTATGTGCTCCCATGACATCTTAAGGTGGACCACTGCGTCAGTTTTAAAAATTTTTGTTTCTCAGAAACTACTAAAGATATCTGCATGAAATTTGGTACACATACTAAGTGCATTAATAAAGCTATCTGTGCAAAGTTTGAAGTATGTAAGTCCAACAGATATGATAATGTGATAATTTTTCCAAAAAAATAGGGGTCAGTGTTTGGCCCATCTGCTGCTTTCAAAATATGCAATGCATGATGAAGTTTATCATTTTTCCTGTTTGATTTGACATCACTGTGTGCAATGATCACAAAAAAATATAGTTTAGTTCATAAAATATATTTTTCTTTTTTTTTCAAAAATGCCCCAAAAATTTTGCTCCAGTTTTCAAATTTTTATTTCATGGTATTGAAAAACTGTAATAGCTACAGAGTTCAAACTGTCTCATTGCACTCAGCACACATTTCTACACCAGCATACCAAATTTCAGTGGATTATTTTCATTAGGTTAGAAGTTACAGGTGGGCCAAATAACAGTTGCGGCCAAAAAACCACGTTTTGAGAAAAATGCCCGTAAAGATTTAGTTAACAATTTAATCAATGAAAATCATGTTTAAACATTACCAAAAAATTATGCATGGTAAAATAACAATAGGCCAACACTACTGAGTGATTATAAACAGCTTTTCTCATAGAATAAATTTTTCAGGAGGCTCCTGGGGCATACACCCCCCTCTTTGCCTGCCTGGCTATGTTCATGTTCCGCATGCATTACACTTTCTTTTTTTTTTTCCTCTTCTTTTTGGCCCTATCAGATGATTTTCTAGTGGCTGTTTTCACTCTGAGAATGTCTGATTTATCTACAAACACTTCTGCATTGCTCACTGCCACAAAATCCAGTCCAGCAAGCACAATATTGCTGGAAAAGTATCTCACCTCCAGACTGCAGGCTGACTGTCTTATTCATCTCAGCTTTGAATATATTGTTGATAATGTGATAACTAAGATGTGTGAGGATGCAAAACAGAATGCAAAACAAGTGTGTGATTGTGGAAAATACAGGAAAAAGTAAAAAAAAAAAAATTTTAAAAGGGGGGGGGGCAGAGAAGAAAAATTATGGGTGAAGGTTTTTCTTTTCTAACACCATTCATTGTGTCAAACTCAGTAAAAACAATTCTTTTGTGAATTATCATTAAACTGCCTCTGAAAACAAACAACTGAATAAAAAATAAAACTGAGAATATGGGAAAAAAGTGAGTGTATACTGAATAGCCCTTGTCAGAGACTGCAAACCAAAAATTCAGGCACTACTGTATTCCTGCTAAGTACCAACAACACATAACTTATTGGGAAAAAAAGTGCCCTGCTATATTCCCAAAATAGTAATAAATCGATGGAAAATGTAGCTATAATTTCACTTTGTGCACCTTTATGTTGTCACCCAACTTTCCAAGGGTGACACATCACTGATGATGTTCTGTCGTTTGAGAAGTTGCGGGCCCGCGGATCGGTTTATTTTTCTTGCGCATCGAGTCTATATCAAAACTAGTGTCGCTGTCAGCCACTGATACACGTTTTTTCGAAGAAAAACTTCAATTTTCGCATTAATGAAGTAAGCGAGTGGTTATCGGCAACATCGCGAGTTGATGTGCATGGCACAGCAAAACTAGGTCACCACTCCAGCCAGCGATCGTCAGTCTATTTTCCGTTTCTTCCGTTTTTCATTCTTTCTACCAAAGGCATTGGTAGTCCAACACTTGTTTTCGGCATATTTTGGCATTTTTGAGACTTTCAGTAAAAAACTTTGGCTGAAAACAGGTCGAATGCGTGCATCGAACAGACTCGAGATGTAAACATCCGCCATCTTGGATAAAAGTCACATGACTCTTAGAACCAATCAGCTATTTTTTTACGGCCACAAGCCAATCAGAGACTTCGACTCAACCGTATGCCTGTAGAAATTGCCTCTCGGGTTCCTTCGGATTTGCTCTTCGTGCGTTTCCGTGAGTGAAATTATCCATTGAGAGGTGATGTCAGAAAGTAGGTCAGTGAATGACCTTCACATTGATACCAAACAAGGGGGGGTAGTGAAACTGGTCGGCAAGCGCGACGATCTCCAAACTGATGCAAACTTCGCGTTTTTGGGCCACAATTGCTCTAAATTCACCCACCCCTACCTCAGAAAATGATTTTATTTGCATTGAAATCGTCAAAACAAACAAAATGAGTGATTGAAAAGCAAAGTTGACACATTACTTGACCAAATGCAACCATAATCCCAAAAGTCTTTTTTTTTTTTTTTTTTTGGTGAAAACCTATGCCGCGGTCCCCCTTAACCAGCCCCAGGCAATTTCAACCACGGTGAAAAGGCATTTTCATCCAAAGGAAAAGGAGGACTTGAAAACTAGTGGGTTTTATATATTCTAGTTAATTTTTGTGGTTGGTTTGTGTTTATTAGCCTATCTATCTATCCCTTTGTCTGGCGACCATGGGGGCACCCCTGAAGATTTGACAACGTGTTTTCTCCATTCCTCTCTGTGTTCTGCCTTTCTCAGGTTTCGTTGAGTTCCAGGCCTGTCCATTCACTGATGTCCTCCCATCTCAAAGTAATTGTTTGCACTTTTGTGACTGCCACAAGTGCTGATCAGGTGTTCTCTTTTTTTCTGATTTTTCCTCTTTTAAAAAAAAATGTAGTTAAAGTTTTTCTCTTTGTGTATGTGTGAACAAATTACATGCCTGTCTGCCCCCCCCCCCCCCCTTCTCTCTCTCTCTCTCTCCTCTCTCTCTCTCTCTCTCTCTCTCTCTCTCTCTCTCTCTCTCTCTCTCTCTCTCCTCTCTCCTCTGGTGTATGGGAGGGGGAAAAAAAAAAAGACTTTGATATTGGCTTTCACCTCTTTTCTCATGTAGATCTAGTTCTCCCTCCAACTCTGATTATGGAAACACAAAATTGACTTTCACATCCTTCTCTCTCTCTCTCTCTCTCTCTCTCTCTCTCTCTCCTCTCTCTCTCTCTCTCTCTCTCTCTCATTTTGAAGCCATCGTGCCTTTCTTTTTCCAACCGCATCTATGATGTGATTGATTGCACAAACACACACAACCCCAGCACACCTGCAGAATGATGGGACTCTTTATCTTCAGCTTCCACATGACCCTGCCTTTTTCCCCAACAGCTAGCCTTTTTAGTCTGGCCCCTGTGTATGTGTGTGTGTGTATGATGGAAGTGCCAAGTAAAGTAACAAATATGTGTGTGTGTCTGGTGGCAGTGGCCTCGCAAATGGCACTGCAGAAAACGTTGGCTGACTGCTTTGATGGCCGCAAAGACACAGCATCTGTGGCCACAAAGATCGCCATTCAGATGAACTGCAAACTGGGGGGCGTCATCTGGAGGGGCGAGATACCTGTAAGTCTCTCTGTCTCTGTCTCTGTCTGTCTCTCTCTCTCTCTGTGTCTCTCTCTCTCTCTCTCTCTATCTCTCTCTCTCTCTCTCTCTCTTTTTTTTCTCATAAACAAAACACAAAAAAATTGTTTTGATAATTGATGATAGTCCCTACTCAGGATAAGGACTGGATTAACTCTCCTACTACCAGGTTCCGTTTCTCTTACTCACCACTTCATACCAAGCAATTTTCAGCAGTGTCCATCAGTTTCACACCTACCGACTTTTAAAAAATCCAAATAAAGACATATTTGCATGAAACTTTCTATGCTTGTGTAGTTTTGAAGAAAGAAACATATTTCTTCATCTTTTTTTTTGTAAACCTTACAGGTTAAGAAAGGCAGGTGGTAAAGAATCATCATGATGAAGTAAACTAATATCAAACATGCATGCATGCAAAATAAATGAAAATGATCAGGTAATGCTAGAATAACATGCAAACACACTTGCAAACAAGTATTTTTTTTATTTGGGGGGGGGGGGGGGGTACAAATGCCCCTTTTGTTTTCATTTTAGGGCCCCCTTTTTTGAAAACCTAGAATGAACATGGTATTGCATGTCATGACATAGTAAATACAGAATATCCTCTTTTGCACCATCCCCCCCCCCCCCCCCCCCCCCCCTTTTTTTTTTCTTTTCTTCTTCCCCTTTCTTTTAAATCTTAAACTGAACGATGACTGTTGTGTGGCTTATTTCAGCTGAAAGAGACCATGATTGTCGGCATTGACACCTACCACGACTCGAGTGCGCAGTACAGATCTGCAGGGGGGTTGTGGCCTCTCTCAATGCTGACTTCACACGGTACAAATCCGTTGCCACCTTCCAAACCAGACATGTGGAACTCCACAACCATTTGCAAGCCAGCCTGCAGCGTAAGTATTGCAGAGTAGCTCGGGCTTTAACCTTCAGCACCCTGAGGTCTTTGGCAACCAATTTTCCTCTCTCCCTGCATTCTTTTTCCAGTGACCAAAAATCGAGAGCCCCTACTTGTTTAGAACCATCATAAAAGTGGATTTATTTAATGTAGAGACTTGATATTTTTATAAAGCAATGTGTTCAGCATGCATGTTTTGTTATCGAAAAATAAATAAAGGTAAAGGTGTCCCATAACCTACGCGGTCTTAGGGATGTGAGGCGTCAGAGACCTCAGCTTCGCTAGGGGCCAGCATGTTGAGGGCGGCGTCCATCGCCTCTCCCTTGCTGCTTTACCTTCCCTGACCCTAAGTTTCTGGAGCCACTATTTCACGTAATTATTTCATTTTCAACCAGCAACAGTCACATGTTCCCCTCAGCAAGATCGTTGTTTACATCACTGCCATTGTCATCTTCATCACTCGAACTGTCCGTAAACACAGCACTTCGATTCCACTCTGCAACTCTTGCATCGTCTGTGCAGCTTCTAAGTCCATTTCAGTCCGCATAAGTTCAGATTCCACTGTTTTATTCACAGAAAGTCCTCCAAAAAGTTTCGCTGTAGTTGTCGCCATCTTGATGCACTTCCCTCCAAAACTCGTCACTCGATGACATCACCGTAAAATTGTAAAAACTGGCACAAAAATCGATCCACTGAAGACAAAATTGCAAATGGTGGCATCTAACTCTATTTGGGAGCCATTGCGCATGCCCAAAGGGATAAAGGGAGTGTGACCTTGGTGTATAAATAGCGCAAAGGGAGACACTGGGAGTTCCCAGGTATTCGGCGGGTACACCCACCCGCTGCTTTGCGGACCAAGTAGTAAGCGGGCGGGTCAACCCGCCGCCGTAGTAGGAGAGTTAACATTGGCTGGGGGAAAGCGAGCACTCTGACCACTGAGCTATCCTGTTCCCAAAGGGGTCATTGTGGCGTGTAATATTTTTGTTTTTTATGGTTCTGTTCTTGCATTGTTTTGTGTGTTAACTGTTGGGTCTTTTTTTTTTTAACGTAGATAGTATTTTGTAGAGCAGAGATAGATTACTGCTTACTTCTGGATGTGTATCCACATAGTTTACATCCACATGTTTAAAAGTGAAGAAAGAAGACAGACTCCTTACAATACACAACCAACAAGTGTCACGTTTGGTCAGATATTTTACTAATTGTGTCATGCATTTTTGCATGAAGGCTGACAGTGATGATGATGTGCATTTCTGTGACTGCCTCTAGTGGCAGTTGAGTTGTTGTTCCCCAGCTTAACACTCTGGGGGTCACCCAGAATGTGCACTCTGACTCACCGATCCCACCTGTGAATCACTGTGAGATTGAAATTGCACACTGAATGAGAAGTTTGCGTGTATGACTATTTTTCAAGTACCTCGCCATATAGGCAGCCATACTCCGACTTCAGAGGAGTGGCAGTTGAGTGTTCCTCACCTTTTTTTTTTTTTTCTCCTTTCTTTCTTCTCCATTTGCTTGGTGATGAAAACCTCACGCCTGTAGTGTGTATTTGCCCTGGTTGTGTGTTTTAACACACTTTTGTTTATTCACAGATTGCCTGAATGCGTACAGCCATGAGAATGAGGGGTGCCTCCCAAATAAGCTGATCATCTTCAGAGATGGTGTTGGTGATGGACAACTGAAGCTGTGTTTCGAACATGAGGTCGGGCAGGTCAAGGAAGTCGTGTGAGTAAACTGGCTGCACACTCCCTTTTTGGGGGGGGGGGGGGGGGGGCAGTTTTCCTCTTACAGGGTTTGTATGGTCAATTAAAAGTCATTGTATTTGGGGTCCCCATTTTCAAGGCCTTCAAAGTCCTTAAAAATCAAACGCATTATTATGCCTCGGGATTCTTCTTCAACCTCTTGTTCCCAACCTGGGGTTTGCCGGGATTAATCATTCCCTCCCCTGAATCCCGAACTGGGATTTATACACAGTGGTTTTCCATCATGCAGTGACCTTGACTGATCACCACCATATGCTGAAGCTCTATTGGGCTAGAGGCACAGAACCTGATGCAAGTCTGGAAGTAATTATAGCTGCTGGTGTGTACTTAGGAGGAAAAGGCCAGTGAGCATGTGTGCCTGTCTGGATTTCATGATGGTATGCAAAATCTAGAAGCAATTTGTGTTGAGAGAATCCGAATGCAAGAGGGTTAAAAAAAAAATAATTAAAAAAATATAAAAAATTTAAAGGCTGAGATTTTACTAAAAGTGAGTGTGCATTTCCCTCATAGGGATGCCAGGGGTCTGTCTGTATAAATAACATCCCCACCTTCTGGAAATACTGTGCTAGGAATTCCCTCTTTTCAATTCCTCTGTTTCTGCCTAGTTTATTTTCTTCCTGTTACCTCCTACTTGACTGTTTTCTGCCTTCTTGGTCCATTCTCCTGCCGTTTTCCCTGAAAGATACATACATAACGGCTATATCCCACACCGGTCAGATGCACTAGGCCTGACTTGTCTGGCACTTAACAACAGTGCAGCACATTTTCCATTCATATGACAGACAACAGTAGTTTGAGTGTTCAAAGAAAAAAAAGTGTATGTGGTCATTTTGATCCGAGTTTTGAAAAGTATAGATTAAAAGCAAGAAGTGGGAGCATTGTCTGAATGCCAAGAAAGGGGGGGGGGGGGGGGGGGGGGATGCTAGGGGCCACATGCATGCAAAGTGCTAACAACAGGTATGGAGGTTCATGAAAGGGAAGGACCAGCAGCTCTAAAAACCAACAGGGGTGAAAAGAATGGGAGAAAGAAGGGATGGGGCGCAATCAACACGAAACATGACCTGTTGGACTCTTATTTCCCCTGTCTTCACCATCCACCACCATCACCTCCCTACAGTGCCTGTCTGTTGTCTCTGTACCAGAGCTGCCTCTCCCCTTCCACCCATCCCCTCTCTCTCTCTCTCTCTCTCTCTCTCTCTCTCTCTCTCTCTCTCTCTCTCTCTCTCTCCCCTCCCTCCCTCCCTCCCTCCCTGGTGGGAACAGATGACATTTACAAAACTACATACACACGGGGACTGGATGGAAAAAAAAAAAGCACAAAGAGTGCTTATTCCCATTATCCTCGATATAAAAGAATAAATCAATCAATCTCTCTCTTAAGGTCCTTGAAAATTGATAGTGAGGTCCTTGAAAGTCTTTGAAAAGTCCTTGAATTTTCTTCCCAAAGATCTGTATGAACCCTGGTGTGAGATGTGTATCCAGGCTCAAATATCAATGTAAGCGATCCTAGTAGTGTGTGCACTTCTGACTTTGTTGATTGAAATGAGAGAGACGACTTTGAGACACAAATCGATCATCAAATCTAACACAACCGATAGACGTTTTGAATTCTACTCTTAGGATTGGGGAAACTATTAGAACATTAGCGTGGGTCGCGATCATTGGCAAACAAAATGGCAGTCATTGGAATGTTTGATGTGTTCGTGCACCATCTTTTCTGTAATTGTTTCTTTAAAGTTTTTTATCTAATCAAAATCCATGCATGCATTCCAAAGTAACTGCAACGCTAACTCTGACACACACACACACCGATCAGTGATTTTATGTGTTTATGCATTATGATTCTAAAAGAAAATAAAAATGACACAAAATGGGAAATAGCAATTTCTTTATTCATTTCTGCATCTTGCTGCTTTCATTTCATCAAAATCCATTGGACCATTGTAGAAAAAAAAAAGTGCCAAATTATGTCTATCTCCTTTGATCTCTCTTGCTCATTCTCTCTCTCTCTCTTCTCTCTCTCTCTCTCTCTCTCTCTCTCTCTCTCTCTCTCTCTCTCTCTCTCCCTCCCTCTCCCTCCCTCCCTCCTCCTCCTCTCTCCTCCTCTCTCTCTCTCTCCTCCTCCCTCTCTCTCCCTCTCCCTCTCCCTCCCACACACACATACACAATCATTTTCTCATTTCTTTTAGCACTTGTTTTACATCCACTGTCCCTGTAACGTGAAAGTCTGTACCCTTAACGGTACTGTCGGCCATCCTCCCCCCTCTACCACCACCACCACCCCCTCCCCTGATACCCAATGGGATGAAACTTTGCAATTCTAATTGAGTAGGCACATGATGATGCCTTCCCCACAGCACATCCCCACTCTTCTCGGCTAAGAGGGCATACAGACATTCAATGTTGGTGTTCTCCAAAGGCCAACTAGCCCCCTGTGCTGCAGCACATAAGGACTGTGCAAGTCAAGCCTCCTGATCAGTCACTGTCAAACACTAAAGACGTAAGCTGTAAAGTGGAATGCCATGAGTGGGGAAAGCCACTGATCATACAGCTTCTCACTTTGCTGTTGCCTCCAGTGTCAAGGGTTTAATCAAGAACTGTGAGAAAGCCTAGGAACTGTATAATTGAATAACCACCATTGCCAACAACGACCTCAACGTCATCACCATCAGCATTCAACAACAAAATAATACATGTCAGATAAAAAAGTATGTTCCTTTTATTTTTATAAGATTTATTATTCGAAAGCACTTGAGCACCAAAAAAATTTCTTCAGGTCATGTCTTTATTTTGATTTTTAATCATATTTTTAAAATTTCAGTAGGTGGCTGTTATTAGTTGAGTTTTGATGTTTGGTTTGGTTTTACTTTGTTGTTCTTAGGCTAGATTTCCGATGTTCACCAATGGTGAGACTTTAAAATGCAATTGCTAGCCCACCATTAAGGTAGCCGAATAAGACTTTGGCGTTGATGCGTGCGAAACTGAAGGACATTGCAGATTGCGCTTGGTGTATAGTAGTTATCCAGACAAATGGGAGGTGTGTAATAGAACAGAATGGTATGTATGTATGTATGTATAAAAGGCAATAAACCTGGAAAGAGACGTGCCTGGTCTGTTCAGATGCAAGTATGCTCATGTGATGATGATGTATGTGTGTGTGCAGGGAGAGACACGGCATCAAGTTGGTCTTTATTGTGGTGAAGAAAAGGAGCAATGCCCGGTTCTTCCTGAGCGGTGGAGGGGGCGGCATGGGGGGAAGAGGGGCAGGACGAGGAGGACACGGCGGAGGAGGAGGAGGCAGATACACCAATCCTGAAGGCGGCACAGTGATTGACTCCGTGGCCACCAGACCTACCTGGTGAGTTCACTCGTAAGCTTAATAAAGATTTGTACAATAGTCATTCCCAGAGGGTAAGAAAGATTCTAGCAACATTGTCCATTGTATAAAAATCTGTTGTGGTGGTGGTGTTTTTTAATCTAAAATAAAAACGAACAAAACGTGGGGAGCTGAGTAGACATTGTATCAGCTTAACTGCCAACCCATTCCCTTTCCCCATCCAGATTCCATATTTTGGGCTGTGAACGCTTGGCAGCTGTGTATTCCACATGGTAAAAATTGCACCCAACCTGGCTTCAACAGATACTCCATCGGTTGTATGAAATCGGAAAAGATAGGACACCTGAAGGTCAATAACTTGCAGTGTAAAAGTGAGAAGCAATCAGATGCCATGTCATGGCAAAAGGGCTGGGGTTTTTGTTTTGTTTCTGGTTGTTGACAGAAGTTAACTTATTTGATATCCATTTTGGAAAGCCTGGGATCAACTCTTATATTATTGATAACGAAAGTGAGCATCCAAGGGCTGGTGGGAGAAAATGGCAGAGCGCTGGCATGTGCGCACACACACGCACACGCACACACACACACAGTGTCACCCCCTAATGGGATGCATTAAGAAACCCCCTTCCCACCTATCACATTCTAATTAAGACAACACAAAACACAGACACCCAATTAATATTTCACACATTTACTATACAATCATCCAACCGTTTACTCATACCAAAAAAAAAAAACCCAAAATGCAAGCCAATAAAAACATGGGGATTCCTTTTTATCATATATTCAATCCACTTCCACCCCTACCTCATCACCACACTGTCCACACCGGCTGTCCCACATTGTCACCAAGCTACTCTCCCGCAGTCCCGAATCACCGCACAGCTGTAACTCTTAGTGTCCTGAACCACTCGAAAGTGCAGTATCATCATGCCATACTTTTTTAGCTGAGTATGGCCAAAGGAAGCCTTTTCTCTCTGTCCATGCACACTAGACACCATACGAGAATTTTTGTGTTTTAGTATTGCGGTGTTTTCATACAGAATACATGAAAACACCACTCACACAATAGTGTTTAATTATGTTTACCAGAGATTACTTAATAACTGCGGACAAAACAAGCAAACAACTTTTGACACATGACACAAACATGAAAGAAAAATAATGCAACATATGTAACAATCGTTTGCCAACACTATTCTAAAATTTCATGCAGTTCTGTTTTATAGTATGAGGGATATTACATTTTAAATTTCACACTTACTTTATTATTTTCTTTTTTTAAACTTTGCTACAGTGTTTCTTTTGGAGATTGATTTCAATCTAAAGAATGCCCCCCCCCCCCCCCCCCCCCCCCCCGGCCAAATCCTTCCAGGAACAGGAAGTTGATAGTGTCAGTTCACTATATGAAACTAAGAGATAACTATGTCCTCTGAAGAATTCACAAGACACGTAGATCCAAGGGGATATTGTTGTCACCAAAAAATAAAATGAGCGCTGGTGAAGAAAAGTTCACAAGTCCAGTGGCATCACCACGGCGTCAATTGCAAAATCCTGTTCATTCAACCAACAGGATTCTCCACAGTCCAAACAAATTACAAACAAAAGAATCTTCCTGTGACACTATCACTCGGAACTAGCACTGCACCCACACACACAACTGGCATCTAGTTAACATACCAGCACAAGAACTGCCACCAATAACTCCCAACACCCATGACCGTAAACAACACAAAAAAACAACAAAAATTAAAGCTGTCGACGACTCCTCCCCTGGGGAATGGCACAAGGCATGCAGCCAAACCACATTATTTTTAAGCTTTAGAAATACCCTTTTTAAAAAAAAAAAAAAAATTTTAATCCCAAGGTCAAATCTGAAATCATAACAGTTCGTAGGCAAGTGTTGTGCACAAGACCACTGTAACTGCAGTGGATGGTAGGGAGTGGGTTAAGAAAAGGGCTAAAACTTGCTAGAAAGACTTTTTCCCCCCTCCTGAATACCTGCTGTGCAGCTCGGCCTCTCTCTCCCCCTCCTCTCTCTCTCCCCCTCTCTCTTCTCGCCCCCCCTCTCTCTCTCCTCCCTCTACCCCCCTCTTCTCTCCTCTCTATTGTCTCAATCCCCTAAAACCCCCCCTCTCCCTCTCTTCTCTCTGTTTTGTTCCGCGTGTAAGAAGAGGGCAGGCACTGAAGAATGTTTGTGTTTGCAGATGGATTTCTTCATGATCCCTCAGACGGTGCGTGTGGGGTCGGCCAGCCCCACCCACTACAACGTGCTGGTCAACAACTCCAACGGGCTGGAGCAGGACCACCTCCAGCGCCTGGCCTACAAGCTGACACACATGTACTTCAACTGGCAGGTGAGCCCACACCCACTCACCCCCACCCCTGAGGGGGTGAGAGAGAGGGGGAGGAAGAGAGAGAGAAGGAGGGGGGGGGGGGGGGGGGGGGGGGGGGGGGGAGGAGAGAGAGAGATGGAGAGAGAGAGTGGGGGGGGGGGGGTAGAGGGAGAGAGAGAGAGGGGGGGGGTAGGGAGAGGGGAGGGAAGGGGGGTAGGGTGGAGGGAGAGAGAGGGGGGGGAGGGAGAGGAGGAGAGAGGGGGGGGGGGGGGGGGGGAAGGGTAGGTGCTGCACTTCTGGCAACGTCGTGCTCTCCCCGGAGAGCAACCCGAATTTCACGCAGAGAAATCTTGCTGTGACATAAAGTGGTATAAAAAAAAAAATTTTAATTTTTAAAAAAAAGACTAAGCTGTCTGTCCCGACTTTGCATCGCCTTGACAGAGTGGGATGGTTTGCGTGCTCTGTTTGACCCCCAGAGCTAAGTGGGCCGGGGGGCTTCGGCCTCTGGCAGGTTCAACCAAGCTTAACGGGTCTGGGGTAGGAGCCTGACTAAACGACGCACCTGGGCCCTCCAGGTTGGGGGTTGCGCTTTGGGCTAACAACCCATTCAATTAAAACCTAGTTTTGTCACGGAAACTTCGACATTATTTCCAAACAACAACCTGGTTAGGGAAGAGTCCTCTCTAGTAGAGTCTATGACGCAAGCCTTTAGGAAGCCAGTCCAGCCAACTTCGTTTCTCTAGCGTTACGTCATCTGCTTTTGTTCAGAGACTAGTCTCCCTTTACTACTCAGGGGCACAGTACCTCTTTCAAAACAACATGGAGTAAACACAAAATGACAGTACCAGGGTAGGATGGGACTAGAAGAGTTAAAACTGTGGATATAGATGCACAAACAGCAAAATTGGCTGTACATTTTGCCTAGTAAGGTGTGAACATGCTACGTCTCTAGCATTGGGCTAGTGAAATGTAAGCTTAAGCAATAAAAGATAAATTTTTAAAAAAACAATAAGGAAAAAATAGGTCAAAAGTCCTTTGTTCTTTATGTTGAAAAAGTATGTTTAAAACAACAGGAAAAAATACTTTAAATTGCCATGAAATAATTCTGTCAGTAGTATGGGGGTGCAACAGGTCTGCTATAGTCCCTCTGGGATGGTGGGCATGCCTCTACCTTATTCCATCCATTACACACTCTCTCCCTCTTCTTCTTCTCCAGTCTTTTCAAAGACAGAAGGAATAACATAAAGTTGGGTCAGACAGATCAAATAGTATTTGCTCAAGGGTGAGAACAAATTCTCCCTGTTGGGGTTTAAAAGAAAGTGTGGGTTTTTTTTTTCCAGGTTTCTTTAAATTGATTTTTTTACTGGGGGGGGGAGGGGGGGGGGGGGGGCACTTCAATACAATGTGCATAGACCTAACCAAATGACTTGTGTGTTATTTTTCAGGGCACCATTCGTGTTCCAGCCCCGTGCATGTATGCTCACAAGTTGGCGTTCCTGTGCGGTCAGTCCCTGCACCAGAACCCCCAGCAATCACCTGACCAACTGCCTGTACTACCTGTAAGGAAGGACGCTGCTCCCTCTTCACAAGCCACAGGATGGAGGGAGGGAGGTTCTCTAGCTCCATTCAGTGGTGTCTGCCCTGTGGTGGCTTTTAAACAGTGAGTGACAGAATAGGCCAACAGGCAGGCAGTCTGCAGTGTGGAGTGACTTTGGAGGACAGTAACTGGACGGATGTGACGAGGAGGAGGGGAAGAGTGAGAATAGGGGTGCTGCTGTTTTGTTTTGTTTTGTTTTGTGGTGTGTTTTTTTCGTTTTTGTTTTTTTCTTTGGTGGTGTTGTTGCTGGACCATTCAAGACTTTTGCGGGCAGCAAAGCACATGTTTGTTTATTTTCTGTTTGGAATGGAAGAGGGGTATTTGGGTGTGCGTTCGGTGTTTTTTTTTTTTTTCTCTCACCAATGTGGTACTTTTTTTTTTCTCCTTACATTTGTAATGCTGAATTATCATACAGTGGTTTTTCTGTACATGTGAAAGTATTTGGGATACTGTTTATCTCGTTTTGATTTTGGATTCAATCCATGAGGAACACCATTTGGTTTTGTTTTTTTTCCCAAGTTTCATTGATGAAGGTTGGGGGGTTTGGAGTGACAGTTCAAAACTCCTGCATCTACTTTTTCCTGGTACCCTCAGTGTTTGTAACCGATACCAGTTTGTGTACTGATCTGGTTTTGTTGATTCCAGTAGATTGACAATTTTAACATTGGTTTTTTTTTCCCAAGTTTCATTGATGAAGGTTGGGGGGTTTGGAGTGACAGTTCAAAACTCCTGCATCTACTTTTTCCTGGTACCCTCAGTGTTTGTAACCGATACCAGTTTGTGTACTGATCTGGTTTTGTTGATTCCAGTAGATTGACAATTTTAACATTGGTTTTTTTTTCCCAAGTTTCATTGATGAAGGTTGGGGGGTTTGGAGTGACAGTTCAAAACTCCTGCATCTACTTTTTCCTGGTACCCTCAGTGTTTGTAACCGATACCAGTTTGTGTACTGATCTGGTTTTGTTGATTCCAGTAGATTGACAATTTTAACATTGGTTTTTTTGGTTTGTGGCATTTTTTTTGTTGTTTTCCATTTCACAGATAATTTCTCTCTCTCTCTCTCTCCTCTCTCTCTCTCTCTCTCTCTCTCTCTCTCTCTCCTCTCTCTCTCTCCTCTCTCTCTCTCTCTCTCTACTTAGACGGCACAGTTGTGGCATATGGTAACTGTTCTAAAAATACAATAGAATATGAAGGATTTCAGCTATTACATGTACACTGCACTTGGTGTAGAATGTTTGTGTTGACATTTTCAGGTATAACTCTATTACCAAGTTTGGTCCCAGTAGGATTTTGAGTTGTGTTTTGTTCTGTAACTTTGAACTGAGATTTGTTTGAATTGTTGGTCTAAATTAGCTCTTTTTGTGTGATTTTGGAATATACATTTTCAGTTGCATAGTTCTGGGTAAATGCCAAGGTATAATTATGGCAAATTCTTATCAATGGTTACGTGTAGTTATATTTCATTTTCTTCCCTTTGAATTGTATTGTTGCCAAAGGCTGAAGTACAATAAATGATTTCAGTGTTCTCTCTCTCTCTCTCTCTCCTCTCCTCTCTCTCCTCTCTCTCTTCTCTCTCTCCTCTCTCTCTCTCTCCTCTCTCTCTCTACACTCACACACTTGCACTCACACTCACAGGTAGGCACATATACACACACACACTCACACACACACACAACCACAACATAGTGGAGTACATAAGTAGCTTGCCTCTATACCTAATTTGAAAATGTTGCTCATGACTTGGTTTCCCTCTTCATCAGTGATATCTCTAAGAACACATTTTTCCCGTGGAAACAAAATGCCTCATTGAATGGTTTAGGTTTGTCATTGTGTGCATATGGTATATTGTGCTTATTCTTTTATAGTTTTTGCAAGGATTTTCCAACCTTGGGCGTCACAGAATGAAGAAATCTAGCAAATCTACCTCTGGACAAGATGTCCGGAGAAAACAGATTTTCATTTTAGATTTGGTGTTTTTGATTTTCAGACTCAACATTTATTTTGAGACATGTTTTTTGGTTATGATCTTGAATACTTGTATCGTATGTTCATGATCAGAATGGATATGTTTTCTTTTATTCGTGTCAGGTTTTGTTCATCCCATGTTCATTATCACTAATACCAGTATTATATTTTCTTTGGGTCAGGTTTTTTTCATTATCAGAAGTATGTTGTATTTAAATCATGTGTTTTCTTTTAACCCTAGTAGCGCTGAAATAACGGCAGTGGTACTAAGTGCTGCTGGCTGAATTAACCTTTAGCACCCTGCGGTCTTTGGTGACCACTTTCCTCTCTCCCTGCATTCTTTTTCCGGTTACCAAAAACTGAGAGCACCTACTTGTTTAGAACCTTTATAAAAGTGGATGAATTTAATGTAGAGACTTGATATTTTGTATATTGATAAAAGAATCAGACCTGTGCACCTTCCGTATTTTTCCGTATTTGTTCCGGAAAAAGTTGGAAAATACGGAAATACGATTTTATAAATCAAAATCCGATTTTTGTCAACGAAAAATCCGGAAATCGAAAACGTGGTCCTCTATCGTTAAGCGATGCCGATCATCTCGCGTTACATCGTCTGCTAGGCCCTATCGTTCAGTTACTTATCTCCCCTGATGACGCATGCGCACAACAGTATCTTCAAAACAAAATGGCGGAAAGCGGTGTAAACTCGCGGAGAAACAGACCAAACTGATACACTTATAGGCAAAGAAAGACGCGGAGTGAATGCAAAATGACGCTAACAGGCCAGGATGGGGCTAAAAGAGGTACAGTTGCGGATATAGATGCATAAGCAGCAAAATTGGCTGTTCGTTTTGCCGAGTAAGGTTTGAAACCTGCGCTACATCTCTCGCATCAGGCTACTCGCTAGGCCTAGTGAAAGTTGAACTTTCATTCGCAAGTGGTGTCGAAAATTGGAATGCGGTCGGAACATAGCAAACCACGGCTCTTCATTTATAGAAGCGCTGATTTCTTGGAAAATCATGGAACAGTAAAATTTCTCGCATCTTCGAAAAATCAGTTGATCGTTAAAACGGCAAAGTGACTTGTTCTGAAGTTACATCAAGACTAGCTCTGAAGTTATATCGTACCGAACAGGGCTTCCGCTCTGGTGCTGTACTGGACAGCAGCAGAGCACACACATACACAGCACTTGTTTTCTGGCCATGCAAACTGTCATGGTGAGTCCACTCCGAAATCAGATTAAAAATAAAATGAGAAAGGCATAGGATCTTCTTAAATCTTCACCAGAGAGTGTATCTTCTCTCTCTCTCTCTCTCTCTCTCTCTCTCTCTCCTCTCTCTCTCTCTCTCTCTCTCTCTCTCTCTCTCCTCTCTCTCTCTCTCTCTCTCCACCTTTTCCATTAACCATCACAGTGGTACACACAAACTTATATTACCGCTACCCAGAATAGATCTTTTTAAAGCAAGTTTGACATACTCTGGTGGTTATTTATGGAAGGTCTGAGTCTCTCTCTCTCTCTCTCTCTCTCTCTCTCTCTCTCTCTCTCTCTCTCTCTCTCTCTCTCTCTCTCTCTCTCTCTCTCTCTCACACATACACACACACACACACACACATGCCTCCACATTGCACAAAATGGTGCGTGGAGAGGCCTCCAAACTGCCTTTAAAATGCGAAAAATCGTTTTCGGCTGGGGGGCTTCGCCCCCCTGTGCCCCCCAGCAGGGCTTTGCCCCTGCACCCCACCGGGGCCTAAGCGGCCCCTGGACCCCGGCTTAATTTCCTCTTTTTTTTCCCTCCCAATTCTACACTCTGTGTATTACATCACTTATGAAGTCATCAGACCTGTCCAGATTTGCTAGTTGATAAAAGAAAAAGCTTATGAGCTTTTGTACAATGGAGAGAAATTGGAAGGGGGATGAGCAAACAAATAGAGATACAAAAACCCAATTAAAAAAAAGACGTTTATGCTTCATGTTGAAAAAGTGTGTCACGAATAACGCGAAAAAATACTGAAACTCATTGAAAAATACTGAAAATTGCCATGAAAATACTGAAATCAGTAGTAAGGGGGTGCACAGGTCTGAAGAATGGATGAGGAATGTTTTCATCTAAGGCAATATGTTCTGCATGCATGTTTTGACATTGAAAAAAAAAAAAACAGACATAAAAACAAAAACCGGAACCGTGTTGACTTACTATTTTTTCACTTTGAATGGAGTTTTTGTGTGCTATCTACCAAACTGTTGTACTTCAGTCACTAATAAAGTGATTATGTCATCTTTTAGAAGTAAACAAAACAGTTATTCCTTATAAATAGCACGAAGTATCTCCTTTGGACCAAAAGTTTCATCGAAGTCGATCCGCGAAAAGTTTTCATGGCGATTACGAACATCGTCTTCGCGATCATTTTCTACCGGACTGTAGCACTTCAGTCAGTCTCAAAGTGATAATTTTATCGGTTATAAACAAATAAAACACTTTTCCTTCAGAAATACCATCAGGCATCTCATTTCGACCAAAAATTTCCATGATACCGGCCAGCGACAAATATTTACGGCCGCTTGGTACATCGTATTCGCGATCATCATCGATCTCACTTGAAACACTATTACTGTGACCTAGATCACTTACCGTCACTTCAAAGTCAATTTTAACAAGTTTGAAGCCTTCAAAATCATTTTCTAAGTCAGATTCGATGGATATTTCCAGCAAAAATCGTTCCGAATCGGTGTCCGCCATTTTGGTGATGGACAAATCCCGAAAGTTGATTTTTATTTTTCAAAAATTCACTGTCACGTGTTGTGTTGAAGAAAATGCAAATGGCTGCCAGCAGAGGAAACTCTAGCCTCGTTTTGAATCGAAAGTGACGTCTATTGCTATTAATAGTAAGGGAATCTCAGCCAATGAACCGCGAAGTTTAAACACCCTATGTTCGGCGACACAGTGCGCCTGCAGATGCAAGGGAAATAATTCGTTCGGCGACACGATGCGCCTGCAGAGCGCTAAAGGTTAACAGCAGCCATTGTTGATTTGCAGTAGGGTGGGGTCAAACAACTCTTGATATTGATATGTAAAACTAAACTAAGTGTGTAAAGTTGTAAATTACTGGAAAGCTTAGATAACAAGCTTTTAAAAGAGTGAAATTTTATAGCAGCATGTAGTGTTTATGATAATGTAAAAAATAAATAAAGTTTAAAAACTGCGCGTGCACTACCAATCACTTACGATGTCGGTGACCCAGATTGATTTTAACACGATATGCAATGTTGTTGCAGTGCAAAAATGTCATGATTCGATAAATACTGTCTCTTGACATAAGTTTTGAAAAAATAAAGAGCTTCCGTGGCTTTATCGGTCGTCAAATACTCGGAAAAGTCCAGCGAAATGATCAACGCGATCGTCATGGCGGTGAACACTTATTTCGTGCGAACTGGCGGCGTTCTATGACGAATATACGACAATCGCTTGATTTCGTGTGATGCAAAGTACTCGACAGCATATCGAAATGACTTAAAAACAGTTATTTCGAAGCCGTGTTGCGTTAAAATAAAGTAAAACAATGTATGACATCGAAATCGCCCGGTAGCTATGAAGTGCTTTGGACAAAACTTGGCACGGCTCGATTCAGTACGATCGCGATCAATTTTTCCGAAGTTTTTCAAAAATATTTCACAATCCTTACCTTATCGTCTCTATTATCGTTTAATTCAACCAAATCCAGCCTCTAAAACTACTCATCGCCGTCAATATCATCAAAAAACTCGAAAAATACTTTGAGTAATACGAGCGCAAACACTTTGCCGCCGTTTTGTTTTCATGCGATCGACATTCGTCCCAAAAAAATAAATAATACACCTCTAAACCAATCAGAATCCTCGTTGCTTGTGACTGCGGATGATCTTCACCCATTTCTGCAGCCCTACAATGGCCTTCACGTTCATTGGATGACCTTTGAAAGCGAAAGAAAGCCTTCAATTACGATCACTGACGTCATCCCGGAATATTCCGGAGCCGCCAAAAATGCTGCACTACGTCATTCCGGAGTAATCCGGGAACAGCGCCACTAGGGTTAATCATGTCGGGTTTTGTTCATTATGCTTTCTTTATATCATGTCAGGTTTTGTTCATTATCATCAGTAGTATTGTTTTCTTTAAATCATGTCAGGTTTTTATTCTTTATCATCAGTAGTATGTTTTCTTTTAAATCATGTCCGGTTTTATTCATTATAAGAAGTGTGTTTTCTTTTAACCGTGTTAGGTTTTCATTTATCCCATGTTCTTTATCATCAGTAATATTTCTTTAAATCATGTCAGTTTTTGTTCTTCATTATCGGTAGTATTTCTTTAATATCATGACAGTTTTTGTTCTTTATCATCGGTATGGTTTGTTTTTTTTAACGGGGGACAGGATAGCCTAGTGGTCAGAACATTGCACTCGCAATTTGATGACCCGGGTTCGATTCTCGTTCGAGAGGATTTTTCCTCTGGAGTTAACATCAGTGCTGGCTCTACTCCCCCCAAAAGTCCTTCGGATGAGACTAAATCGAGGTGCGAACACATGCAGAACATCTTGCGCACACGTTAAATCCTGTTCTGCTTTTTGTAAGAGTAGGCCATTGTGTGCTGGTGGGAACAGATAAGATTTACAAAATTACATACACACGGGGACTGGATGTAAAAAGCACATGAGTGCTTATTCCATTATCCTCAATATAATAAATACATAAATAAAATAAATCATGTCAGTTTTTGTTCTTTTTTTTTTTTTTTTTTTTTTTGCTGCCTCGTCTTCTGTGACGTTCCCGTACTGCTGTTCCCACGCCGCTCATTTCAATCTCCTCGCCACAGCCATACCCAGATTCGTTGTGTCTCACCCCCAGGGTCGGGAGTCCACAGTTTTTGTTCTTTATCATCAGTATGTTTTCTTTAAAATCGTGTCAGTTTTTGTTCTTCATCATCAGAAGTATGTTTTCTTTAAATCATGTCAGTAGTTTTTGTTCTTTATCGTCAATAGTATGTTTTCTTTAAATCATGTTGGCTTTTGTTCATTATTATCAGAAGTAAAATCATGTCAGCATTTGTTCATCATCAGAAATATGTTTTTCTTTCACTCATGTCGGCTTTTGTTCAGAAGTATGTTTTCTTTACATCATGTTCATCATCAGAAGTATGTTTTCTTTACATCATGTCAGCTTGTGTTCAGACCTGTCAGTATAAATAGCATCCCAACCTGGTAATTCTGTGCTAAAAATTCCCTCTTCTGTATCCCTCTCATTATTTTTGCCTTGTTCCTTTTCTTCCTGTCACCTCTTCTTGTCTACTGTCTGCTTTCTTGGTCCTTTCTCCTGCCTTTCTTCCACAAAGATTGAAAGATAACTGTGCTTTCCCACACCAAAGTCAGGTGGGTGAGCCGGACTTGCCAGGCACTTTAAGGCCAACAGCACAACACTTATCATTCATATGATTGCCAACAATAGTTTCTGTCTGAATGTTGTCTTGCAGTTGCACCGTTATAGCTGAGCTTTAAACTCTCTTGTATTTTGAAAATTATGAAAGAGAAAAAATGTTAATGTTGTATACGATTTCTTTTGTTCCCCTTCTGATAAACATTTTGTGTTATCTGGAAACAGGCATGGTGCATCTCCGCAAATTCGCGGAAATCTGCGAGAAGAAAAAGTAGGAGGAGAAATAACAAAACCCACAGAAAACCAGTCAAGGGATGTAACTCTTCCAGGCTGATTTTGCCCTACTCTTCTTTACATCGCCAGTGTAGGCCTACTAGGTATCTATTGAGAGGAGGGTGTCTGGTTTCATGAAAGGGATGGACCAGCAGCTGTAGGCGGCAAATTGCCGATGCCCTTAGTGTCTTCACATGCTAATGTTTATGAATAAATCAAGGAGATATTGATATCCTTGGTTGACGCCTCTTTCAATATTGATCTGATAAGAAACTGTTCCTTTACCAAAATATAAATTTCATATCTTAAGAGAAGGCACAGATCCTTCCACATTCTTTTCAAAAATCAAATCTCACCAACTCAATTCATAAAATCCCAGTTAACAGAATCAAAACCCTTCTCAAAACTGGTAACCTGTGGATCTGCCTGGAATAAAACCCATTTGATCTTAATTAATCAATAGTGTTACCACAGTTTTGATTCTTTTTGGTGGTTGCGAAAATTGACAAGCCTCATATGGCCTTTGTGGTCAGTAGGGCTCTAAACATGAAGCAGACCTGTGCACCCTCAGTATTTGTTCCGGACAAAGCTGGAAAATACAGAAATAATAAACTTATATATGTCAAAATCCAGTGTGTTCTTCCCCTCCCGAAAAAAATATATTGTCTATCATTTTCCTCCATGGGCATGCAAGTGGACCTAATCGCATGAATAGCATCCCCACCTATTGGAAATGTTGTGCTAGGAGGAGTACCACAGGTGGATGGATGTCCGACCAAGGCAGCAACCAGTATGGATGGAGGTTCTTAATACTGGGTTTTTTGTTCCTCTGAGGTTTTACCACTGGTGAGATTTCAGTATGCGACCATTTTTTGCCACATAAAGATAGCCACGTTCTGACTTTTGGGATGTATGCTGGTATGTTCATGTTTCCGTAACCCTTGGAACACTGTCATGAATTACATGATCTTTAATGTGCATATTTGATCTTCTGCATGTATATTCATGAAGGAAATACAGGAACTGGCAGGTCTGCAGTTGAAGTTGACCCGAGAATTCACCTAACACCATTGAGATGCAAACCCACAACAAAAAATATATGCGACATGTTTGTCTTCTATAACATATATTTCATTGGTAGACAGCTTCATGGGGTAATAAGCACAATACAAACACACAGAGAATATCGTGAGCACATGTTAAAATCTGTTCCACCTTTCAGAAGAGTAGGCCAGTTGTGCCGGTAGGAATGGATGATAAAATTTACAAAGCCACATGCACACAGGGCCTGGATGTAAAAAAAACATGAGTACTTGTATCCTTCTCCTCAAAATATAAGATAAATGACTCTCTCTCTCTCTCTCCTCTCTCTCTCTCTCTCTCTCTCTCTCTCTCCTCTCTCTCTCTCTCTCTCCTCTCTCTCTCTCACACACCACACACAACACACACACACACACACCACATCTGTTTTGACACCTTCCTTTTTTTTAAAATTTTAAAAAGAAGAAAAATTTGGAAGGATATCCTGACCTCTATCAGACATCAAGATTTGCTAGTTGCCTATAAAAAAAATTTTAAAAATGTAGACCAAAAGCTTGTGAACTGTGTGCAATAGAAAAACCATTAAAAAACAAATAAATGAAGAAAAAAGTACAATTTTAGAAATGGAGAAAAAAAAAAGCTGTTTATTTTTTGTGTTGAAAAGGCTTGTCACAAACGAAGCACAAAAATGCTGAAACAGAAAAAATACTTGTAATCTCCCATAAAAATATTGAAATCAGTAGACTAGTATGAGAGTATATGGGTCAGATAAGATGAAAAGAAACTCTTCTTGGTTTATCTCCTTTCCATATCCCCACTTTCTCGTGGCAGGATGGTGAAGATGTTTGCCTGCTAACAAGTAAACCATGTTCTAGATTCAATTCCAAACCTCACCCTTTCTTCCCATTTGACGAAATATCAAACTGAACGTCAAAGTGCTGACGAGACTATAAACCGAGGCCCCGTGTTCAAACGCAAACAGGTAGTAGGCCATTGTGTGCTGGTAGGAACAGATGACAGAGAAAAAAAAAGACAGCATGCACACAGATGTCCTGTTTAGATACCATTCCCAAAGTTGGAATTCGGCTATCTAAATTGTGGAGTAAAAAAGGTCAGTACGCAAAAATCTCACCATTTCTGAACCATGGAGCTCTAGCTAAGGTACAGGGGGGGATCCTCTCTTTATGGGTTATGAACAGATACTTCTAACTAGGTTTTTACTTTGTGTTTGAACTACAAAATCTAGCTGTTTCCAAAACAATTTCAAAATAAATTTGTTGTCCATCTGTTCCTCGGTTTGTGTCATTTTGAATTTACTCCAAGGCTTCAGACATTTAGAAGTACATGTAGTAGTAGCAGTAGGCACCCATCAATCTCGGAAGACTATGGAGTTGTGCTCTAGTCTTTAGAGCGCAAAGCCTGCGTAAGTACGGAGGGCAAACTGTTAATCAGCAGCAGACCCTCCCTCTCCACGCCACTGGAATGATCCATTGGAAAGGCACTGACCGATACGAATGGTTCCAGTACCGTCACAGGAGCCACCAGAACGTTGCCATATACAGCAACTTATTGTAATGTTATCAGACTCTTTCTTCATCGTTGAACACCTCAAAACAGTTACTAAGGTTGTCTGTCAAGTGAGCGAAAATGCATTGTACCTGCTGTTAAGCACCTGACAAGTCAGACCCAGCACATCAGTATGGGAGGAAGTGTGTGTGTGTGTGTGAGAGAGTTCTGCAATATATCAGGGGTTCTTTTGTTTGTTTTTTCTTGTTTTTTTATATTGAATCTATTTTGTTATTGATTGTCTTAATAATGTAGTTTGATATTATTGATAGTTTTTTTTTGTTTTCTTTTAGATCAGATTTTCAGAGTGTCCTGTCATCAGCTACGATGTGATAGAATCACATATGTAGCCTCAGGAGTACTGAATAGGGAATCTTTGTTTTCCTACTTCTATTGTGATGGACATGAATAATTGAGCATACATTATTCTCTCTCTCTCTCTCTCCTCATCTCTCTCTCTCTCCTCTCTCTCTCTCTCTCTCTCTCTCTCTCTCTCTCTCTCTCTCTCTCTCTCTGGGACGGATAGCCTAGTGGTCAGAACATTGTGCTCGCAATTTGACAACCCGGGTTCGATTCCGGTCGAGGAGATCAGTGCTGACTCCACTCTCCCCAAAAGTCCTTGATGAGACTGTAAACCGAGGCCCCCTGTGCGAACACACGCAGAACATCTTGTGCACACGTTAAATCCTGTTCCACTTTTCGTAAGAGTAGGCCATTGTGTGCCGGTGGGAACAGATGACATTTACAAAACTGCATACACACGGGGACTGAATGTAAAAAAGCACGAGTGCTTATTCCATCATCCTCGATATCCTTACCTTATTTAACCTTAATTCTCTGTGCCAGAAGGCACATAAGGCCTGGACATCATTTCTCCACTGGTTTATCCTCGATGTAAAAGAATCTCTCTCTCTCTCTCTCTCTCTCTCTCTCTCTCTCTCTCTCTCTCTCTCTCTCTCTCTCCTCTCTCTCTCTCTCTCTCTCTTTCCTGGAGTTAACATCAGTGCTGACTCCACTCTCCCCAAAAGTCCTTCGGATGAGACTTTAAACCGAGGCCCTGTGTGCGAACGCACGCAGAACATCTTGTGCACACGTTAAATCCTGTTACGCTTTTCGTAAGAGTAGGCCTTCGTGTGCTGGTGGGAACAGATGACATTTACAAAAGTGCATACACACGGGGACTGGGTGTAAAAAAGCACACGAGTGCTTATTCCATTATCCTCGATATAAAATAATAAATCAAATCAAATCAAATCAATCAATCAAATCTATCTCTGTCTCTGTCTATCTCTCTCTTTTGTTTGTCGTTTCCTTTCCTTGCTTCTTTCCTCTTCTCTGATATTCTTTTCCTCCAGTTCCTTCATCTTAATCTTATGTTGCAATCGAACGGAGGTCGTCGTCTGTTGGTCTGCTTCATTCAGGGCAGTCTGTCCATGTATGGTTCCCTCTGTGGTGTTGTTCTATGGCAGGCCGGCGCACAGTTGTCGAACCTGGCAGCCCTGTGTGGATATTATTGATGTTGTTTTTGTTCCTAGATAGATGGCTTGATGAAAAAAAAAAAAAAGCAAATACATTGCTTATTCAATGTACCATCTGCAACTAAAACATAGGCCTACAAGTAAAATTCACACACACACACACACACACACACACACACACTTTAAAGTGCACGCACGCACAAACACACACAAGTTTGAGAAAGAAATATATCTGCACACACACATGCTCGTTACACGCACGCACAAACACACACACACACGTAATGAAGATTGAGAAAGAAATATATTTGCCCACACACGCGCGCGCGCGCACTCTCTGAATGTGACAGACTTAATCTTCATCTGTCTTTTTGTATGAGGGGTGGGGGTGTCTAATATCACTTCGAGTGAACAGACGTGCACACTCTCTCTCTCTCTCTCTCACACACACACACACACACACACACACACACAGGAGTTAAAATCAGTGTAGCCTACACTCCACTCTCCCCAAAAGTCCTTTGGGAGAGACTAGAAACCAGCAATCACATGCACTTGAAGTTGTATTAGAGTTCCAGCGGAAGTGCTCCGATTTTGGGACTTGTAGCTAGAAGGGGGACGGGATAGCCTATGGTCAGAACATTGCGCTTGCGATTTGACGACCCGAGTTCGATTCCCGTTGGAGGGGATTTTTTCCCCTGAAGTTAACATCAGTGCTGACTCCACTCTCCCCAAAAGTCTTTCAGATGAGACTGTAATCCGAGGCCCTGTGTGCGAACGCACGCAGAACATCTTGCGCACACGTTAAATCCTGTCCCGCTTTTCGTAAGAGTAGGCATATTGTGTGCCGGTGGGAACAGATGACAAGATTTACAGAACTGCATACTCACGGCGACTGGATGAAAAAAGCACATGAGTGCTTATCTTATTGTCCTTGATATAAAAGAATTTTTTAAAAAAACAACAACAAAGAAATAGAAAGTTCCCCAGCCGGACGAACGTTTCCCACCCCAGCGCCTCCGGCCACCCCCAAAATATAACAATTGTTCTGTAGAAGTAACGGGGAAAAAGGCCAGCGCTTGTTTAGACCTTTACAAATCCCTCGTGATATCTATCCTCCTATATGGCTGTGAATCATGGACTCTGACAGCAGAGTTAGAGAGGAGAATCCAAGCATTCGAGAACAAGTGCCACAGAAGACTCCTCAAAATATCATACAAAGAACACAAGACCAATAACTATGTGAAAGAAGAAATCAAAAAGCGTGTGGGCCCCCAAGAGCCTTTGCTCTCCACCATAAAGAGGAGAAAGCTGATGTGGTTTGGTCACACCACAAGACACAACACCCTAGCAAAAACCATCCTGCAAGGAACAGTCGAGGGCAAGAGAAGAAGAGGCCGCCAAAAGAAATCATGGGTTGACAACATCAAAGACTGGACCGCCCAACCCCTACAACACCTCCTACTAGCCACACAGGATCGTGAAGCATGGAAAAAGATATCTGTTGCGTCTTCTCTCATGTCCCCCCTACGTCCTTTGGGACATGGGACTGAGTCTGAGTCTGAGAGTCTTGTTTAGACCCTGAAAACCAAGATATGACTAGACAAAAGATGGGATGATCACTTAGTTTGTGGTGTCCTATATTTATTTATTCATTTATTTATTTCGAGGATAATTGAATAAGCACTTATGTGCTTCTTTACATCCAGTCACTGTGTGTATGCAGTTTTTGTACATTTTGTCATCCGTTCCCACCAGCACACAATGATCTACTGATCGCATGCATTGGGTCCTATACTTTTCTTGGGTTCATTATTTGAAAACTACTGCAAAACATTGATTTAAAAAAAAAAGAGAGAGATTGCACAAAAGTAATTGTAAATAATAGGTTTTATTCTTAAAAATGTCAGCGTCTTATACTTTGTTTTACCGACAGAAATTACTCGCACTTGGGACTGGATATTAAAAGCACATGAGTGTTTATTCCTGATGTTTGGTTGATGGTACAGTCCTTAAATCGGATAACTTCGCTGGGACTCGAATAGAATTAAGGGGACTGAATAGCCTGGTGGTTAAGAGTGTTGCCTTTGGGATCTGATGACCTGGTTCAAATCCCATTCAAGAAGATTTCTCCCCTGGAGTTAACATTAGTGCTGACTCTAGAATCCCCCCCCCCCCCCCCCCCCACCAAAAAAAAAAAAAAAGGATAAAAAGGATATGGGATGAGATTATAAACCAAGGTCCCGTGTGCGAACACACAGAGAACATCTTGCGTAGTAGTAGTAGTAGTCTCGGAAGACTATGGACTTGCGCTCTAGTCTTTAGAGCGCAAAGCCTGGGCAAGTATGTATGGAGGGCAAGCTGTTACCCATGCAGCAGACCCCCCCTCTCCACGGCACTGGAATGATCCATTGGAAAGGCAATGACCGATACGAATGGTTCCAGTACCGTCGCAGGAGCCACCAGAACGTTGCCATATACCTACAGCCCCGAGCCGCTCTGGGACTCCAACTCCCCAATTTTTCCTCAGGGATGGTGTCTAAACACGACACCTGTGTGCATACCGGTTTGTTATAATTTTGTCATCCGCTCTTACCGGCACACGATGGCCTACTCTTCCGAAAGGTGGAACGGGGTTTTAACGTGTGCGCAAGATGTTCTGCGTGCGTTCGCACACGGGACCTCTGTTTATAGTCTCATCCGAATGACATCTTGCGTACACTTTAATTAAAACAAGTCACGCATTTCGAAAGAGTAGTCCATTGTGTGCTGGTGGAAACTTATTCCACTATCCTTGAAATAAATAAAGATAGACAAGAAAATAAAATAGTTGAATAGATAAGCCAAACAGCCAGATTCCAAGACATAGGAGCACATAGTAAACAAATTCAAACTATGAAAATGAGCTGTTCAGTGTTTGATATTATAGGATTTTGATAAGATGATTTTTATGATGTGAAATGATCACTTATTCCTTTTTTTTCCCCCGAAGCGAATCTTATTGTTCAGATTCCCCAGATCCCCCCCCCCCCCCCCCCCCCCCCCCCATCTCCGCCCTTGCCCTCACTTTTCTTTGACAGATTACGGTATACAGTCGAAATGTCTGCGTCTAATGATTTCCGGCCATTGTGAATACATGGGAGGGGAATGAAATTGAAACTATCATCTATTTTGAGGATGATTTTTATAATGTGAAATGATCACCTATTCCCTTTTTTTCCGAAGCGAATCTTATTGTTCAGATTCCCAGATCCCCCCCCCCCCCCCCCCCCCCCCCAATCTCCGCCCCTGCCCCCACTTTTATTTTGACAGATTACGGTATATAGTCGAAATGTCTACGTCTAATGATTTCCGGTCATTGTGAAAACATGGGAGGGGAATGAAATTGAAACTGTCATCTATTTGAAACAGTCGCTCAGTTTAACATATTTTCCAAAAGACGATCCTGAATTTAGTGAATCAGAATGAGTTCAGTAGGCGAAGGACTACGACAAACACCCAAAGGAAAGCTTGTGTATACCAGAAATATCGAGGGAAGAGTACTGGAGGTAAGTCTTGACGAAAAAAACCCGGCATGTGACTGTTTAAGTAATACATTCTGTATCGATCGTGTGTACGTGTGTGTGTGTGTGTGTGTGTGCGTGTGCGTGTGTGTGTGTGTGTGTGTGTGTGTGTGTGTGTGTTTATTTATTTATTTATCTGTTTAAATATTTATTCTTTTTTATCGAGGATAATGGGATATGGGTCACTCTTCGTGTGTGTGTGTGTGTGTGTGTGTGTGTGTGTGTGTGTGTTTATTTATTTATTTATCTGTTTAAATATTTATTCTTTTTTATCGAGGATAATGGGATATGGGTCACTCTTCTGAAACTCGTGTACAATTTTGTTACATGGTTTGGGAAAAATCAATATCTGCATTTGATGCTGTTTTCAGTTGTTTTTAAGAGATTTATGATTGCTTGATCAGGTAAAATCAAAAGTAAATTGATTACTCTCTGAGAACTTAAAAAAAAACACAACTAGTTTATCCAATGAGTTGAAAACGTCCACATGTAACAGATGACACCATAGGAAGGAAATATTTTTTATTTTATATGCAGAAAAAGATTTCAAATACATCATGACTGATATGGTAGAAGTCAAAGAAGGATGCCTTTGATTTTCTGATTTACATTTGATCTTTGAAATTGATCAGTTACAAGAATTTGAAAATATGACTTGAACACGAATCAAATGCAAATCAAAACATTAAATTTATAACAATATAGTAAACTTTATCATTATAAAAGTTTAATGGAATCTAATATTAAATCACTGTCATGTGTAAAACTAAAGGTGAATAAGGAAGTTGATGAAGATGCATGCTTTTTACTTATTATTTTAATTCATAGGTCGTGTACCGCACGTAACACAAGACACCACACACCAGACAAATGAAACAATGCAAGCACATTTGAAGTTAAAACAATTGTTATCAGTTGAATGCTGAAACACAGGAGCATTCCAAGCAATGTTTTGGCAATCAATTGTCATTCAAAATAACAGTGCTGTCTGGCAGTTATGCCAGGGTTTCCAATGCTGGGCAATGGGATGGGTGTTTTCCATGGGGACTCAGGCTAGGTGAATCCTTTAGAGCCCAGATGTAGTAGGTCCCCTTGGACTTCAACAAGCAACAACAAACAAGTCAAAACACATATTAAAAAAAAAAAATTATTCTTTATATCGAGGATAATGGAATAAGCACTCATGTGGTTTTTAAAAAAAAAAAAAAAATTTTTTTTACTCTTGTCCCCATGTGTATGCAGTTGTGTAAATCTTGTCATCTGTTCCTACCGGCACGATTCTTTGACAAACATGTCTATAATGAATCATTAATTCTTCAATAAACTTCCAAATGTATCAAAAATTCTATGCGATTATCTGTTTCTGGCGTCCGGTTGTAATTCTACACCCATTGACTTGGTGTCGTGGTTATGTCCAAGTTGACTTGCATGTTTTTGATGTAGTAGAAGGATTTTTTAAAAATCATTTTAATTACAACATTAATCGACTAAAATGTTCAAGATATAAACCTTTTAAGCAATAAGTGCAGCAGTAATGTTACATTAAGAAAATCCCAAAACAATCTTGAGCACCTGAGTGTAACTGCGACTACTTTCACTTTGGCGTATGAAGTTACGTACTTAAGTAAACAGGAAGATTAATACACAGTATGTAGCATACACCCTGAAGTCTACAGAATCTTTACAATTTTAAAGGCAGTAGAGAATGGATACAGGATAGAAGCAGGGTTCGCGCTAGGATTTTTTAAAACCGGTACTGCGAGTTGCCATTTCAGAGATATCTTGACCAACTCCCCCAGAATCGGTCCCCAGAAAATAATATCTGGTACGTACTGTGAACAAAACGAAACTATTCAGTGAGGGGGTGGGGGAGGGGGGGGATTGTTCGGCAGCAAAACTAAATCTAAATTGAACGCAAATCTCTCAGACTTTGACCGCTGTGCTGCTGCCACTCGCTTCTTGGGCACGAAGCCACGCAGGAAATAGGTGTTTTTTTTCTAGCGCCTGTGCCATTGTCCGAGTCAGTCTGTTGTTTTGCATGGCATCATTCGTGAGACTATATTCTTCTTTCTTGTTTCTATGCTTAGCGCTCATCTAGATCTTTCGTTCATTTTAGATTTAGTTTTCGACTCGTCTCTCTCAAAGCAACGCGCAAATTCATAGTCAAAGACCCTCGCTTTCGCTTTTCATAAGAGCAGGCCATCGTGTGCCGGTGGGAACAGATGACATTTACAAAACTGCATACACATGGGGACTGGATGTAAAAAAAGCACAGGAGTGCTTATTCCATTATCCTCGATATAAAAGATTAAAAGAATAAAGATTAAAAAAATCTAGGCCCCATTTACTCATTGTGAATGGAAGTTACTGTCATGCCGAGAAGAGCGCGAAGCTCTATTCTTTCACAGTAAAGCTTGCTGTTCTGCGTGCTAGGCTAATCATGCTGGCGCCAAAGATGTTCGTTGGAAGGGGTGGTGGTAGGAAGGGGTAGGTGCGTAAGCACAGTACAGGCGCATGACAGACTGTCAGAAAATGTCACTTCAGACTTTTTTTTGAGACGGAAATCTAATCGGTCACAGGCAAACAGAATCGGTACGCGGTACCGGCTGCTTCGAAAATTTTCGGTATTCCCAGTTTACAATCGGTAAAATACCGGCAATTACCGGTTATCGCGAACCCTGTAGAAGACACACTGTTCTCAATCGCCGCTTAGGTTTTAGTTACTTTCACCTTGCAGAACTATGTAAACTCTGTGTAATTGAAACTTGTGACAAAATTGGCAGCACACACACACACACACACACACACACACACACACACACACACACACACACACACACACACACACACACACACACACACACAACATGTATCATAAAGCTTTTTTACACATTGTCAGATTGTGTGTGTAATTCACTAATTCAGTAATTGTGTGACGAGAAAGATTACAATAAGAATAACTATATAATTAATTGAATAAGAGGAATTAAAACTCTGATTGAAACACATCATACATTTGTTTGTATTATATAAATTATAATCAATTATATATTAAGCATTCTTCTTTCCCTTTTTTTTTTAATCAAAAGAGGATATGATTATATATATATATATATATATATATATATATATATATATATACATATATATATAAAGGGATCAGGTAAAAAAAAGCATACATATAAGTTATGGGAGAGCATAACAATTAACACTTTGAGTGAAGGGAAGAGCAAAAAGTAATTATACTGTGAATTAGTGTATCATGTATTTATAATACATGTCAATTGGCATTCTGTGTTTTGTCCCTGATCTTTCTCTGATTTGTCTTCAGTCATTCTCTCACCTCTGTTTTGTTCCATGCCATTCTTTGTTTAACTTCTTTTGTTCCAGGTCATTCTGTTTTGTCCCCAGTCATTCTGTGTTTTGTCCCCAGTCATTCTTCTGTGTTGTCCCCAGTCATTCTGTGTTTTGTCCCTAGTCCAGTCATTCTTCTGTTTTGTCCCCAGCCATTCTGTTTTGTCCCTGATCATTCTGTTTTGTCGCCAGTCATTCTGTGTTTTGTCCCCAGTCATTCTGTGTTTTGTCCCCAGTCATTCTTCTGTGTTGTCCCCAGTCATTCTGTGTTTTGTCCCCAGTCATTCTGTGTTTTGTCCCCAGTCATTCTTCTGTGTTGTCCCCAGTCATTCTGTGTTTTGTCCCCAGTCATTCTGTGTTTTGTCCCTGGTCATTCCATGTTTTGTCCCTGGCCATTCTCTGATTTGTCCTTGGCCACTCTGTTTTGTCCCCAGTCATTCTGTGTTTTGTCCCCAGTCATTCTTCTGTGTTGTCCCCAGTCATTCTGTGTGTTGTCCCCAGTCATTCTGTGTTTTGTCCCCAGTCATTCTTCTGTTTTGTCCCCAGCCATTCTGTTTTGTCCCTGGTCATTCTGTTTTGTCCCCAGTCATTCGTCTGTGTTGTCTCCAGTCATTCCTCTGTTTTGTCGCCAGTCATTCTGTGTTTTGTCCCCAGTCATTCTTCTGTGTTGTCCCCAGTCATTCTTCTGTTTTGTCCCTAGTCCAGTCATTCTTCTGTTTTGTCCCTAGTCCAGTCATTCTTCTGTTTTGTCCACAGCCATTCTGTTTTGTCCCTGGTCATTCCTCTGTTCTGTCCCCAGTCATTCTTCTGTTTTGTTGCCAGTCATTTTTCTGTTTTGTCCACAGCCATTCTGTTTTGTCCCTGGTCATTCTGTTTTGTCCCTGGTCATTCTGTTTTGTCCCCAGTCATTCTGTGTTGTCCCCATTCTTCTCTCTTGTCTCAGGTTATTTTGGTTGTCATTCTGTTTTGTTCCTGGTCATTCTGTTTTGTCCCTGGTTATTCTTCTGTTTTGTCCTTGGTCATTCTCTGATTTGTCTCTATTTCAGAATCTCTTCCACAAATGCACATCTGCCCCAAAACTGTCGCGTACACACACTGAAATCACCCCTCCGCGCCCAGTTAAAAGTGCCAGCTTTGGATTGAGTTATACAGACGATAATGGAGAGGCAGACCTCAATCACGACAGCTCACTTCTTGACCACCAATACACTGAAGATGCGGAGGAATGGCTGTGTAGTTACGGAGAGAAAGGAGAGCAAGATTCACTGGAAAAGGAAAACCATCCTCGGGGAATGTCTGTGGATCGATTCCATTGGTCTCGTGTACCGGGGCTAAAGGACGTTGGTTCACATAGTCCTGTAAGTCCAAAGATAGTCGGCAGTCCCAATATTGTCAGCCCTAAGAGTCTAAAAACTGTCAGTTATACACAGCCTCAAATTCTAAGCCCTGGAGGTTCTCAGGCCACAAGTCCCAAAAGCCCAGCAACGCCGAAAAGTCTGCAGTATTCCAAAAGTCCACAAAGCGGAAGAGTTAAGTCTCCACAAAGTCCTGTGAGTCCAAAAAGTCCATCGGTGGTGAGTCCTGTGAGGGTGTACGATGACATTGTCAAAGAAGGCAGTCCAGCAGAGGCCACTGTCAGCCCATGCCAACAAGGGAGGGAGGGTTTGATGCCCTCCACATCACCGCCAGTCACATGGACACTGGATTCTAGTCAGGAGAATGAGTCGGGGTAAGGTGGTCTCATAATTTACATTTTATTCTCACTCTCTTTCTCTCTCTCTGTGTGTCTCTGTCTCTGTGAGCCTGAAGAAAAAATTTTGTTCATTGTTCATTGTTCTCTCTGAGTGTCTCTGAGTCAGTGAGTGTCTCTGAGTCTCTCTCTCTCTCTCTCTCTCTCTCTCTCTCTCTCTCTCTCTCTCTCTCATCTCTCTCCTCTCTCTCTCTCTCTCTCTCTCTCTCTCTCTCTCTCTCTCTCTCTTTTTGTTTGTTTTGCTTGTTTCTTGTCTTAATATTAAAAAAAATATTTGGATGATGGATCTATCAAATTTTGGTCAAGTATGAAGTATTTATCATTTTATGAATTGATTGCAATGCAAATAGTGTGAGAAAAAAGAAGTGTAGTAGTAGTACATTAAGTAAGCAATATTTTTTTTCTAATATATTCTCCCCACAGTTGAAATGCGACTACCTTTATGATAATATATTATTGACTGGAAAATGGTTGTATACTTCAAAATATCACCTTTGGTAAAACTTTGGAGCTCAAGCTGAGGAATGAAAAACCAGAATTACCCTCCCCCCAAAAACAAAACAAAACAAAAACAAAAAAAAATTCCAGTAGTAGTTGCTGAACTGTTGGATTTGCTAAACCAACATTAAAGATGACCTTATAATTTATAAATTATTATGTTGCTAGGTTTTGTGAGTATTATTATTAAATAGTTTGCATTGCTGTTTTAAATGGCACAGAACATACTTTAAAAAATGGATATGATTGTTATTATTTTTCAATTCAGTTATTAATTTATTTTCATAGTTTTTTTCTTCGCCAGCTATTGCTTAGATGTTTATAAATGGGTGCCGCCGCGGTAGTCTAGTGGTTAGGGCATTGGACTCGCAATCTAAAGGTTGCGGGTTTGATCCCAGCTTTCGGCTATGGCGTTGTACCCTTGGAAAAGGCACTTTACAGCTATTTTCTCACCCCACCCAGGTGTAAAAGGGGTACCAACCTGCGATAGACTGGCATCCTATCTAGGGGGGAGTCTATGACTCTCAGTCGCTTAACGCCACAGAAACCGGGATAAGCGCCGGCCTGATGAGCCTTAGGCTCGGGACAGACTTTAACTTTAACTTATAAATGGGTGAGATTTTGATTGATTATAAAACTAAGGGCATTTTTCTACGTTGTACTGAAGTATTAAGGCATAATTTTGTTCCTTTTACTTAAAAATCACATCGAAAAACACCTAAGCCTTCACTCTGACCACCTATTGCAATACAAAACGTGTCAATTTCTCATTTTATCACTTTCTGGAGTACATCATTTCAATTTGTAATAAGTTTTATAACTTTTCATAGCAATGTCCAATTTACAATCTATTTTCTGTATTGCAGATTAATAGCATGTTATTGTTATTATGTTAACAACTTATTAAAACTGACCTCTAGTGCAAAGCAACTCGTTATGTGGTGGAGCATCACATATAATTTTGACTTTTGGAGCTCCAGCTAAATATTTGCTGTTGATGACAAATCAAGTTTGCCACTATGAAATAATGTTTCCTCTAGTTGGCCAAGCTAAGGTTTAGAGACAAAACCAATACTAGAATTGATAGAGTTATGGTGAAATATCTTTTGTGAGTTTAAAGAAATGGCCTGGTTCTAGCAACTTTTAACACTTTTGTAGTTTTGACAAAGCAATATTAGGAATGATGTTATGTTTAAGGTATGTTTTGTGATTATTGTTAAAAGAAACCCTGCGCTTGTAGCTCTATCAATAGCTAAACTGTTTTAGTGAAAAATCAGTATGAAATGTATAAATTGACCATTAAGACATATTTAATTATGAATTGATTTTCTTTGACTTGATAAGGCTGTTTTCTTTAACTTATTTACAACATGTTTGAGCTCTGCACTGACATTTTACTTTTTAGTCACTGCATCTGTCTTGACTTCTAGAAAATGTTAAATTTTAAGCATGACCCCCCCAAAACCAAAACCTTGTAGTTATTGCATGTTCCCTCAGAATATGTGCTGTGTCTTACAAATTATCCCACCTGTGAATTACTCTTTTTTGATTTTTTACTTTTATTATTTTATTTATTTTTAAAATTCTTTTTAATTTTTCACAATTTTTTTTTTTTTTTTTTAAAGTTTACATCAATTCATTTTATAACTATTTTGAAGTTCTGTACCTCACCATCATATAGGCAGCCTTACTGTGACTACTGAGGATTTTTTCTCCTTCAAAGGAGAGTGCAGGTTGTTATGCTAAGACTAAGACAGGAGCTGGTCATGGCTGAAGACAATCTCAGTATGGCGGTTGAATGCAAAATAACATTTTAATTTAGGCTTTTAGCGCTTAGCTTACAGCAATACGTGTAACTTGCAAAGTTTGAAATTAGCCTTGATGGATGCCATACAAGTGTTAAGATCATTTGACTCCAATCCCACTTGTCCATGAAGTTTTGGGTTCAAATCTTGGTAGTGTCTGTTGAATTAACTTTTTGCTGCTATCATGTTTTGCTCAGGCACATGCTGGACGAACAGAGAGAGTGTTGAATCATGATGAACAGCAATAGTCAACTGAGCATTGCTGGTGGCGGTTTCTATGATGAACGCTGTTCGTCAACAGCACAGTAAAGAGGTTAAGGGTTGGGATTTTTACAGTCTCCCACATCAAGTACAGACCTGCTAGTACCTTAATTCCCTTCATGTATACATGTACACATGCTGAAGATGAAATATGCACATTAAAGATCCCATAATTCATGTCAGTGGGTCACAGGAAACACAAAGGTACAAAATTGGAATGCACTCCCTTCGTGGTTGACGAAAATGGTTGCATTGGCAAAACTTCAAAAGCTCATAATGTCTTAATGATGAACTGCAAAATCTCACAGTGGTAAACCTTGGAACCCCCCCCCAATTTTTTTTTAAAAGAAAAAAGAATCTTGGAACTCCAAGTGAGGAGTCCAGGGGGGGGGGGGGGGGGAGGGGGGACATTAGCCTGAACCAATGCAGTGTTGTTGCAAAATGTTGCTTTTTTTGTTAGATTGCCGGAAAGCAGTGATGGGAAGGAAGAGGAGATGGATGACCCCCTGCATGATGATCTGACGTTATCGTTCACTGAGAAGCTGCATGTGATCAAGGAACTGGAGATGGAATATGAAAATCAATCCAGGGTAGGTGGAGAGAGAGAGAGAGAGAGAGGGGGGAGGGGGGAAGAGAGAGAGAGACAGAGACAAGAGAGAGAATGTGTGTCCATGGATGTGTTATATATATGCATACTGTGTCAGTGTGTGTGTGTATACATATGTGTGTGTGCTTGTGCGTGTGTGTGTGCATGTAAATGTGTGTGTGCTAATGTGTGTGTTAATATGTACATGTGTTAATGTGTGTATGTGTCAATGTGTGTGTGCTAATGTATGTGTGTTTGTTTGTGTGATAATGTGTGCGTTAATGTGTGCGTTAATGTGTGCAGTTAATGTGTGTGTTATTACTGTTAATGTGTGTGCGTTTTAATGTATGTGTGTTATTACTGTTACTGTGTGTATGCGTTATGTGTGTTATTACTGTCATGTGTGTGCGTTAATGTATGTCTTATGACTGTCAATGCGTGTGCAGGAGTATGTGGAGAAGAAGCAGGAGGAGTTCCTGTCCCACCAGAGCCAGCTGGAGTCCCAGCAGAGGGAGCTGGTGTCTGTCATGGAGCAGCGCCACCTACAAGACATCACCCACGTCCACCAGACCATCGAGAAGAAGCAGCAGTCCAAGTGCGTGTCTCGTCTGTTACTGTGGTCGTGCCTGCCTGAGTGTTGGTGTTCGTATTTAGTGTGTGTGTGTTTGGTGTGTGTGTGTCTGTGTGTGTGTGTGTTTGTGTGTGTGTGTGTGTGTGTGTGTGTGTGTGTGTGTGTGTGTGTGTGTGTGTGTGTGTGTTGTGTGTGTGTGTGTGTGTGTGTGTGTGTGTGTGTGTGTGTGTGTGTGTGTTTGTGTTTGTTGTGTGTGTGTGTGTGTGTGTGTGTGTGTGTGTGTGTGTGTGTGTGTTACTGGGTCACTCTTCTGAAACCTATGCAGGAGAGGGGTGTCATATTCATAGCCAAATAAAAATTGTTCTAATTTGTTTTGGGGTGTGTAACTTGACATATTTAATCAAAAGTGGTACAAATATCAGCACAATCAAGAACTATGTGCTACAACTAGGAATTACATCCATAAACTGATTTGTTTCTTGAAAAATCCACCATTTACAATCTCAATTTTGTTACATTGCCGTAGGAGTGGTTTGCATTTGCTAAAATTCTAAGTTCAGGTACCAATTAGATAGAACAGCTGCACTGAAAACTAAAGATGACCAAACATGCAAACAATTATATTGCATTTTATACCTTATTTGGATTCTAACACATGACTTTTTAAATTAAAAAAAAAAAAAATGTTCGCGCGTAACCGCGGTGTCGCATTCATGACCTGCCTTGTGCAATGAAACTTCTAGTCTTATCAAGTGTGAGCAGCCTACTTTCCATTTGTTCTCAAAATAAAACTTATTCTTATGAATTATGGATGTTTAACAGACTTGTAAGTCGGAAAGTTTTTATACAATAAGCACTCCAACAAAAATTATGCCAGTGGTGTCTCAAAAATTGTGTTACAACCGAGACGACAAAAGGATGATATTTTCTCAAATTCAATCCCTGAGGCTGTTTAGCGGAAGAATATTAAGGAATCCAATGCATAACATCATTTTCTCTCCCCTTCTAGATGAGACTATGCGCTGATTGGTTCTGCCATGTTAAAATGAAATCTTTTTCTGCATATAAAATAAAAAATATTTCCTTCTTATGGTGTCATCTGTTACGCGCGAACGTTTTCAACTCATTGGATAAAGTATTGTTTTTTTAAAGTTCTCAGAGAGTAATCAATTTACTTTTGATTTTACCTGATCAAGCAATCATAAATCTCTTAAAAACAACTGAAAACAGCATCAAATGCAGATTTTGATTTTTCCCAAACCATGTAACAAAATTGTACAGGTTTCAGAAGAGTGACCCTACTCTGTGTGTGTGTGTGTTACTCTGTGTGTGTGTGTGTTACTCTGTGTGTGTGTGTGTGTGACTCTGTGTGTGTGTGTTTATTTATGTATTTATTTATTCTTTTATATGGAGGATAATGGGATAAGCACTCTTGTGCTTTTTTACATCCAGTCCCCGTGTGTATGCAGCTTTGTAAATGTCATCTGTGTGTGTGTGTGTGTGTGTTTGTGTGTGTGTGTGTGTGTGTGTTTGTGTGTGTGTGTGTGTGTGTGTGTTTATGTTTGTGTGTGTGTGTGGTAGTGTTACTCTGTGTGTTTGTGTGTGTGTGTGTGTGTGTGTGTGTGTGTGTGTGTGTGTGTGTGTGTGTGTGTGTGTGTTGTGTTTTTTCTCTGTGTTTATGTGTATATATTATATATATATATATATATATATATATATATATATATATATATATATATATATATATATATATATGTATATAGTGTGTGTGCATTTGTCATTATACATGCGTGTGTGTGTGTTTGTGTGCGTGCATGCGTGCGTGTGTACATGCGTGTGTGTGTACATGCGTGTGTGTGTGTACACAGACGCCCAGAGATGCAGCAAGCAGTACAGAAAGTGAAGGAGTCACACCAACACTGCTCACGTCGACAGGACGCTCGCCAGCAGCAAGTGGAACAACTCACCCAGCATTTGATAGAGGAAAAAGCAAAAAAGTGTGTTTAACTGCCCTTGTTTGTTTTGTTTTTGTTTTTAGTCTCTCGGAGGGGGGGTTTGGCTTTAATTTTTTGTTGTTTTTGGTTGTGTAGTCTTACGTTGATCATATATTATTATGTATTTTTTCGTAGATCATGATAAAATTTGTAGCAGCGTTGACAGTATTTGATAATGTGTTTGTAAATTGTATGTGTTTGTGTGTATGTGTGTTTGTGTGTGTGTGTATCAAGCTTATGATTTTTTTGCATTTTGGCAGAATTCCACCCTCAGTTCATAGATTTCTGACGCTTTTGAATTTTTCTCCTGTCTCTGCCTCTCTCTGTCTCTCTGTCTTTGTCTGTCTGTCTGTCTGTCCATCTGTCTCTGTCTGTCTGTCTCTTTTACAATTAGTTCTGCTGTAAGATGTCTTAGGTATTGGTTTAAAATTTGTTTAAAACAAGAAATGTTTCTGAGAATGTTCCTGCTCTGTCCAATAAATAATGTATACAACAAAGAATGTTCCTAACATGGAACACAAGTCTGCTTCACTGTTGTAGCCATAGTGTCTCTCATCAAATTATCCTGTCTTTCCTCATTATCACTTTACTCATCACCCTGGGGGACGGGATAGCCTAGTGGTCAGAACATTGCGCTTGCAATTTGGTGACCTGGGTTCAATTCCCGTTCGAGGGGATTTTTCCCCTGGTGACTCCACTCTCCCCAAAAGTCCTTGGGATGAGACTATAAACCGCATGCAGAACATCTTGCACACATGTCAAGTCATGTTCTGCTTTTCATAGAGTAGGCCATTGTGTGTCGCTGGGAAAAGATGGCAAGATTTACAAAACTGCATACGCATGGGGACTGGATGTAAAAAAAGCACATAAGTGCTTATTCCATTATCCTTGATATAAAAGAATAAATAAAAAATAAATAACAGTAAAAAAATCCTCCTCCTCCTCATCGTCATCATCATCATCATCATCATCATCATCATCATCATCATCATCATCATCATCATTCTTCTTTCCCCTCCAGGGAGCAGGAGATGGAGCAGAAGGTGCAGGAAGCCAGGACGATGGCGCAGAGAGTGACGGCCAACAAGACTGTGGTGTTGGACACGCTGGAGCAGTGCCCCCACAAGCAGTTCCTCTCCGAGGTGGCGGAGAAAACCAAGCTCCTGGTGCGGAAGCTGTCGGAGCAGGCGGAAGCTTTGGCCGGAGGTCTGACCCGGAGCGGGGCTCTGGAGGAAGTTCTGACCCGGCTGAAGCAGCACCACGAGCAGAGTCAGAACGCTGTGGACTTTGTGCGGAACTTGACCGGTCAGTTTAAAAAAAAAAAAAAAAAAAAAAATTTTGACCGGTCAGTTTTCTTTTATTATTATTATTTAAAAAAAAAAAAATTTATTTTTGTTTTGGACCGGTCAGTTCTTTTTGTGTTTTTCTTTGACGGGATGTTAGACTACTTGAAAAAAAGATTACAAACATTTTCTACTATAACGGGATAGCTCAGCGGTCAGAGCGCTCGCTTTCCCCTAGCCAAGTTAAGCAGTGTTGAGCATGGTTACCAATTGGAAGGGTGACCGTTTGCGTGCCTTGGCTTCAGTACAGTCCCCCAGTTCACCCAGCTGTAAATGGGTACCTGCCCTCTTTAGGGTCAGTGAAGGTAAAGCAGCAAGGGAGAGGAGATGGGCGCCACCCTCAATATGCTGGCTCCTAGAGAAGCTGAGGTCTCTGACGCCTCACTCCCCTATGACCACACAGGTTATGGGACACCTAAAGCAGTGAGGGAGAGGAGATGGGTGCTGCCCTCAATATGCTGGCTCCTAGAGAAGTTGAGGTCTCTGATGCCCTAATCCCCTATGACTGCCTAGGTTATGGGACACCTTTACCTTACCTTTTACCTTTATGTATTTTGTGAATATATATAATTGTGGGCATGTACATTTTACACACATGCACATAGAAAAGTGGCTATGCTGTACACATACATGGGTGAAATACATATTACACGCATGAACAAACACACATGGCAAATGCACAGAAGCAAGTGTGTGCACATGAAAGAAGAAAAGTGTTGGTAAGTGGAAGTTAAAGGTATTTCAAAAGAATAATTTTGGGGGGGGTTTATTCCTTTAATTTATTTATTCATTCTTCCTTTGATTCTTTTCTGCCTGTCTTGCTTGAGAAGTTTAATTTGTAATGCTATGTAGGCTACATTGCAGCGGTGTAACTTTCATTGTCAGTTACAAACTACATAGAAACAGACAAGCTTGTGCTGAAATGTAGACCTGTTACTCCCCTGTGGTGATGCCGGGGGCCTGTCAGTATAAACAGTATCCCCGCCTTCTGGAAATTCTGTGCTAGGAATTCCCTCTTTTCTATCCCTCTCTTTGTTTCTGCCTTGGTCCTTTTCCTGCCTCTACCTTGTCTATTTCCGCCTTCTTGGGGTCCACTCTCTACCTTTTTTTTCTATAGAAAATTTAACAAGTCTATCCCACACGGAAATTGGACGCGCTGGGCCTGTTTTGTCAGGGGTTTAACGCAGCACAACACATTTTCATTGATGTGACAGACAACAGTAGTTGCTGTCTGAGAAAAAAAAGAAAACAAAATAAGTTGCTGGCTGTCTGAGCATTTAATGACAGCGACAAAGAAGAAGGAAGAAGATGTAGATGCTAAAAAAATGATGTAGACAGTTTCTTTGGTTGCAGCGGATGCGGAGAAGAAAGCCAAAGCGGCTGCAGAAGCCGAGAGACAGAGACAGCAGGCAGCCGCAACACAACCCCCACCACCACCACAGGTACAGTGTGTGTGTGTGTGTGTGTGTGTGTGTGTGTGTGTGTGTGTGTGTGTTTGTTGTTTTCGTGTCTGTCCCTTGTGTTCGTGGAAGTGTTTGAGTGTGTGGTGTGTGTTGGAGGGTGTGGGGGGGGGGTTGGTGGGCACGCAACGGCATTTAAACTACTATAGACCAAATTGATGCAGGGATTGAAAGAAATTACACCCTACCTGGCAAGTCAGATACTAGTTAAAAGAAAAATAACATAATAATACATTTAAAAACCAAATCTATACTTATGAATCCCTATTTTTTTTAGGAAGTTCTTTTAGAATTTAGAATTCTATCAAAAGTTGTTGACTGTGTCTCCTGTTGTGTGTGATTGTCTCCGTTAGAAAAAAACATCTTTGATATAAATTTATCTTAACCTCTTAGTCCTGAACTGAGATTTGCCGGGTTTAAATTAATTTCCCCCCTAATCCCGATCCGGGATTTGCCAGGATTTACACACAGTAGTTTTCCACCAGGCAGTGACTTTCACCAATTGCAACCAGATGCTGAAGCTCTATCAGGCCACATGCACAAAGCCTGTGGTGAGAGTCTGGAAGTAATTATAGGTGCTGGTATGTACTCAGAAGGAGGAAAAGGCGAGCGAGCATGTGTGCCTGACCTGATTTTGTGATGGAATGCAAATCTAGGGGCAATTTGTGTTCAGAGATTCCAAATGCAAGAGGGTTAAGTCATGGCAGATTTCTCTGTGTGAAATTGGGGCTGCTGTCCCCGGAGAGAGTGCACTGCCACTACAGCACCATCAATTTTTTTTTTTCTTTTCCTGTCTGCAATTGTATTTGTTTCCCTATCAGAGTGACTTAATTTTTTCTGCAGAATTTTGCCAGACAACTCTCTTGTTACTGCGAGTTCTTTTACATGGGCTAAATAATTATATTTAACACATGGACCTCAGTTTATCATCCATCTGAAAGACTAGCACCCAGATCACCACTCTATGGTCTAATGGATGGGGAAAAGTTTTTGGCCCAAACGGAGTTTGAACCATCTCACACTTCTGACCCAGACTTTTTCGCTTTCTAGGAAGGTGTGCTTTACCTCTAGACCACTGATCCACCAAATATGAAATTTTAATTTTAATTTTTCATTCATTTGTTGGCATGGCAACAAGAGGGTTGTCCCTGGCAAAATTCTGTAGAAAAAAGCCACTCTGATAGGGAAACAAATACAGTTGCAGACAGAAAAAAGAAAAAAATAATGGGTGGCGCTGCACTTGTGTGACATGCTCTCCCCAGGGGAGAGCAACCCGAATTTCATGCAGAGAAATCTGCTGTGACATAAAGTGGTATAAGGTTAAATAAATAAAAAAAATCTGATTTTTTGGGGGGAAAGAAAATAGATCTATTTTTATTTAGTTTGTGACCATGAAGGCTCTGATATAACCTGTGTCGTCTTTGTCACCGTCACACTAACGTTCTGTCTCTCTTGCAGGCAGGGCAGACTACTCCCACCTCCCAAGGGGGACAAGCACCCGCCCCATCACAGCCTGGGGCCTCAGGAGAAGGTGAGAGATTTACAGTCAAATTAAAGTCAAGTCAAGTCAAAAACACTTCAGTTACAATACTGACAGGCACATTGATTCAAATCATAATTTCGAGAATGTCTTGAGTTGTGTCAGATTACATTATTGTTTTGGGTGAAGTTAGAACTGCTTACAAATGAATAATTGAAACAACAGCCAAAATGAAACAAAAGATTTTTATCTTCAGCAGTGTAGAAGTATACATTGTTGTGTTAAAAGTTAAACTGCCTTCATAAATTGAATCAAAATCTAGGTTATGTTCAAATGTGTGTATATAAATGTGTAATGATACATTTTACATTTACATTATGATAGAATTGAACTGCTCCAGATATGTAATATACCAACATAAATGAATTTTTAACATCCTAATATGTGTGAAATGGTCATGTGCATTTGGACGAAATCAAACTAGTCTTTAAATGTGTAAAACAACCAAATAATGAAAATGACAAGTGAAAAGTAAAGATGATTTTTGTGTATTGTACGCAGTGTAGATGAACCTGCTTACTGTGATGATGGTGTTGTGTTTGCAGAGGAGGCGTTGCTGGTGGTGGCTAAGGAATACGAGAGCAAACAGAAGCTGCTGGCTCAGGTGGATGCTGCCATTGGCGACTTTATCAGCAATCAGCAGGTGGGTGGCACGTTAAAGATAGATCCCCTTGTGCTGCTCACACAGCTGTGATGCTTGCCTGCGGAGGGAAAGGGGTATAAGTGTTTTTTGTTGTCTGTTAAAATTTAAAATATTTTTAGGAATTGTTTTTTTTATTATTATTATGTATTATCGATTATTTAATTGACGTTGGTGATTATGGTTGGTCCTAGGACAGGTTGTGATTAAAGGAAGCTGGTTTGGTTTTATCCGATTTTATTTTATCGATGTGGGTTTTCACAACTTCTACTGGCTATTTATGTGACCGGGTGTACCAAGACCGTGAGTTGGCTTAGTACGGTTTCGGTAGGTCCTTTAAGGTTAAACTGTCTGACAGCTGATAAGGCCTTGCTGGCTCTAGCAACGCATGGTAGCTCACAAGGG
>CM060340.1:25125636-25145636 GCA_030674155.1 Stramonita haemastoma
GCGCTATGTAAATTTCATTTTATTATTATTATTATTATTATTATTATTATTATTATTATTATTATTATTATTTTTATTATTTATATTATCATCATTCATTATTATTATTATAAATTTTTACTATTTGTCCCCCAGGTGACGGGCAACTCTTTGCTGCGGGCCTACCGCATACAGTTTGTCAAGCTGCTGTACTTCCTGTACCGAGGCTTCCTGCCCAAGCTGAAGGACGTGGCGGCCGGCAGCGGGCCTGTCATCCGCCTCGAGACTTTCTTGGAAACCGCCATGAAGAACAATGCCCTCATCCCAGAGCCCGAGGGTTACCTCTCTCCCCACTTCTTGCGCTCCTGAGTTATGGGACTTTTCTGTCGGTTACCGGAATCGACAGTTGGTGGATCAAGTTTCTGATTGTTTTAACTCTCCAGTCTTGGTGTAATCCAGTTGTGGATTGAGTTTTTGATTGTTTAAACTCTCCAGTCTTGGTGTGATCCAGTTGTGGATTGAGTTTTTGATTGTTTAAACTCTCCAGTCTTGGTGTAATCCAGTTGTGGGTTGAGTTTCTGATCGTCTTAACTCTCCAGTCTTGGTGTCATCTATCATCTCATTCCAGAGTTGTGTTATGTGGTGTAACTACTTTTCAAGTAAACTATGTCGTGACCTTCACTCATGATGATGTGTAATAATGAGGTTTGTAGAAGAGCTATTTTTTTTCCTCTGTCAGCTATACACTCTTCGTCTGTTAATCTTTACATTGCGAGTCGTAGTGTATTTCCTTCTGTAGGCGATCTTTAATCTCCCCCCCCCCCCCCCCCAAAAGAAATACAAGAAAGAAAAAAGAGACCCTATTGTCCACAAGTTGCATACGCAACCATTTGCCCACCATCATGATGGCCGCATTCCAACATCAGGAATATTATATTGAAACAGAACCAAAAATAGACATTCTGTTGAAGAAGGTGAAGGTCATGTACAAGGTTTATCATCGAAAAAAAGAGATTGTTGTTATGTTTAATTTTAAAATCCTCAACAGTGTTATGTGACTGACTTTTCAATGCGCATTGTGCTTCAACGCACCTCTAGTGTTCAGCCATCTGTGATGCTCCACCATGAAATAGTCGCTTTGCATCTAACCCACTTTTCTGCTAGGAGCCATTTTAGGCAGGTAGGGGTCAGATTTTTTAGTTTGAGATTTTGATTGATGATAAAAGTATAGGCATTATTCTACTTTACTAAAATATCAAGATGTAATTTTGTTTTCTTTGGCTTTAAAGTATGTGTGAAAATACCCAAGCCCTCATTCCGACCACCCATGACGATGCTGAACTTGTCCAGTTCTCATTTTGTCATTTATACCACAGTGTATCATTTTAATTGTAATAGAATTGTCCGATTTCAATAACTTGTCAACAACTGAAAATTGACCTCTGGTGCAATGCGACTCATTTTGTGGTGGAGCGTCATAATTGTGGTGTGCTACCTCTTCCCCAGAGTTAATTGCCCATGAATTTATTCTGGTCATTTTATGATACTATTTTTTATATACTTTTTATTTTTTTTAAATTTTTTTTTTAAAGTCTTAGCAGTATTACGAAATCAGGGTTGCATATGAAGATCAGGGAAGAGATAAGACAGGTGGAAATTCCTTGTGCTCTACCTGTTCACCTTCAACTTTACGCCTGTTCACAATTTGTGTAATCCAGTTGTGGTTGAGTTTCTGATCGTCTTAACTCTCCAGTCTTGGTGTAATCCAGTTGTGGGTTGAGTTTCTGATCGTCTTAACTCTCCAGTCTTGGTGTAATCCAGTTGTGGTTGAGTTTCTGATCGTCTTAACTCTCCAGTCTTGGTGTAATCCAGTTGTGGGTTGAGTTTCTGATCGTCTTAACTCTCCAGTCTGGTGTAACCAGTTGTGGGTTGAGTTTCTGATCGTCTTAACTCTCCAGTCTTGGTGTCATCTACCATCTCATTCCAGAGTTGTGTTATGTGGTGTGTCTATTTTTCACATAAACTATGACAGTGACCTTCACTCATGATGATGTGTAATAATGAGGTTTGTAGAAGAGCTTTTTTTTTTCCTCTGTCAGCTGTACACTCTTCGTCTGGTTAATCTTTACATTGCGAGTTGTAGTGTATTTCCTTCTGTAGGCGAATCTTTAATCTCCCCCCCCCCTCTCCCCAAAAGAAATACAAGAAAGAAAAAAGAGACCCTATTGTCCACGAGTTGCATACGCAACCATTTGCCCACCATCATGATGGCCGCATTCCAACATCAGGGAATATTATATTGAAACAGAAACCAAAAATAGACATTCTGTTGAAGAAGGTGAAGGTCATGTACAAGGTTTATCATGGAAAAATAGATTGTTGTTATGTTTAATTTTTAAAATCCTCAACAGTGTTATGTGACTGACTTTTCAATGCTGCATTGTGCTTCCACACACCTCTAGTGTTCAGCCATCTGTGATGCTCCACCATGAAATAGTCGCTTTGCATCTAACCCAATTTTCTGCTAGGAGCCATTTTAGGCAGGTAGGGGTCAGATTTTTTAGTTTGAGATTTTGATTGATGATAAAAGTATAGGCATTATTCTACTTTTACTACAATATCCAGATGTAATTTTGTTTTCTTTGGCTTTAAAGTATGTGTGAAAATACCCAAGCCCTCATTCCGACCACCTATGACGATGCTGAACTTGTCCAGTTCTCATTTTGTCACTTTATACCACAGTGTATCATTTTAATTTGTAATAGAATTGTCCGATTTTCAATAACTTGTCAACAACTGAAAATTGACCTCTGGTGCAATGCGACTCATTTTGTGGTGGAGCGTCATAATTGTGGTGTGCTACCTCTTCCCCAGAGTTAATTGCCCATGAATTTATTCTGGTCATTTTATGATACTATTTTTTTTTTTTTTTTTTTTTTTTTTTTTTTTTAAGTCTTAGCAGTATTACGAAATCAGGGTTGCATATGAAGATCAGGGAAGAGATAAGACAGGTGGGAAATTCCTTGTACTCTACGCTGTTCACCTTCAACTTTACGCCTGTTCACAATTTGTGATCTCAGACGTGTGTCAGCCTGCATGCACGTGAGCATGATTATACATTCGAGTGTGTGTGTATGTGTGTGTGCATGTGCACAAGGTGGAAAGAGACAGAGAAAGTAGGAAGAAGATTTTCTTTTAAAAAGAGGGGTGGGGGTGGGGGGGATAAACTGTTGAAGAGAGAATAAGCGCTACAACTTTTTTTTTCGTTCCTTGGCTAGAGCTCTGAGGTTCACCAAGAGAGATCTGTGTATGTGACCGTTTTTTACCCACCATTGAGGTAGTTGCATTCTGAATTCGGGGATGATGTCTAAACATGACACCTGTGTGCATGTGTTTTAAAAAAACCCCAAAAAAACAGATTGCCATCTGTTCCTACCAGCACGAAAGGACCTACTCTTTCAAAAGGCAAGATAGGCTTTCCATGTGTGTGCAAGATGTTCGGCGTATGTTTGCACTCAGGGTCTTGGGTTATAGTCTCATCTGAAGGACTTTTTAGGGAGTGGAGTCGGTATTGATGTTAACTCCAGAGGAAAATTCCCTAAAACAGGTAGGAACCTCCTTGGTGGCTTGATCCCAGGTTGTTGGATCATGAGCACACATTCTGACCACTAGGCTATCCCTCCCTCCCCCCAGGCTAACAACTACTCTGGAAATAGACTATTTCGATATTTGCAAACACTTCCTGACCTGGGAAGGAGAGAGGATTCTGGCTAACCTAACACTGTCCTACTTTTGAAGGACAGTTTGATCTGATTCTGATCTTTTGATCTCTAAGCCGTGCGTTTTATATGAGGCTTTGAAGAAGGAAGGTGGCGGGACAGTTTAGACGTTTGCCTGCCTTACAAGTAAACCGTGAGGTTCTGGGTTTTTCATTCCCAGCCTTGCCCTTTCTTCGCAGTTTGACAGGAGAATTGAACTGAATGTCAAGCCTTTGGGAATAGACTGTAAAACCAATCAGACCGATGTGCTTATAGTCTTGTGCACGTCAAGAGAACCCACGATGGTTGAATATCAGACAGCAGGGAGTTGCCTTCTGACTGTCTTGGCATTGGTAGGTTCAGTTCCCAACTGTTTCCTTGAAATCAGAATTTGGCTACTTTAATGGGTTTTTTTCTTTTTGGGTGGGCAGAGGAACTGTTGCTGATGCAAAAATTTCACCACTGTGAACCTTGGAGCTCTAGCCAAGGAATGAGATTTAAAAAAAACTTTCAATATGGGATCATGTGTACAGGTAACTAGGGGGCCTGTGTTTGGTGTTGAAGATATGGAAAGAGGAGGGGGGTGGGGAGGCAAAAATGTGTGTGTGACTGTTTGTGCATGTGTTAGAATCTTATTTATTTTATTTATTTACTTATATTTTCTTTTATATTGAGGATAATGGAATAAGCACTTGTGTGCTTTTTTACATCCAGTCTCCTCGTGTATGCAGTTTTGTAAATCTTGTCATCTGTTCCCACCAGCACATGATAGCCTACTCTTATGAAAAGCGGAACAGGATTTAACGTGTGCGCAAGATGATCTGCATGCGTTCGCACAGTGGGCCTCGGTTTATAGTCTCATCCAAAGGACTTTTGGGGAGGGTGGAGTCAGCACCGATTTTAACTCCAGGGGAAAATTCCCCTCGACCGGGAATCAAACCTTGGTCGTCAAATTGCGAGCGCAATGTTCTGACCAATAGGTTATCCCGTCTTAAAGGCTTCGTGTGTGTATGTGTGTGCGCGTGCGTGCACGCATGTGTGCTTGTTAAAAATCACATTTTAGATTATGTGTATGGTATATGAAATCTTTTTCATATACTTGTATGTTTACATGTGCCAGCACACATATGTCAAAAGATGTTTTGAGAATATATCAAAAGATGTTTTGAGAATACGTCTTCCATCCAATCTTGTTGTTTGAAGCCCTGCTGACAGAGGCCATATCAGGCAAGAATACCTCTTGTTATTAAGGAATCTTTGAGATTTGTGTTGTCTTGTATTCAGTGTTCTTTTTTTTTTTTTTGAGATGTTATGTGTTATGTGATCTGATGATTAGGGTTTGATAACAAAATGAGCTGCTGCTTATTTAAAAAAAAAAAAAGTTAAAGTCTGTCCCGAGCCTAAGGCTCATCAGGCCGTGCTTATCCCGGTTTCTGTGGCGCTAAGCGACTGAGAGTCATAGACTCCCCCCTGGATAGGACGCCAGTCTATCGCAGGTTAACCCCCCAACACAAGGTTGGTACCCCTTTTACACCTGGGTGGGTGAGAAAATAGCCGTTAAGTGCCTTTTCCAAGGGCACAACGCCATAGCCGACAGCTGGGATCGAACCCGCAACCTTTAGATTACGAGTCCAACGCCCTAACCACTCGACTACCGCGGCGGCGCTGCTTATTTGGCCCCCAATTTTTTTGAGAGATCAAAACATTTTTTTGGTTCATCCAAAGTGGCAAGATATTGTTAGCAATTTAAAGATCTTAGGCATTTTTAACGTTGTACTGTTAAAAATATCTTTTGTGGTGAGAATAACTGAATGCTAGACTTGCAATGCATTGATTTAAATGCAAAACTGTCAGACTTAGTGACACTACATACTGCCGAGATCACCAGTTAAAATAGAAATAGACCAATTTGTTGCTAAAAATAGACTGGCAGAATGTTAAAAATCTATTTATAGTAGACCATGTGCTCTGTACAAAGGTGTGGTTGGACAAGTAGTAGTTTATAACTCAGAAAATATGGCCATTCTCATGCTTCACATTTGTCACGTAAAAAACTTTTCAGTTCTCTTAACTGTGGAAAAGAGCTTCCAGTATAGTAACATTTAATTCAATGCCAAAATGGGTCACTTACAGGCCCTGTAGAGTGTATTTTGTGCTTGTAGAGATACAACAATGAAAGAGCATTATTTCACATTTTTGTGTCGGAGCTTTTGTCTCTCACGCTCCATCACGAAATGAGTCACATTTCACCTGATCCACTCTTCCATTCCAAGCGATTTTAGGCAGGTGGGGGTCAGGTTATTAATTTTGATTGATTATAAAACTATAGCCATTCTTCTATCTTGCACTAAGTATCAAGGTGTGATTTTGTTTTCTTTTGCTTTAAAAATGTGTTCGAAAACACCCAAGCCTTCATTCTGACCACCCATTGCAGTGCAAATCTTGTCAATTTCTCGTTTTGTTTCTTTCTGCATTCTGTTATTTCAACATGTAATATCTTTTCTTAGAATTATCCTATTGTCAACCAGGGTTGGGTTTTTTTAAATATTAAATAGCGTTTTATTGCATATTATTAACATGTTAAAAACTTAAACTGACCCGAGGTGCAATGCGACTCAGTGTGTTGTGGAGTGTCACATATGAGTACATTGACCTGAATCTGAAAGCTTTTTTTTCTATGATATAGAAATGATGGCATTTTGGTTTCTGCATGAAATCGATTCAAAATGAATGTATATATAGTAGTTATGAGAAATGAAAGAGAATTGGAGTGAATGGTTGAGTGGAGTATGTGGCATATGGTACTATTGTGAATGTGAATTTTTATTGTAAATGTGTAGATATTGACTTTTGCTCTGGAAGTTTATGAAGTGTGTGTGTGTGTGTGTGGTATGAAAAGAAATGCGTGACATGAAAGTGTGTGTGTGTGTGTGTAAATGATATGAACAGATGTGGATGTTTCAGACATATGGTCATCAGCTTTTTGTCATTCAGAGTTTTGATGATTGTGAATATGGTGCTGCTGAAATATCATACTGAACAGATTAAATGTGTTGCCGTGACATTTGGTGTTGGTTTTCAAGTCTTTTTCAGTGTAGTGTGGTTGGACTAAACTTACCCCCCCCCCCCAAAAGAAAAAAAAAAAAGGTGCCATATTTACCAAGTATTACCACAAACACTTCATCTCGTACTTTATTGACCAATACAAATCTGACATTAATCTCACAAGTTACTACACAGATATGTATTATTTTTTAATGGTTGCAGCACAAAGCAATTGTGTCAATGTCATATTCTGTTGAAGTACCTCAATTTATACTGGCACCCCCCCCCCCCCCCCCCCCCCACAAAAAAAACAGACAAAAACCAAAACCAGTGTCACACATGCACAAGTTGCCAGTCCCAGTTTTTATTGACTTTCTGATGAGACAATATTCATACTATATGCAAGAAGTAAACATGATCTACAATCAACATATACAAAATCTTGTCAATTCAAATTGCAATCCTGACCGTTTTCATGCCACAACGAAATTATATCATTGTCTAGTCCGAGAGCAGTCTTTGTTTTCAAGAGACCTTTGGATTTTTCACAGCCATCTGTACAAGCTTTGAAACTGAACATGCTGATACAAAATTTTTACATTTCCTTCCACCTTTGGAGAAAATGGTCACTCATGTAAAATCTCACCATTAATGAACTTTCGAGCTCAAGCCAAGGACCCCCCCCCCCCCCCTTCTGATTCTATTCCATATTTTACCTGGAGTCTTACACTTGTCATCTTCCCCTTTCTCTTGAACATGTTAGTACTTAATATCCCCCCCCCCCCCCCCCCCCCCCAACAACCTGCTATGACACAGTGTTCAAACTCTCCAGTAAACGGTCGCATACACAAACTCTCACCATTGGTGAACCTCAAAGGTCTAACCGAGGAACCAAAAAATCCCAAACAAACTTTCCACTTCGAAAAGTCACATTCTGCACAGATCTATGTGGGTCAAAGCTGGTGTAATGGGCAGATTATCTTCATCACATCCAAAACTTCTGCCCCTAAACTGCCATATATATTTGATCAACAATCAAACAAACACATACTCTTCGAACAACTTTCACTCCTGACTGCCTGATTCCAGTCCATCATTTCATCACTCTTTCCATATTTCCGTCTATACTTCAAACTGCTGACAACAGTGGGCCTATCGGGAAAGGCAGACACTCCCCAAACATGGTGTCCGTTCTCTGGGTCGAACCTCAGGGCTCCAGCTGAATGTGAAGGTTGGGGGAAGATCCAGCGCGGACAGATCTTCGTACGTTGTCGTGTCGCGGACAGGCGTGGAGAAAAAAGCCACGACATCTTGGATCGACTGCATACCAAGCAGCTGACTGTTAGGGATGTAGTGATCGAACTCGCGCATTGCTTGGTCTAGGATCTGTGGGGAAAAAAAAAGTGTTTTGATAAACACACACATCTATTAACACAGAAAGAACTAGAACTCGAATGATTTATTTACAAAAAGGCCATTGGCCTATATACATGAAGGGGTTGCCGATCTGCTTAGCATTTTGGTGTTAGATTAAGACAAAGCAATAATAATAAAAAGAATTATTAACACAAAGAGATAACATGAAAGAATCAAAGCTAATACACTTGTATTGATTTCCTGAGTCATCTTTTTTTTTTTTTTGGTTGGCTGTCTCATCTTCTGTGATGTTCCTGTCCTGCTGTTCCCATTCTGCTCATTTCAATCTCCCCACCACAGCCATACCCTAGATTCATCATGTCTCAAACCCCAGGGTCGGAAGTCCACATACAGCCCATCAATATCAGGCTGCCGTAAGGCCACCAGCCAGAGGGGCCCTGCACTTCTGCTGGGTCACTTTGGTGGTGTTCTGTGGTGCCTGTTCTGAGCTAGCATACGCAGGACACCACCAACTAAACCCCCTACTAACGACAGTATTTGCTCAGTCGCGGAGCCAGACTGAGTGAGTTGCCCACCCAAGGCAGCGACCACCACAACCTCCCTCTAACGGCCATCCGCTTACCACTGGGTAAACCCCCAACCCCAAAGGCTTTGACACAAACTTCCCACAGACACAGAAGTGTGTGAGGAAACTGAATCTGAGGTCACCATGAGACCAGAGCAACAGGGGCCATGAAATCAGAAGGAATTTTTTTTATTATTGTCACTCGCACTTTGCTTGCATTTGTGTTGCTGTATTCTGGAGCAAGAACTGGAAAATTAAGGCAGAAAACCCAAAGAAATCATGCGTTACCATGCGATGGTAACGCATACTAATCTATACAGAATCCAGAACAGAGTTAGATGAAAGATCCTGTTGGTCTCTACTCTTGAGCCTAGTCATGAAAGAAATGAAGTTAATTACATAACCATCAGAATCACAGATCAACTAATCTTTATTTTCTGGAATTTTTCTGGTTTGTTAAAACTTGTCTAAAAAAAATGACGTCACACATAACAGTCGGAATTTAAATTCTGGTGATGACATCGTTCAGTGTGGCCATGCGGGATGAAGTTAATCAATCCATACCTTCAAAATAAAGGCCACGCCAAACAGACACTGACAGCATGGAAAGAGCATGTATGTATACCTTGAACTTTGTTCTGTTGTTGTCCAACTTGACGCTGGTCCAGTCATCCACATCCCCACAGATGTCCGACACCACTTTCTGCACACGCATCTCCACATCCTCAGGGGGCTTGTACCCACGCACTGTCTGCAAGCCTCTGACAAAGAAACAAAATTATAATACATTTTAAAATCATACTAATCAGCATAACTGGTGCCCACTCTTATTTTCCATCAAATCCTTTGAATGAAACTATAAACTGAAGTTCTGTGTGTAGTTGCATGCATAACGTGAGCTCATGTCATAAACCTGTCCATCTCTTGTAAAACAGTAGGCCACTATGGCTGGTAGTATGGATGACACTTTCAGCTTGGAGAGAAGGGAGGAGAAAGGGGAGGTATTGCTGTTAATTCTAGAGGAAAAATTCCCTTGAATGGATGCCTAAGTGGTGTCTTGAACCTGGGCCAACAGATCACGAACTCATCATACACACACACAAAACCACACACAGACACACAACACACAGTAACACACCACAAACACAACAACACACACACACACAGTAACACACACACACACACCACACATAGCACACCCATATACACACATGCACCAGACCTGCCACCTACAAAATCATAAACTAACATACACTCTTATTCTCTCAAGTATTGGCAGCTGTAAATGCTGAGGCAGCAACAAGCCCTGTCTCTTCCGATGTGTCATCGATGCTGGTACTGTCTTCCTTGTCTTCCTCCGGCGGAAAAATGCTGTTCTTGTCCATGTCTGAAACCATATTATTATTATTTACAAATAATACAATGTAGCTCTAAATAGTACAGTCTTGAATGACATATCATTATTAATGTACTGAATGTGAATACATAATTAAAGTCGTCCACCAAAGCCATCAGCCTGCTACGTAAATGAATCAAGACGATAACCCATGAAACACGCAGTTGCCTACTGTGGGTGTTTGTGAAATGAGCATATCACCCATTTACATTAAGTAGTAACCCACTAGAACGGTGAATTTGAATATCATATATAATGTATGTTTGCTGCACATGCACAACAGTCAACAGAATATCACTCTGTGTGTGTGTGTGTGTGTGTGTGTGTGTGTGTGTGTGTGTGTGTGTGTGTGTGTGTGAGTGTGTGAGTGTGCATGTGTGTGTTCCTCTCCTAGGCAAAAATTTATAACTTAAACTTAAAGATATTCTGCAAAAATCAGCCTGCAAAAACTGGAACACTTTGAACAGTGAGAATCAGATACATCATCATGATCATGAGCAAACAATGATTCAAATGCAATTGGTGAATGACATTCACAAGCTTTATTCTAAAAAAAAAACAACCCCAACAAAAACTCTTAGATGCATGTGTGTGTATGCAAGCATGCATACATGCCCTGACACACAGAGTACAAACACACACACTGCCATTTCATGCAGTGATACAGAGTCTGTAGTAGAACAGGAGACAGAAAAAAAAGAGAAAGTCAGAAACTCTAGGAACAAAACGATGAAAACAACTTGACACAGTTGAAAAGTAGTTTTTGTGTAGTAGTAGTACACATCAAGTTTGTTGTTTCCACCCCATAAAAATTTATAAACTGAGTAAGGGTCAAAGCTGTGTCTGACAAAGTCACAGAACAAACTAAATTAAACCGATTTGGGGTTAGAAATGATAGAAAAATATCAGTAGTTTCAGTCACGTTGTTGCACTCTACCTGAAACACCGTGCCTGTCCTGAACACAACAGTATTCCGTACACCTGCACGCAGGGCACAACTTCTCACTAAGGAGGCTGCCATCTTGAATATTCATAAACCAAAAAGATGGAATGGAATGATTACGCAAGATTCTAGCTAGCTACCATATAAACAGCAGCATCGACAGAATGATAATAATTAAAAAAAAGAAACACTGTCACTTTCTGTTTTTCTTTTCTTTTTGTGGTCAAATATATATGCCTACTCTTTTTAGATTATGAAAATTTGGTAAAAAAGTATCGTCTTCAAAAGTAAAACAATATTAAGGTTTTTATGTTTCTCCACACTTGGAGCATTGCAGCTACACTGCAGACCTTTTTAGTAAATTCCTGCATTCGTATTAGTTATTGCACCAAAGCCTAGGTCTCTAAAATGGTTTTCCTGTTCAGTTAGCTAAGTTTGCTGAGTTGACAGTCCACATTTGTTCTTCTTCCTCTGTTTATCAGTTCTCCAGTCTCCCTGCCTTGTCAGTTCCATGGGTGAAAAATCATTCAGGTAGAATTCTCATATCAAGCAAAATATTACAATAAATGCCTGTAAACTCTGACACAATTTTGTCCCCAACAGCAACATTACTAGTGTGGAGTGATCTATATATACTGCATTCTCAGAAAATAATTGTTTTTGAACACTTGCTTTACGTATAATAATGTACTAAAAGAGATTTTTTTATCAATGAAAACGAACCCATGAGAATGATATTTATGGGGAAAAAAATCCTTATTCATGCACTCATTTAAAAAACACACACACACACACACACACACACACGGCCTAGAGGGGACGTTAGGCTACTACACACACACACACACACACACACACCTAGGCCTAGAGGGGACGTCACTCTTGCCGTCACTTCTGGAATTATTTTGCGGGAACTCCGCACGTGTAGAATCAGAGAAGGTAGGGTTTGATCTAGCCTAAGCCACGATCTACCATTATTGATTGTGGCTGTGATGACTTTAACGAATAATATATTAGGCCGAATAAATGGCAGCACAGTCTTTGCGATTCAGTGATATACGCTGCATTGTACATTTGCGAGTTCCCCTCTAGGCCTAGGGCGGGTGTGTGTGTGTGTGTAGTACTAACGTCCCCTCTAGGCCGTGTGTGTGTGTGTGTGTGTGTGTTGTGCATAATGGTCAGAACATTGCGCTCGCAATTTGACGACCCGAGTCCGACTCCAGTTGGAGGGGATTTTTCCCCTGGAGTTAACATCAGTGCTGACTCCACTCTCCCCAAAATTCTTTCGGATGAGACTGCAATAGTGTAAACCGAGGCCCCATGTGGGAACGCACGCAGAACATCTTTTTAAAGTCTCCCGATCCTAAGGCTCATCAGGCCGGTGCTTATCCCGGTTTCTGTGGCGTTTAGCTTCTGAGAGTCATAGACTCCCCCCTGGATAGGACGCCAGTCTATCGCAGGGTTAACCCCCAACACAAGGTTGGTACCCCATTTACACCTAAAGTGCCTTTTCCAAGGGCACAACGCCATAGCCGAAAGCTGGGATCAAACCCACAACCTTTAGATTACGAGTCCAACGCCCTAACCACTAGACTACAGCAGCGGCTACAGAACATCTTGCGCACACATTAAATCCTATTCCGCTTTTTGTAAGAGTAGGCCATTGTGTGCCAGTGGGAACAGATGACAAGATTTACAAAACTGCATACACAAGGGACTGGATGAAAATAAGCACATGAGTGCTTATTCCATTATCCATGATATAAAGTTAAAAGAATAAATAAAAATAAATAAAATACTCTTGGAACCCTATATGTACAATTGCATGGGTTGGCAGAAAGCTGATGTGAGATGCAGACTGAAAGCTTACAAACTGTGTAAGATGCAGTGGATTGAAGCTGGTGCGAGATGCTCAGGCAGCAGACATGGGGATGCTCATTTCGATAGGTCATGTGAAAGGCAATTGTAGAACTGCTGTGTTTCAGGCCCAGGTTCTGCTAGATATGTCAGCTGAATATCACCATCAAGCTAAAACAAAAACAAAACAAACACAAAAAAATCACAAAAAAGGAATTTGTCATTGTAAGACTAGGCTAAGAGGAAAATAAAAGTGTTGCCGATCACATAATTCAGAAAGTTATCAACAGAACATGACTAGCAATCTGGTGCACTGCTCAATGAGTCAAGGGGGGACGGATAGCCTAGTGGTCAGAACATTGCGCTGGCAATTTGACGACCCGGGTTCGAGTCCGGTCGAGGAAATTTTCTTCCTGGAGTTAACATCAGTGCGGACTCCACTCTCCCCTAAAGTCCTTCGGATGAGACTTTAAACCGAGGCCCCGTGTGCGAACGCAGCAGAACATCTTGCGCACACGTTAAATCCTGTTCCGCTTTTCGTAAGAGTAGGCCATCGTGTGCCGGTGGGAACAGATGACAAGATTTACAAAACTGCATACACATGGGGACCAGATGAAAAAAAGCACATGATTGCTTATTCTGTTATCCTCGATATAAAAGAATAAATAAATAAATAAATAAAAGGCATTCTGAAAGATCTGGCCTGATTGCACTTCAGGGGCCAATAATCACCCTATGGTGACTGCTGCCTTCATTGGAGAGGCTGAGCTGTCCATCCATCTAGTAAAGAGGGAAAATCAACAAAACCCACCAGAACCATCTGCAGCCCTGTTTGATTGAAACCTACCCCCTTTAAGTAAGAATGTGGCTACTTTTAATATTATGGTGGGTAAGAACAGATGCATACACAAAATTGTTTGGAAAAAAAAAATCAGGTTTGGTGAACCTTAGAGCTCTAGTCCAGGAAGGGGAAAGGAACTGAAACTTAAAAATTTTTTTTTTTAAGGGAGAGTAGACAGCAGTAACATTGTTATATACATAATTTTTGTATTGTTTCAGTCTCATCACCCAGCCCAATGCACTATTGTATAGATGAGAAAAAAATCACTGGACTAACGTAGATTTTGCTTTGTGTGCAATTTTACTCTATTATATATATATATATTTTTTCGTTTCAGGAAAGAAGACCATCCTTTCACAATTAGTCACAGGGTAATCCTCTAGCAGTATGAAACCCAAGAGCAAAAGAACATCTGGCAGGCCTGAAATCACCAGTTCTCTGGTAAGGACTTCACTACTAAGATGGCTATATACTTTCTTTCACATAATTGTGCACTTTTGCATATTCTGGTACATAAGGTTGTTTGATTTTTCCAGTGTTTTTCTGTGGTGTATATGATCAGTCCACTTCTAGAAGCTGCCGCTGTAGTCTAGTGATTAGGGCGTTGGACTCGTAATCTAAAGGTTGCGGGTTCGATCCCAGCTTTCGGCTATGGCGTTGTGCCCTTGGAAAAGGCACTTTACGGCTATTTTCTCACCCCACCCAGGTGTAAAAGGGGTACCAACCTTGTGTTGGGGGTTAACCCTGCAATAGACTAGCGTCCTATCCAGGGGGGAGTCTATGACTCTCAGTCGCTTAACGCCACAGAAACCGGGATAAACACAGTCCTGATGAGCCTTAGGCTCGGGACAGACTTTAACTTTAACCACTTCTAGAACTGATTATCTGTGCATGATGCATTGGAGAGAGCATGCATGTGCACATAATGCATTCAACACATGTGTGTGCCTGTAAAAAAACCCAAAATGCTCCCACCACAATGAACGCTCCCACAGACAGTCACACACACATGCGCATGCGCGTGCACACACACACGCACGCACGCACGCACGCACGCACCACCACACACACAACACACACACACAACACACACACACACACACACACACACACACACACACACACACACACACACACACAACACACACACACACACTTACATGTAATATTACACACGTAAAACATGTTATTCAGTCAACTATAAGGAAACTGATTTTTCCACTATTTTTCTGAAGTATATTTGGTCAGTCCATTTCTAGAACTGATTAGTCTACTGCATGATAGATTGAGACATTGGAGAGAACATGCATGTGCATATAATGCATGAATTTTCACACATGTATGCACACACACACACACACACACACACACACACACACACACACACACACACACACACACACACACACACACACACACACACACACACACACACATCCTTCGGATGAGACTTTAAATCGAGGCCCTGTGTGCAAACGCACGCAGAACATCTTGCGCACACGTTAAATCCTGTTCCGCTTTTCGTAAGAGTAGGCCATCATGTGCCGGTGGGAACAGATGATATATACAAAACTGCATACACACGGGGACTGGATGTAAAAAAGCACATGAGTGCTTATCCCATTATCCTCGATATAAAAGAATAATAATAAAAATGCACACACACACACACACAAATTTGTGTCATTACCACACATATACCTAAATGCACCTGTGCACGCACACACTAACAGACACACACACACACACACACACACACACACACAGACACATACACACACACAGACACACACACACACACACACACCACACACACACACACACACACACACACACACACACACACACACACACACACAAAACAGATCTATACACACATACACTCAGAGGTATATATTAGTATAAATTATAATATTAATAGACACAAATCAGTACTGAAGACTGTGAAAACATACATCTACTGATCTAGTATCATTTGTTTGCTTCCTTGAATACATTATTGCATGTGAAGGTGAAATATGTACAGTTATAAAAACAACAACAAAACAAACAAAAACCCCAACACCCATCTTCTTTAGCATGTATTTAGTTAAGGTTTTGACATAGTTAGTGTCTTCTTAAGTGTGTTTGATTGTGTCTATTATGTCAAGGGAGCAGTCTTATTTGACATCTAGACAAAACTTTGAAGCACTCTATTGGCCATATTATATATACTGTACATATGTTTAACTCTCAGATTGATCAAACCAAACATGTTCTACTGTTTTTTTTTGCAGCCAACAATGGGGGAGTATGACCCCCAGCATTTCCTGTGCTGCCATAGCATCGTGGACGGGAGGAAACGCCAAGAAACCAAAGTGTGGATGTGTGCCTTTGAACCCAGCCTGTCGAAACCAGGTACTGGGAGGGAAGGATTGATTGTAGATTTGTCTGTCTATGTCAGCATGATTAGTCTGAATGAAAAAAACAATTAACCCTTTCGCTGCTATCATATTTTGCTCAGGCACATGCTGGACGAAACAGAGAGAGCGCTGAATCATGACGAACAGCGATCGTCAGTCAACTGAGCATTTCTGGTGACAGTTTCTGTGACAAACGCTGTTCATCAACAGCACAGTTAAGAGGTTAAAAAAGAAAAATCGGCATTCAAGATACCATGAATTTGTGCTCCGGTTAAGTTAAAGTTAAAGTCTGTCCCGAGCCATAAGGCTCATCAGGCCGGTGCTTATCCCGGTTTCTGTGGCGTTAAGCGACTGAGAGTCATAGACTCCCCCCTGGATAGGACGCCAGTCTATCGCAGGATTAACCCCCAACACAAGGTTGGTACCACCTTTTACACCTGGGTGGGGTGAGAAAATAGCCGTAAAGTGCCTTTTCCAAGGGCACAACGCCATAGCGGAATAGCTGGGATCGAACCCCCAACCTTTAGATTACGAGTACAACACCCTAACCACTAGGCCACAGCGGCGGCTTGCTCCGGTTAAAATCAAGGTTAAAGACTTAAGAGAAGAATGAGCAAAATGAACTGAATATTCATCCCCGAAGTGGGAATGCAGCTACCTTCTTGGTGGGTAAAAACGGTCACAAAATTTCGCCGTTGGTGAACCTTTGAGTTTTAGCTGAGAATGAAAAAAAAAGCAACAAAACAATACAATACTGTGTACACAAACTGTTTCACTGTTTGCAGGAGTTTTGCACACTTGTATGCACACACGCACACGCACGCACGCGTGCACACACACACACACACACACACACACACACACACACACACACACACACACACACACACACACACACACACACCACACACACACTCACTCCCCAACAAACTATCTTTTCACACAAGTTCAATTCTTGTTTTCTTAAAAAAAAAAAAAAAAAAAAAGAATGTTAGAGGATGAGAAAGCCTGGAAGATTTATAAACTTGGTGAAGAGGATAGGAGGGAGAGAAGGTTAGAAATGTACAGAGTATAAAACATAGCTTAATATCATAATAAATATCAACACATGTTTGAATTGTTCAGTAATTTCCTTCTTTAGTATTTGTATTGAAAATACTTCCCCCTTTGTTTGAAAAGAAAGTCATGTTAAAGTTACAAAAAGTGTAAATTTTGGTGGAACACACTCTAACCTATCAGCTTGTTGCTTCAAAGGTATGTGTATATGATGATGTGTTTGTTTTCTGAATGAACATTTGTTCAACCAAAATGTAAATTTTTGACTATGAATACAAAAAACCCCCGAACAAACAAACAGAAACAATTATGTGCAAATTGATGATAGCATAATACTGAAATAGTATCAAAGCTACAGAGGAAAAAAGATGATCAGATGAAAGTTGCAGAGTGGTTCTGCCTTTTACAAACAGTACAATTTACATATGTTTACACACACACACACACACACACACACACACACACACACACACACACACACACACAATAATATATATAATATATATATATATATATATATATATATATATATATATCTACTATCTCTCTCTCTCTCTCTCTCTCTCTCTCTCTCTCTCTCTCTCTCTCTCTCTCTCTCTCTCTCTCTCTCTCTCTCTCTCTCTATATATATATATATATCTATCTATCTATCTATCTATATCTATCTAAATGTTGCTTTGTTGTTAATGTGCAATTATTGTATTGTATACCACTTTAAGTAACGGCAGATTTATCTGCATGAAATTCGGGCTGCTCTCCCTGGGAAGAGTGTGTTTCCACAAGAGCAGTGCCACCCATAATTTTTTTTCTTTTTTCCTGTCTGCATATGTATTTGGTTACTTATTAGAGGGGAATTTTCTACATAGTTTTTCCAGGGACAACTCTCTTGTTGCAGTGGGTTCTTTTATGTGCACTAAATAAGTATTTCACACGGGATCTCGGTTTATCATCTCAACTGAAGGACTAGCACCCAGACCACCACTGATAGCCTAGTGGAAGGGGGAAAGGTTTCCAGCACAAACAGAGATTGAACCACCACACGCTTGAAACCCGGACTTTTCACTTTCTAGGCAGGTGCGTCACCTCTAGACCATCAAATCCACCCATCGCATTAAATCCTGTTCCGCTTTTCATAAGAGTAGGCCATTGTGTGCCGATGGGAACAGATGACTAGATTTACAAAAACTACATACACACAGGGACTGTATGTAAAAAAAAAAAAAAAAGCACATAAGTGCTTATTCCATTATCCTCAATATAAAAGAATAAATAAAAGAATAAATAAAAAAATAATAATAATAAAAATAAAAAGCGCGAATATTTTCAGAGGTAAATCTTGCCGTGTTACAGGAGAGACAGGGAAGACTTTGGCCACCTGTGGAGGCAACACTGTGTGCTTCATCGACGCGTTGACGGGACTGGTTATGAAGCGCTTCAAAGATACCGACAGAGCTGAGGTCCCTGTCCTGCATTGTTCTCCTCCCCCTCTCTCTGCTGTGTCTCTGTCTGTTTGTCTCAGTCTGCCTGGCTGGCTGGCTGTCTGTCTCTGTCTCTGTCTGTCTGTCTGTTTGTCTGTTTGTCTGTCTCTCCCTCTCTCTCTCTCTTGTCTGTCTGTCTGTCAGTATCTCTGTGTCTCTGTCTCTGTGTCTGTGTCTGTTGCTCTCTCTCTCTCTCTCTCTCTCTCTCTCTCTCCTCTCTCTCCTCTCTCTCTCTCTTGTCTGTCTGTCTGTTTGTCTGTATCTCTCTCTGTCTCAGTGTCTCTCTCTGTCTCTGTCTCTCTGTCTCTGTCTCTCTGTCTCTGTCTCTCTGTCTCTCTGTCTTTCTCTGTCTCTCTGTCTCTGTCTCTGTCTCTGTCTGTCTCTCTCTCTCTCTCTCTCTCTCTCTCTCTCTCTCTCTCTCTCTCTCTTCTCTCTCTAAGGCATGGGTAGACAGCCTAAAAGTACACATGTACTCTAGGATGGTTTATTTTTTATTTTTTATATTTTTTATTTATTCTTTTATATCGAGGATAACAGAATAAGCAACATGTGTTTTTTTTCATCCGGTCCCCGTGTGTATGCAGTTTTTGTAAATATTGTCATCTGTTCCCACCGGCACACGATGGCCTACTCTTACGAAAAGCGGAACAGGATTTAACGTGTGCGCAAGATGTTCTGCGTGCGTTCGCACACGGGGCCTCGGTTTAAAGTCTCATCCGAAGGACTTTTGGGGAGAGTGGAGTCAGTACTGATGTTAACTCCAGGAAGAAAATTTCCTCGACCGGATTCGAACCCGGGTCTTCAAATTGCCAGCGCAATGTTCTGACCACTAGGCTATCCGCCCCCCCTGGTTGGAGAATTGAGCAATTGATACAAGATGTGCTGTGGTTTACATTTATATTGAACATTTGTACACAGGGGGTATGCTGTAGCGTACCTTTTGTATAGAAAGAGTTAAGCTAAGAACACTCAACAGCGCCAAAAACATTCTTTGTAACGTTTTTTGATCATGCAGAAGTTTTTGTTTTTTTTATTGATATGCTTCATGACGCACGCAAGGGTATTTGCTGTTCCTAGTGTGTATGCTTTTGAATGATGTTATTTTCATTGTTATTGTTTTTCTTCTGTATTTCAGGATTTTTACACACTGGCATGGACCACTTTAGAAGGCGATGGCAAGAAAATCAATGTTTTAGCTGTGGCTGGTGAGTTGTGGTCTTTTTTTATTTTTTATTTTCAGTCTCCCCGCCACATCCATTGTTATGTCTGATCCCAAGGGTCATGATGAGTTGTTTTTTTATTC
>CM060340.1:25155636-25185636 GCA_030674155.1 Stramonita haemastoma
TTTGAGTGAGGAGGAGGAGGAGAGAGGAGAAAACAACAGTGAGTGTCTTTGTGTGTGTCTTTGTGTGTGTGTGTGTGTGTGTGTGTGTGTGTGTTTGTGCGTGCATGTTTGTGCGTGCGTGTTTGTGTGTGTGTGTGCTCATGTTACTGTGTGTCTGCTACTGTGTGATTTACTATGTGTGTTCCTGTGTGTGCGTGTTACTCTGTATGTGTGTCTGGTCTGTGTGTATGTTACTCAGTGTGTATCCGGTCTGTGCACATGTGTTCCTCTGAGTGTGATTGTGTGTGAATGTGTAAAACTTAAGCTATCTTACAGTTGATTACTGTTAACATTTTTTGTAATAGTTAGCCTGGCTGAAGAATGGAGAAAACAGAATCGATCCAAATCCTCTAGGTTTGAGTAAGAAAGAAACCAAAACAAAACAAGTATCTTTGTTCTTGTTGTTACAATTAATTTGACCTTAAAGTCGATCTCACTGTGATTCTCAGGTGTGAGGAGTGAGACAGGAGTGTATATTCAGGGTAGATCCTGGGGTATTGCCGCTGCTGTAGTCTAGTGGTTAGGGCGTTGGACTCGTAATCTCAAGGTTGTGGGTTCGATCCCAGCTTTCGGCTATGGCGTTGTGCCCTTGGAAAAGGCACTTTACGGCTATTTTCTTACCCCACCCAGGTGTAAAAGAGGTACCAACCTTGTGTTGGGGGTTAACCCTGCGATAGACTGGCGTCATATCCAGGGGGGAGTCTATGACTCTCAGTCGCTTAACCCCACAGAAACCGGGATAAGCACCGGCCTGATGAGCCTTAGGCTCAGGACAGACTTGAACTTTTAACCTGGGGTATTAAGCTAGAGAACGCCCAATAATAGTGAAATAAAGCATCTTGCGCACACATTAAATCCCGTTCCGCTTTTCGTAAGAGTAGGCCATTGTGTGCTGGTGGGAACAGATGTCAAGATTTACAAAACTGCATACACACGGGGACTGCATGTAAAAAAGCACGCGAGTGCTTATTCCATTATCCTCGATATAAAAGATTGCCATAAATAAATAGATAAGAAAGAAACCAAAACAACAGGAAATGTCTTTGCTCTTGTTGTTACAAGTAATTTGACCTTATAGCGGATCTCACAGTGATTCCCAGGTGTGAGGAGTGAGACAGGAGTGTATATATTCAGGGTAGGCCCTAGGGTGTTAAAGCTAGGGAACGCCCAATAACAGTGGAATAAAGCATCTTGCGCATATGTTAAATCCTATTCTGCTTTTTGTAAGATGCCATTGTGTGCTCTGGGAAACAGATGACAAGATTTACAAAACTTGCATACACACAGGGACTGGATGTAAAAAAGCACATGAGTGCATATTCCATTATCCTCGTTATAAAGGAATAAAATAAATAAGAAAGAAACCAAAACCACAGCAAGTGTCTTCATTCTTGTTACAGTTAAATTGACCTTATAGTTGAGCTCACAGTGATTCCCAGGTGTGATGAGTGAGACAGGAGTGTATATATTCAGGGTAGGCCCTAGGGTGTTGCACTAGGGAACACCCAATAATAGTGAAAGCATCTTGCGCACAAGGTAAATCCAGTTCTGTTTTTCGTAAGAGTAGGCCATGTTGTGCCGGTGGGAACAGATGACAAGATTTACAAAACTTGCATACACACGGGGGCTGGATGTAAAAAAGCACATGAGTGCATATTCCATTATCCTCGTTATAAAGGAATAAAATAAATAAGAAAGAAACCAAAACCACAGCAAGTGTCTTCATTCTTGTTACAATTAAATTGACCTTATAGTTGAGCTCACAGTGATTCCCAGGTGTGATGAGTGAGACAGGAGTGTATATATTCAGGGTAGGCCCAGGGTGTTAAAGCTAGGGAACGCCCAATAATAGTGAAAGCATCTTGCGCACAAGGTAAATCCAGTTCTGTTTTTCGTAAGAGTAGGCCATGTTGTGCCGGTGGGAACAGATGACAAGATTTACAAAACTTGCATACACACGCGGGCTGGATGTATAAAAGCACATGAGTGCTTATTCCATTATCCTCGATATAAAAGAATAAATAAATAAATAGATAAAAATGTTGTGTGTGCAGGTGACGATGAACAATGTGGTGGTGTCACATGACAGGAGTGTGGTGGCAGGAGGGACTGACAACAATCTGGTGTGCATCTGGCAACGGACGCAAAACTGATGTAACAGTGTGTGTGTCTGTGTGTGTGTGTATGTGTATGGGATGAAGGTGTTGAAGAGTGAGAGAGAGAGTGTGTGTGGATGCGCATGTATGGTTAGCTTGAGCGCTACCATAATGGTGGGCAAGTGATCCTATATGCAGAGTCTTAGCATTATTCAAGCTTCGCCTGAGAAAGGGAAAAAAGAAAATCATGTTAATGTATTACAAGAAAACCATCCCCCAAGTCAGAATGCAGCTACCTAGATTGGGGTGGGAGGGGGGGTGGCAGAAATGGTTGCAGGTGCATAAATCCCACCATTAAACTTAGAGCTTTAGCCAGGAAAGGACACCCCCCCCGCCCCCTTCTGCAAACAAACAAAGCAAAAAACTCTATAATCTTTTGCTTGATATAAATTATACAACAGAAACAAATTGATCATTTTGAGTGAACTATCTTCTGTTCATTTGATTTATCCATCTCCCAAGTTGGAATGGTGGGGAAAAACGGTCGCATGTGCAAAATCTCGCCATTGGAGAGCCTGGGAGCTCTAGCCAAGGAAACAACCCCCCAAAAATGTAATTCACTTTGTCTTTGAAATGTTCTTTATTCTTAGTCTATTTTAAGTGTTTTTGCATTTGCCTGTTATGTTCACATATGATATAGATTCTTGAAATCTCTTCATTTTTAATGGTCCTGTGGCTTATTTTAGATACGCTTATTCTTTTGTTCAGTTACTATCTTATAATTCATTGTTTTATAATTCAAGATGATTGTCTAAAAGGAATTTGAAACAAATGTAGAGCAAGTTTTATGAAAATATAGGTCTTTTAGATTTATATGATGTTTTTTAAAGTTTTTTTATATAGATTATATGATGTATTTTACAGTTCATTTCTTACCTTTTTTTATTTCGTGTTTTGAGAATGTAAATAAGTGTCTACACCTAAATCCCAACAACACCCAGCATGTCCCCTCCCCCTCCCTATCAAAAAGAAAAAAAAGCGGTAAGGATTAGCAGTAATATGTATGTATGTTAGAATTCTTCTTCTGACAAGCGAAAGAGATTGCCTGTCTTCCTTTGAAATTTTTAGAGACAGCATTCACCAAAAAAAGATGCTGTAAAAAATATATGAAAGTCAGCTTTTGACTAAAGACATGGTCTGTGTGCATATTGTTTTCAGCATAGTGGTAGAACGGGAAGCATGGGTCTCAGAAATTCTTGCAGTTGTCCCATATAGGTACAGATGTAGGTGGCATTACTCTGTAAGAGAATTCTCCGTTCTTCGACTCTTTCTCCCTATTGTACATAATAATAATAATAATAATAATAATAATAATAATAATAATAAATGGAATTTATATAGCGCTATATCTTGCAAAAATAAATCAAAGCGCTTGCATTCAACCAATTCTTGCACATGCAGCCAACAACAATTTAGATTTTTAACGAAGTCAATACACACACACACACACACACACACACACACACACACACACACACACACACACACACACACACACAGAGTATAAACACACATAGAGTATAAACACTTTGGCAGGGTGGTGGATAGTTCGGCTGTTGAGAGCAGGGGCAGAAGATGAAACAGGATAGGAAAGTCTTAGCTTTGAAACAAGTGTGTCTTGAGGCTGGATTTAAATGTGTCATAGGTAGGCTTTTTACGAAGGGAGAGAGGGAGATCGTTCCAGATCACTGGACCAGAAACAGAGAAAGCGCGACGGCCGATGGTGGATTGATTGAATCTAGGTATTTGTAAGCGCAGGGTATCTGCAGCAGAGCGGAGGGAACGAGAAGGAGTGTACGGGTAAAGACATCCACAGAGGTAGGAGGGTGCTGTTTTGTGAAGACATTTATAACAGAGAGTACTGATCTTATAGTTTACTCTCTGTGGCACAGGCAGCCAGTGGAGAGATTGCAAGAGAGGAGTAATGTCCATCCATTGTTTTTATTATTATAGGGGCCGCAATATCAAGTTATGGGTGTGCCCCACCCACTGGTCAAACTGATGAAGTATAAGTGTAAAGCAAAAAGTTGTGTGTTTGGGTGAAGGAAAGGTATGTACTTGTGGAGACTTTGTCACTGTAAGATTTGCTTTTACATTGCAGTTATGATACCAAGTTATTTTTACAAATGGCTCAAAGCTCGAGTACTCAAGAAAATTGTGAGAGAGATATGCAAAACAAATTTTAAAATGGACTTTCATTTTAGTTTGAGAGGACGAAGGGCATACCCAGAAGGTGAATTTAGGGAATAAAGTATCAGTTTAATGCATGTGTGATCCCCATTCTGTATGCAATAAGAGAGCTTATGTATATTTTTTTTAGATATGCCAGCAAGACTGTGTTGTTATTGCTTGTATTGTTCTTAGTTATAAGGTTTTTTGTTTGGTTTGGGCTTTTTTAGTAAATGAAATTGTGCAAATGAATAAGTATTATTGAGGAAAAAAAAAAGTAAACAGTACATTTCCATGAATAGAACTGGACTTGTTTGTCATCATTGAATGAATGAGTGAAAATACTCCGAAAGTGGAGATGTGTATGTGATGAAATTAATATAGTTTTTTTCAGATTCAACATCATATGTACTTCTTGTATTTCACTAAAAATGACCAAGAATTTTTGACTAAATTTGAATAAAAAATTAACGTCAATACTGACTCCACTTCCCCGAAAGTCCTTCAGATGAGACTATAAACTGAGTTCCCAAGTGTGAACACATGCAGAACATCATATGCACATGTTAAAACCTGCTATGCCTTTCGGATGAGTAGGTCATTGTGTGCTGATAGGAACGGATGACAAATTTTTAAAAAAAATGCAAGCACAGTAGTGGTGTGTTTAGACACCATCCCCAATGTCAGAATGAGGCTACCTTCATGGTAGGCAAAAACGGTTTCATATGCAGAATCTCACCATTGGTGAGCCTCAAAGCAGTGTGAGTAAGTGAGGAACAGAAGAAAAAGAAAAAAAAAAGAATTGAAAATCTCTTCAGAATAAATTCTTTCTAAGAATTGTTTCAAAAATATTTTGTTAATCTTTTCTTGCTCACATGTTCATAATGTAAAACTTTAACAAACTAACTAAAACCACCAAAAGAGGGGGATACATCAAAGTAAGATTTGGTTTAAAACTAAAAGTGTAGACAGCTCATTTATTACTGTGAGTATCTAAAACTGTATCCGACTTTGGCATAAGAGAACTGTTATCTTTTAAGTCTTTCTGGAAAAAAAGGAAGGAGAATGAACCAAGTAGGCAGAACAAGGGAGAAACGAAGTTAAAGTTAAAGTCTGTCCCGAGCCTAAGGCTCATCAGGCTTGTGCTTATCCCGGTTTCTGTGGCGTTAAGCGACTGAGAGTCATAGACTCCCCCTGGATAGGACGCCAGTCTATCGCAGGGTTAACCCCCAACACAAGGTTGGTACCCCTTTTACACCTGGGTGGGGTGAGAAAATAGCCGTAAAGTGCCTTTTCCAAGGGCACAACGCCACAGCCGAAAGCTGGGATCGAACCCGCAACCTTTAGATTACGAGTCCAACGCCCTAACCACTAGACTACAGCGGCGGCTTTATCGTATAACCACAATGAAATGAGTGAAAACCAGTTTTAAAAAAACGATGTATTTTTCCTCACAGTATTTACAGCAGCATGACCTATACAATGTGTAAAAATCCGTAAAATAAACATGAGATAAATCATCTTTAAAAATCACATTCTTTCACATGAAAAAGATATGCATAACTTCAACACAATACCCGGTCATATGACTCTTGATCCTGAATAAGTAATCAGATGACTAATAGGAAAGGGGGGGGGGGGAGGGGGGCAGCTTAGTAAGAGTGCTGTGCTCATGATCTGATAGCGGGGGACGGGATAGCCTAGCGGTCAGAACATTGTGGTCACAATTTGACAACCCGGGTTTGATTCCCGTTCGAGGTGATTTTTCCCCTGGAGTTAACATCAGTGGAGTTAACATCAGTGCTGACTCCACTCTCCCCAAAAGTCCTTCAGATGAGACTATAAACCGAGGCCCTGTGTGCGAACGCATGCAGACATCTTGCACACACGTTAAATTCTGTTCTGCTTTTCGTAAGAGTAGGTCATTTTGTGCTGGTGGGAACAGATGACAAGATTTACAAACCTGCATACACACGGGGACTGGATGTTAAAAAGCACATGAGTGCTTATTCCATTATCCTTGATAGAAAAGAATAAATAAAAATAGATAAATGGCCTGGGATCAACCCACCACTGAGGCACCCATTTATAGATTTTTTTCACCTGGAGTTAACATCAGTACCAGCCCACAGCCCCCCAAAGTCCTTTGGATAGATATTCTTTTTTATTTTATATTGAGGATAATGGAATAAGCACTTACATGCTTTTTTTTTTACATCTAGTCCCCATGTGTATGCAGTTTTGTAAACTTTGTCATCTGTTCCCACCAGCACACATTGGCCTACTCTTACGAAAAGCAGAACAGGATTTTACGTGCGCACAAGATGTTCTGCTCGGATCTCGGTTTATAGTCTCATCCAAAAGACTTTTGGGGGGAGTGGAGGCGGCACTGATGTTAACACCAGGGGAAAAATCCCCTTGAACGGGATTCGAAGCTGGGTCGTCAAATTGCGAGCGAAATATTCTGATCACTAGGCTATCCCATTCCCCCTTGGATGAGACTAAACCAAGGCCCACATAAACCCTTTCTGTCTTTCACAAGAGTTGGCTATTTAGCGCCAATAGGAACTGATAACAAATTAAAAAAAAACAACCCAAAACATGCATATCAGTGACATGTTTAAACACCATCCTCACAGTCGGAATGGGGCTGCCTTAATGGTGGACAAAAACTGTCACACGAGCAAAATCTCACCATTGTGAACCTTGGAGCTCTAGCTGAGGAACACCCCCCCCCCCCAAAAAAAAAAAAAAATCCATCTATCTAATCACCAAATCCATCAATATATCTAGAGCTGCCTTAACTTCTGTGATGTTTCCTATCTCACAGAGCAGCAGATGCCACCAATCCAATCCCATCCAATCCAATCCTGTTCACAGCCCTGCCGACCACAGAGGCCACATCAGGGCTGTCAAGCTGGTGCCACTGAATCAGAGACAATTTATCTTAAACAAATGATGGTCAGTGGTGATGAAGATGATATATAATGATGCTGCTATGGAAGAATACTACTTTTATAGACCAGTTGTATTCTATACTTCTTATCATAATGATATATCCTGGTGTCACATCAACCTGGCTGGGGAGATATCTTCAGTGTTGGTAAAGCGATTTGAGCAACACTCAAAATCACATCCACAAATGGATGAAACAATAGCAAACTTACTCTGGATAACATCTGATTAATTTTAAACTATGTTAAAAAAAAAAAAAAAACACCCAAACAACAAAAATACCCCCCCCCCCCAAAAAAAAATCCAAACCAACACTCCCCCCCCCCCCCCCCCCCCCAAAAACTCACAAATGAAAAAAAAAGTTCTACAGGGAAACCAGCATAGAAAGACTGCTGTTTTTTAAGTAAAGGCAATCTTTGTTTCCTGAATCATGTAACGTCAATTACATCTGAACATTTCGCTTTATCACAGTCAGGCAGGTAGAAGTAGTTCAAAGATTAAAATCCTGCAGAAGAAAACCTCCTATGGGTCTGTCAGTACATGCCATTACTTATTTTTTAATCCACTCCAATCTTGTTGTTTATAGCCATGCCGACTGCATAGGCCATATCGGGGCTATTACATCATAAGTTTAATAAGTTTAGTTTAATATCACATTTTGTGAAGAGAGGTAAAATGAATCGATCATCATTAGTTGGTCCAGGCTAAAAGCTCTGTCACTTATTGATGTAGGCTATGTGCTAAGGCCTGAATTGAAGTACTGTTATGGGGGTTGGGATAGGCTAGTACTAGATCACTGAGCTTGTAATCTGATGGCCTGGATTCATGGCTTGACTGAGGCGCCTGTTCTGGAGGATTTTTCCTCTGGAGTTAACATCAGTACTGACTCCATTCCCCCAAAACTTCTTCGAATATGACTCTAAACCAGTCCATGTGCAAATGCACATAGAACATCTTGTGTACATAATCAAACCCGCTCACCTTCAGAAGAGTGGGCCATTACATGCTGTTGGAACAGATGACATTTTTTTTTAATGTATGCACACAGGTGTCAAGCCGTCACTGTAGTCTAGTGGGTTTGGGCGTTGGACTCGTAATCTAAAGGTTGCGGGTTCGATCCCAGCTTTCGGCTATGGCGTTGTGCCCTTGAAAAGGCACTTTAGGCTATTTTCTCACCCCACCCAGGTGTAAAAGGGGTACCAACTTGTGTTGGGGGTTAACCCTGCGATAGACTGGCGTCCTATCAGGGGGAGTCTATGACTCTCAGTCGCTTAATGCCACAAACTGGGATAAGCACCGGCCTGATGAGCCTAGGCTCGGGACAACTTTTAACACAGGTGTCATATCTAGGCCTCACTCCCTAAGTCAGAATGCAGCTACCTTAATGGTGGGTTAAACGGTCACATACACAAAAATCAAACCATTGGTGAACCTCTGAGCTTTAGCACACAAAAAAAAAAAGAAAAGAAAGAGGGATTCTCAGATACGATTTCTCAAACACAAGACTCCTTCCTTCTAAAAGAAACCTCACTAAAACTTTTCTCCAAACTGTCAAGGGAGGTGGACTAAAAAAAAAAGGCAGATGGACAAATTTGTAGAATGCCCATGGAACTCTCTTACACACAAACAACACTTCAAAATGACTTCTGAAGGAGTTAATGGATGGAAAGAAAAAAGGAAGGACAAAAGGAAAGACTTGTCGATTGAAAAAAATAAGAGTGCTTATCCAATTATGCTCGATATAAAAGAATCAATCAAATCAAATCAATCAAATTAAATCAAATTTCAGGATGCAGATGGTGTCAAAACTTCATGGATTCGACGTAGGACGGGTCCACATCTGGCGCTGATCTTCACGCTCACAAAGGGATCGGCTCTGGTGGGTCCGATGTTGACACAGCGATGGGAATGCCTGCTTCCTTCGCTCGGTTTGTGAAGCGAAACCAGAATAACACCTGGACACATGTAGCAGTCAGAAATGATTCATCATAGACATGTGCAGACATTATACATTTGTCTAATATATCACTTTTTTATGTGAACAGACATAAAAATTGAAGATCAATATATATAAATATAAGTGGCATCTGGTCATAATGAGTTACCATCTCCCATGTCAACTTCAAGTGCAGACCTGCCATTTCCCTTAATCTTAATTCCCTTCATGTGTATACACAGCAAAAGATCAAATATACACGTCAGAGATCCTGTAATTCTATGTCAGAATTTGGTGAATTACAGAAATCAACATACCTACATGCAACCTGTACAACGACACGAGCTGCTCTATGCATCCCTACCGGTAAGGGAATACAAAGAGAGAGATGAAAACATGAAAAAAAAAGAAAAACCTTTTAGGTTCACAAATGGTAAGTTTTTGTGTATGTGACCATTTTTACCCACTATGTAGGTGGCTGCATTCCAACTTCAGGGAGGTATGCTGGGTATGTTAGTGTTTTGTAACCCAACAAACGGTGACATGAATTACGGCATCTTTAACATGCATATTCAATCTTCAGCATGTGTATATACACGAAAGGAATTAAGGCACTGGCAGGACTGCACTTAAAGTTGACCTGGAAGATCATAAACCCCCCCACTCTTAATTCACCAGATGGCCACTGAGATTTGAATCCATGACTTCAAGGACCCATGGAGATTGAAGTCAAATGACCTTGACCACTCAGCTATAGCGTCCACTGATAAAAAATTAATAAAACACAACAACAATCTAATCAAATCTAATCTAAATGGGGGACGGGATAGCCTAGTTGTCAGAACATTGTGCAAGCAATTTGACGACCCGGGTTTAATTACTGTTCGAGGGGATTTTCCCCATGGAATTAACATCAGTGCTGACTCCACTCTCCCCAAAAGTCCTTCGGATCAGACTATAAATCAAAGCCCCTGTGTGCGAATGCATGCAGAACATCTTGCGCACACATTAAATCCTGTTCCGCTTTTCGTAAGAGTTGGCCATGGTATGCCAGTGGGAACAGATGACAAGATTTACAAAAACTGCATACACACTGGGACTGGATGTAAAAAAACACATGAGTGTTTATTCCATTATCCTTGGTATAAAAAGAATTTAAAAAATTATTAAAAAAAAAAAAATCATCCCTATGGAAAAAAGTCCTCACATGCAGAGAAGAGCCCACGACGAGCATGGCGTCACACTCGCGCAGTCTGTCAAAGCTGGCGTTGACGATCGGCAGAGGCACGTTGTCACCGAAGAAAACGATATCTGGTTTCAGTATACCCCCACACTGTCCACATTCAGGTACCTGTTGCATGGCATAAAGCAAATAATATAGATTTTCCTTTGTCTATGCAACCTTTTTGGGTTTTCCCCACCCTTAAGGTCGCCCCATTCCAACTTCAGGGATAAAGCGAAAATTGAATTCTGAAGCTGAGAAAATCTTTTGGGGTCTGTTTTGCTTCCATCTTCTGTCCAATGCAACATACCCCCCTCCCATACACACACACACACAACACACACACACACACACACACACGCACGCACGCACGCACACGCACGCACGCACGCATGCATGCATCCTTATTATGTGATAATCACTGTACCTGTGTAAGTGAAAAGACATTAAAACAAAAGAACAAACAAATGCACGCAGCATGCACGCACGCACGCACACACACATGCAACACGCATGCACACACACACACACAACACACACACATGCACACATGCCTACACACACATGCTTACAGTATACATACACGCATTATTGTTTTTTTAGCATAAGTCAGGGGCATACCCCATCTTCTAGAATGTGTTCTTGAAACACTAAATATTTTTTTTTTACAGCTTTCTTTTTTCTGTCTTTTTTGTATACATGACATTGATTTTTTTTCTTCTTGCTTAGCAAGAGCTCCGAGGTTGTTCACCAACTGTGAGATTTTGAATATATACGCAACCATTTCTGTGTTCACGAAACAACTGTCCCTAAATATTGAAGCTGGTATCCAGAGCATGGTACAAAGAAAACTTATAAAAAGAAGATTTCATCCTCTTCTCAACCAACCCCCCCCCCCCATACACACACACTTCCTCCCTCTCACCCTGATCATTTCTCCCATTTTTTAAAGTATAAAAGCAAACCCCCCTCAACACAGACCTGAAAGCCCTGGACCTGCTCTGAGGTCAGATTAATATCACCATCTGGCGCAATTTGCGAAGACTGCGCATGCCAGTCAGGGTTCAGGGCCTTGATTCGCTCCTGCAAGGTGTTGCGTGACATCATGTCATGACACGACAGACAGACGACACGATGAGTGCTGCCGTGAAGCTCCGTCACTTTCGTGCTGCCTGCTTTGTAGTGGAGCGCATCAACATTTTGTGTCACCAGCCTGCAGGCCCACAATCAAAATCATTTCATCAGTCACTGGGTCCATGAAGTCGAGGGTTCGAATCTCAGTGGCATCTGGTGAATTAAGGTTTAAGGTTTCGATGATCTCTCAGGTCAACTTCAAGAGCAGACCTGCCAGTACCTCAATTCTCTTTGTGTATACATTTAATTATAATACAGATGCAGAAGATCAAGTATGCACGTTAAAGATCTCATAATTCATGTCAGTGTTCAGTGGGTTACAGAAACATGAACATACCCAGCACACATTCTTAATTTGGAATGCAGCTACCTTCATGGTGGGCAAACCTTGAGTTCGAATCTCAGTAGTTTCTGGTGAATTAAGGGTAATGGTTTTGACAATCTCCCAGGTCAACTTCAAGTGCAGACCTGCCAGTACCTTAATTCTCTTTGTGTATTTAATTATAATACAGATGCAGAAGACCAAATATGCACATTAAAAATCTCATAATTCATGCCGGCATTCAGTGGGTTACAGAGGCATGAACATACCCAGCATGTATCCTAAATTTGGAATGCAACTACCTTCATGGTGGTGAACCCTGAAACTGTAGCTGAGGGAGGAAAAAAAAAAGTCAAAACCTTTTGACCATTTGGTAAATATCTGATAAAAGCTGTAGCCGAATGATTAAGATAATTTGGTTTCAATCACGTGGATCTATGAAGTCAAGGGTTCAAATCTTTGTAACAGAGTCTGGTGAATTAAGGGTGGGGACTTTTATGGTGTCCAAGGTCAACTTCAAAGTGCAGACCTGCCAGTACCATAATTTCCTTCATATAGATCAGACAGGTACATTAAAGATCCAGTGATTCATGTCAGTGTTCAGTAGGTTATGGAAACACAAACATAGGCCTACCAAGCATGCAACCTGTGTGATGAAATGAGCTTCTCTGAAGTATGTGTCACCTGGGGCAAGTAGGCAGAGCTCCTGCAAAGTTTCTCAAGTACACACACACACAGAGGGTCACACACAGTCACACACACAGAGTCACACAAACACAGAGTCTCTCTCTCTCTCTCTAGGATAGCCTAGTGTTCAGAACATTGCGCTGGCAATTTGACGACCCGGTTCAAGTCGGGTTCGAGGAGATTTTTCTCCTGGAGTTAACATCAGTGCTGACTCCACTCTCCCCAAAAGTTCTTCGGATGAGACTTTAAACCGAGGCTCCATGTGCAAATGCACGCAGAACATCTTGCGCACACATTAAATCCTGTTCCGCTTTTCATAAGAGTAGGCCATTGTGTGCCGGTGGGAACAGATGACATAATTTTTTTTACAAAACTGCATACACATGGGGAGCACAAGAGTGCTTATTCCATTATCCTCGATATAAAAGAATAAATCAAATCTCTCTCTCTCTCTCATACACACACACACACACACACACACACACACACACACACACACACAAGAATGCACTTATCTATTAACACACACACAGACACACACACACACACACTGACACACACACACACCAATGAATTTTTCCTTCTTGTTCCCACTGACTGAGGATGTGGTGACCCTCGTTTGGTTCAAAGGATGAAAATCTTGGCCAGCCTACATAGTTTCTTGCCCAATACCTCCGGCGATTTTCAGGACTGTTTAAAAAGTCTGCATACTGAAGGGGTCGTCTGTCACTTCTTGCGTACATGCCTACTCCTTCAGATCTGTAATCGGGTATACCACTTTCAGTTGAAAGACCTGCACCGGTAAGAACATAGAGTCTTTTGGCTTTTGCAATAAAATCTGCCACTTGATAGATGTCATCTTCTGATGCTTCTTCGCTTTGAGGAACGAATGCCAGGCTTTTGCTCGAGGTTGAGAGTTCCACTTTCGCTTTCAGATTATGACTGAAGCAGACGATACTTTTCTCATGTCCACTTTTTCGTAAAAGGAAGCAGCAAATTCGAAAACTTTTTGCCAAAGCCATCCTTCACATACACACACACACACAATCGTTGAAATAACCTAGAAAATTAAGCTGGGTTTGACTGTCTGTAACGGACGAAAGACAACAGAAATCCGAGTTTCTAAACTAGAGAGGACACAGAGTCAGTAGCAAGTTATGAAATATTACAGGTATACTTTGGGCGTTACGTCCCCTGTGAGGAACCGACAAACCAAATAAGAATCGAACCAATTCCCATATTTACAACTCTAGAATAACTTATTCCGTTTATATTATGTAAGGAGAAGAAATTGTGTATATTTTGTTTGTCATTAAGAAAAAAATTCCGTAGATTCGAGAGTGAGGGATATTCCGCAGCTGATAAGAATCACCAAAAGAGTTGGCAAGGTCAACAAGTTCTAAATTGGAGTGATCTACCTTTGACCTCGTAGGCCTAGCAGACGAAATGTCGTCGGCAGTACGTGTGTTGAAACTTTGGCGGTCAATTAGGATGCCCTTAGCTGTTTTGTAAGTTTTTAGAAGTCGAGATTGAGTAAGCAGGCTATCGCTGGAGTTGAGCATCTCATTCTTTTTCTTGTCATAGTTGTCTGTGGTGTAAAAGTCCTATCGGATAATGTTTCCCTGTATGTGCTTGGTGCCCCATAACCTATGTGGTGGTTTAGATTATATAATATATAATATATTTATATTTATTCTTTTATATCGAGGATAATGGAATAAGCACATGTGTGCTTTTTTTCATCCAGTCCCCGTGTGTATGCAGTTTTGTAGATATTGTCATCTGTTCCCACTGGCACACAATGGCCTACTCTTAAGAAAAGCGGAACAGGATTTAACGTGTGTGCAAGTTGTTCTGCGTGCGTTTGCACATGGGCCTCGGTTTACAGTCTCATCCGAAAGTCTTTTGGGGAAAGTGGGGTCAGCACTGATGTTAACTCCAGTGGAAAAATCCCCTCAAAGGGGAATCAACTGGGGATGGTGAAATTGCCAGTGCAATGTTCTGACCACTAGGGGTCGTAGGGGAGCGAGGCATCAGAGACCTCAGCTTCTCTAGGGGCCAGCATGTTGAGGGCAGCACCCATCTCCTCACCCTCGATGCTTTACCCTCCCTGATCCTCAAGAGGGCAGGTACCCATTTACAGGTGGGTGGACTGGGGGACTGTACTGAAGCCAAGGTGCACAAATGGTCACCCATCCAGTTGGTAACCACACTTGATGCTGCTTAACCTTGGATTGGAGAATGTAGATCAGCTTCAAATATCTGAGAGCTATAGGCCTAGTATCAGATGAAGGATCAAAACCTGAAATTCTGTCCAGGATAGCCCAGACCCCTGCTGCAATGACCAAACTTTAAGTCCCCAGGAATGATAAGAACATCGCCATCAGTTTCAAAAGCAGACTGATGCGTACCCCGATCATGTCCATATTTTTGTATGCATGGGAAACATGGACCATAACAGCAGACATTGAAAGGATACAGGCAATGGAGATGAGATGCTTTCACAAACTTCTTGGGATTTTATACAGAGATCACATCACTAATGAAGTGAAAACCAGAATAAATAATGCCATGGACCATTTGAAGAACTCTAAATTCAGTGAAAAATATACAAGCTAAAGTGGTACAGGCATGTTACACGGGCATCTGGACTGGCCAAGACAGTCTTGCAGGGAACAGTAAGCGGAGGGAGACAAAGAGGCAGACAGAGGAAACGATGGGAAGACAACATCAGAGAGTGGACAGGCCTTGGGTGGAGCAATCTGCTACCAAGGGCAGAGGACTGTGGGGAGTGGAGGTAGCTGGTTGCAAAATCTTCAGTAGTGCCCCCATGGTCCATGGGACTACAGGACAGGTGAAAGTGAAGGAGGGTAGATCAGATCTCTTCATAGTCTACAGAATCTTCACAATGAAGAAGGTGGTAGAGAAGGGAAAGAAGAATGTGTGTGTTTGTGTGTGTGTGTGTGTGTGTGTGTGTGTGTGTGTGTGTGTGTGTGTGTGTGTGTGTTCTTCAATTTAACGTCTTTCCACTTAAGTGATATTAGACGGAAAAAAAACAAACAAAAAAACCAGACAGACAGAGAGACAGACGGACAGAGACACACACACACACACACACACACACACACACACACACACACACACACACACACACACACACACACACACACACACACAGATTGACAAATGACAATGACAAAGGTTTTACTGTAATAAGATGCCCATTTACAAGGAGACAGTGGGAGGGGGACTGGGCACAAAACAAAATGTTATATTCTGAGAACTTAATTAACTACAGCCCAAATAGGAGAGAGAGAGAGAGAGAGAGAGAGAGAGAGAGAGAGAGAGAGAGAGAGAGAGAGAGAGAGAGAGAGAGAGAGAGAGAGTTGTAGAACTTGTATCTTTTTAATAAAGTCTATGTGAATTTCACTGTATTTCTTGTATTGTAAAAAGCATCTTTGTCCTTTTGTTATCTGACCACAGAGCGCCGATTCCGCGGCCGATGTCCAGGAATTATACCAAGATCTACACCAGGACAGGAGATAAAGGTAGACAATTTTGTTTTAAACTTTCTTTTGAAATTTGTTAATTGTTTACTCTGAAATATTAAAAAAAAGTATAGTAATAAATGCTCAACACAGCAGTGAAAGTGAGAGACAGAGACAAAGGGAGACAATGACAAACAGAAAAAGAAGCAAAAGATCTTTAAATATACAAACAGTTTTACATTTTAAGACATTCTGACAAACATATTAAAAAATTGCTGGACAAGGTGCAGGTGATGTTTGGTTGATGGTACACCCGTACAGTGTCTGAAAAAATGGGATAGCTTCGCTGGGACCATAACACAATCAAACCAACAAGGTGGTAGGACGGTACTAAAGACATTCACCTGCTTAACATATAAACCATGAGGTTTTGGGTTCGATTCCCACCTTGTCCTTTTTTTTTTCCAGTTTGACGTGAAAATCAAACTGAATGTGAAGCCTTTTGGAGGAGACTCTAAACCAGTCAGAGTTGACCCGTGTGCTTATGGGTTTAAGTGCATGTTAAAAGCACCCACAACAGATGAAAATCAGAAAGAGCAGGAACGTACCTCACAACTGTCCTGGCAAGACTGGGATGCACGACGCAGCTACCTTAATGGTGGGCAAAACCAGTCTCGTATGCAAAAATCTCACCATTGGTGAACCTCAGAGCTCTAGCCCGAGGAACGAAAAAACAACCACCAAATGCTGAGAAAGAACTGGGCAGACACAACTGTCAGTTTCCCCCACTTTCAGCCACTCTCGGCTGTTTTGCATTCTTTCTCAGCTAGGACTAATTACAGCAGAAACTGACCGCACTTGGACTTGGTAAAAAGAAGGGGTGCGCTAATTTCAGCACTTGGCCCCAGACCCTTGTTTGTTTTTGTTTTTGTTTTTTGTGGTTTTTTGGTGTTTTTTTTCCTTGTCTGAGTTGTGCTGGATTTGTGCATTGTGTGCAGACAGCATTGCAGAATGAACCCAGAATAACTTTTTGCTGACACCACAGGTAACCTTGTCTCTGAAAATCGTGCTTCCAGGGACGTCTGCTCTGTTCACTGGGGACAGGAAACCCAAGGACGACGCCATCTTCAAAGCTTTGGGGACAACAGACGAACTGTCATGTCTTATTGGGTGAGATATATATGGCCTGGTATTGAGCAGCAGACTTTATTTTTTGTTGTTTTGCTGCCTCGTCTTCTGTGATGTCACGGTTCCACTGTTCCCACGCCGCTCATTTCAATCTCCCCGCCACAACCATACCCAGATTTGTCATGTCTCATCCCCAGGGTCGGGAGTCCACAGGGAGCCCATCAATGTTAGGCCACTGTAGGGCCACCAGCCAGAGGGACCCTGCACTTCTGCTGAGTCACTTTGGTGGTATTCAGTGGTGCCCGTTCTGATCTAACATACGCAGGACACCACCTACTAAGCCCCCTTCTAACGACAGTATTAGCTCAGTCGCGGAGCCAGACTGAGTGAGTCACCCACCTGAGGTGGCGACCACCACAACGTCCCTCCAACGACCGTTCCCCTGTGAACCCCCAACCCCAAAGGCTTTGACACAAACTCACCACAGGCACAGAAGTGTATGGGGAAACTGAATCTGAGGTCACCATGAGACCAGAGCAACGTGGGCCACCGAATCAGAGGCAGTTTTTATTATTGCATGATAATCAATGGAAATGAGCAGCAGACGTGATGAATTATATCTTCTGATATCCCCAAAGTCAGAATGAAGCTACCAAAATCGTGGGGGAAAAAAACAAAATGGTCGCATAAGCAAAAATTTCACCATTGGTGAATTTCGGAGCTCTAGCCAAGGAAGAATAATCAAACAACCTCCCCAAAAAAACAAAGATTCAGATAGTTGGGTTTTTTTTGTTTTTTTTAAAGTGTGTGTGATTGTCTTTCATTTGATTAGTAGACTTATTAACTAGATGTGGGTGATAAAACACATGTAGAATATTCTATTTGTAGAAAAACTTCACCTTGTAAGTAAAAAAAAAAGTTCAAAATGTGTGTTTGTGGTTGTGTGTGTGTGTGTGTGTGTGTGTGTGTGTGTGTGTGTGTGTGTGTGTGTGTGTGTGTGTGTGTGTGTGTGTGTGTGTGTGTTGTTGTGTGTGTGTGTGTGTGTGAGAGAGAGAGAGAGAGAGAGAGAGAGAGAGAGAGAGAGAGAGAGAGAGAGAGAGAGAGAGAGAGAGAGAATGCATATATGTGTGTGTGTGTGTTTTCTTTCTTCAGTTTAACACCTCTTGACTCCTAGTGATATGTGTGTGTGTGTGTGTGTTACTCTGTGAGTGTGTGTGTTGTGTGTGTGTGTGTGTGTGTGTGTGTGTGTGTGTGTGTGTGTGTGTGACTGACAGTTGTGTGTTTATTACATTGTAATGTGTCACTTCATTACATCTTCCTCTTCTCCCTTACAACTCCTGGGGATCACTGGGATATCACACATGAACAGCTCTTCATCTGCATTCTCCATTAACATCAGCTTAGAATTTTTTTCCCCCCCCATTAATATCAGCTGTATTCTGGGGTTTGGGACACATTTGGTCTGGGACACATGTATCATGTACAACTTTGGATGTAATATGCACAGTTATATTAAGTTAACAACATAATTTGTGTGTGTGTGTGTGTGTGTGTTCAGAGTGGCAGCAGAGTACAGTAGAGACGCCAGCCTTCACTTAGAAGAGCAGTTACTTCAGGTAATTATCAGTTTGAAAGAGGCTATTTTTTTAAATGTAAACATTTTTGAAGGACATTATAGTCAGGGGTTCAGGCTGTTGGACTTCAGGTACATGGGTCCATGAAGTCGTGGGTTCAAATCTTTGTAGCTGTGCTGATGAATCAAGGGTGGGGATTTTTGTGATCTCCTAGGTCAGCTTAATGTGCAAACTATGCCAGTGCCTTCATTCCCTTCATGTATATAATATATACATGCAGATTTTTTTTTTTAAGTTCTTTTATTTCAAGGATAATGGAATAAGCACTCATGTGCTTTTTTACATTCAGTCCCTGTGTGTTTGCAGTTTTGTAAAATTTGTCATTTGTTCCCTCCAGCATACAATGGCCTTCTCTTCTGAAAAAACGATGTGGGTTTTAACGTGTGAGCAAGATGTTCTGCTTGTGTTCGCACACGGGACCTCGGTTTATAAATAGTCTCATCTTAATGACTTTTGGGGGTAGTGGAGTTGGCACTTATGCTAACTCCAGAGGAAAAATCCTCTTGAATGAGATTCGAAGAATTGAAGAGGATCATATGTGCATGTTAGCCGCCGCTGTGGCCTTGTGGTTAGGGCGTTGTACTCGTAATCTAAAGGTTGCGGGTTCGATCCCAGCTATTCCGCTATGGCGTTGTGCCCTTGGAAAAGGCACTTTACGGCTATTTTCTCACCCCACCCAGGTGTAAAAGGGGTACCAACCTTGTGTTGGGGGTTAATCCTGCGATAGACTGGCGTCCTATCCAGGGGGAGTCTATGACTCTCAGTCGCTTAACGCCACAGAAACCGGGATAAGCACCGGCCTGATGAGCCTTATGGCTCGGGACAGACTTTAACTTTAACTTTAATATGTGCATGTTATTGTTTAATATCCCGTAATTCATGTCAGCATTCAGTGGGCTATGGAAACATGAAGTACCTCCCCCCACCCCCCCTATAGCATCCTGTACAAAAAAACAAGCTTCTCTGAAGTGAGCTGATGGTGGCAAGCAGACTTAACTCCTGCAGAGTCACAAGCACAGGAGAAGACCTGGCACTATGCACGCATTCCACCTAGCAAGGGAACGCAGAGGAGAGAGAGAGAAAACATTAAAAAAATTTTTTTTTATAAAATGTGTCGTATATATGCGTAAGTCAGATATGGTTAGTAAGTAGGGTGAAGCTGTATGGGGATTTGAAACAACATGTCCCTTTCTCCTAAATCAGTAAATGTCCACTTCTGCTGTTCCTTCTACATCAGTTTTTTTTTTTGGCGGGCACTTTCAAAAATCTGTGAATGCTAAACAATGTCTTATAACAAGACAGAAAGCCCTGTCTGACAGATTCTTTCATTGTCATGTGGCAAGGAAAAACCTGTGGGTGCATCCCTGCTTTCCTCAGATCCTTCGTTGGTGTTAGGCGTTCTTCAGCCTACCATCCTGAGGGTCCCCTAGAATATCCAGTCTGTCTCACTCATCCCACCTGGGAATGGCTGTGTGACTCTAAGTACACACTGGATGAGAACTTTGCGTGCATGACTGTTTTCAAAGCACCTCGCCATATAGGCAGCCGTACTCAGAATATCTTTTTCTACATAAGAGATTGGAGATTGTTATGTTAAGAGCGTGTCATGGCTGAAGACAATCTCAACACGCCATGTCAAAACATAATAACAATATGTTAATGTTGACCTTGGCACTTCCACAGCTGTCAGTTTCCCCACTTTCAGCTCCTCTCAGCTGCTATCCATTCCATCCCAGCTGGTGCTGATTATAGCAGAAACTGACAGCACTTGGTAAAAGGAAGGGGCTAATTTTAGCACTAAATCACCTTATGTACACAAAGCTGAAACTCGCTCCTTCTCCCCTGTGTGCCTGTAGTAAAGAAAACCAGACAGGCGAGCACATCCTTCAGAGGTGTACACTATTCAGCGACCTGAGGAAGAAAGTGTGGCCGATGGAGATAACCCTACAGACCAAGCTGTACAGTCCACGAGAGGAGCTGGAAAGGACATGCCATTATTTTTTCCAGACACATCTGATGGTGTAAAGGGAATGAGAGAGGAAGAATTTTAGCTCTGGGCCCTGGACACTTGACTGAATTATGCTGGATTTGCGTGCTGTGTTTAGCTGACATTGATAACTGAGGAAGGTAAAGGGCTGGGTGATCTTTGTTTTAGATCCAGTGCATCATTTTATACATTTATTTATTTATTCTTTTATATCAAAGATAATAGAATAAGCATTCATATGCTTTTTTACATCCAGTCCCCATGTGTATGCAGTTTTGTAAATGTCATCTGTTCCCACCGGCACACGATGGCCTACTCTTACGAAAGCGGAACAGGATTTAACGTGTGCGCAAGATGTTCTGCATGCATTCGCACACGGGGCCTCGGTTTAAAGTCTCATCCAAAAGACTTTGGGGGGAATGGAGTCAGCACTGATGTTAACTCCAGGGGAAAAATTCCCTCTTAGGTCCAGTGCATCATGGATAACTGACGAAGGTTTTTGGCAGGGTGGTCTTGTTTCAGATCCAGTGCATTCTTCAGGAGGTGGGGTCCAGTATTGCCACTCCTCTCAGCTCTGCCAAACCTGCCCATCTCAGTATGTTTATGGAGTGTGTTGCTGTTTGTATTTGATAGTATGTGCTGTATATTGGTGTGTTGTGACCGTACCAGGCTATACTACATGCCAATGTACTCTGCAAGTGCACTACACTATGCTGCAATGCTCTGCGCATGCACTATGGTACGCTGCATTACAAGTACACTATACTACACTACAGCTAGCACACTACACTGCAAGTGCACTAAACTACACTGCACTGCACTACACTACACTACACTACACTACACTACACTACACTACACTACACTACACTACACTCACTACACTTTCTTTCGATGAGACATAAACCGAGTCTCCGTGTGTTACACATCACTAATTAGCGCACTATAAGAACCACTGCAACAGGGGGTTGCCCTGGCAACACTGTAGAAAAAACACTCTGATAGGAACACAAATACACTGCATGCAGAAAAAGAAAAAAAAAAGGTAGGCGCTGCACATGTACGCCTCACCCGGAGAGTAGCCCGAATTACACGTAAGAAATCTGCCGTGACATAAGAGTACAAATACAAAAATACAAAATACAAATACACTACATACATCATACTACCTACTGTACACTACACTACAAACTACATACATCTAAACACATGCACTGACACTACACACACTCACCACACACACTACACTACAACTACAACACTACATAACTATATACATATCCTAAACAATACAACTTCACATACACTACACTACACTACACTACACTACATTAACACTCACTTCACATACTTACACTATACATCTACACTACACTACACTACACTACACTACACTACACTACACTACACTACACTACACTACATTACAATTAATTGCACTGTATACTGCACTGGACAACACTACAGCACAAGTACATTTCATTACATTACACTACACCTGTTCTGTACTATAGTATGATATACAATTACCAGATCATACTGTACTCTATTCTGTGACATGGCATGACACTTAACTATATTACTCTATAACAAGCAGTGCAGTGGAACACAGCACAATGCAACCACACCACACCAACATCAACACTAACACGGCATGACACTTAACTATATTACTCTATAACAAGCAGTGCAGTGGAACACAGCACAATGCAACCACACCACACCAACATCAACACTAACACTATACAGTGATCTACTACAGCATTTCCTAAAAGGAGAGAGCAGGTTATTATGCTAAGAGCTTGTCATGGCTGATGACAGTTTCAACATAGCATTTTACAGCTTAACAATATTTTAGAAATGCCTTGCCACATGACTTACGTTGATTTCTGACAAAACTTTTGGCCCGAGCCATAATTATGTGAATGATTTTCTGTATTGTTTATTTGTGAGAAGTTACTAAACATTTAAAATATATATTTATTTATCTTATTTCTTTATTCTTTTATATTGAGGATAATGGATAATGTACTTTTTTACATCCAGTCCCTGTGTGTATGCAGTTTTGTAATCTTGTCATCTGTTCCCACCAGCACACAATGGCCTACTCTTTTATGTCAGCTATTCATTTTTTTTGTTTTTTTTCTTGGTAAGAGCTGGTAGGTTCAGCTCTGGTGAGATTTTTGTCATGGTGACCATGTTTACCCAGCATTAAGGTAGCCACATTTCAATTTCGGGGATAGGTTTTCAGTTTGTGTGATTCCAGAGCGAGTGGAGTTCAGTCAGTCTTATGTGGAACTTCTGGAAGGTTGGATTGATGAGATGAGCCATGAGCTTCCCCCGCTGAGAAATTTCATCTTGCCGGTAAGTGTGTAGTGTACATTTTCCTTGGCAAATCAGGTCTGTGATGTGTACACATGTCGCGCGACAACATGAGATGAATGAAAAAGCTTTTCTTTTTTTGTTTGTTTGTGGTCAGTCACACACCCTTTCTACTGATAAAACTTTTACTCTACGAGTCACAGTAATGTTGCTGTTGTTGTTGTTCCATCTATGAGTCACAGTAATGTTGCTGTTGTTGTTGTTCCATCTATGGGTCACGGTAATGTTGCTGTTGTTGTTGTTGTTCCATCTTTGAGTCACAGTAATGTTGCTGTTGTTGTTGTTGTTCCATTTTTGTGATCACAGTAATGTTGGTGTTGTTGTTGTTCCATCTTTGAGTCACAGTAATGTTGCTGTTGTTGTTGTTCCATCTATGGGTCACAGTAATGTTGCTGTTGTTGTTGTTCCATCTTTGAGTCACAGTAATGTTGTTGTTGTTCCATCTTTGAGCCACAGTAATGTTGCTGTTGTTGTTGTTGTTCTGTCTTTGAGTCACAGTAATGTTGCTGTTGTTGTTGTTGCATCTATGAGTCACAGTAATGTTGCTGTTGTTGCATCTATGAGTCACAGTAATGTTGCTGTTGTTGTTGTTCCATCTATGAGTCACAGTAATGTTGGTGTTGTTCCATCTTTGAGCCACAGTAATGTTGCTGTTGTTGTTGTTGTTCTGTCTTTGAGTCACAGTAATGTTGCTGTTGTTGTTGTTCCATCTATGAGGCACAGTAATGTTGCTGTTGTTGTTGTTCCATCTTTGAGTCACAGTAATGTTGCTGTTGTTGTTGTTCCATCTTTGAGTCACAGTAATGTTGCTGTTGTTGTTCCATCTATGAGTCACAGTAATGTTGTTGTTGTTGTTCCATCTATGAGTCACAGTAATGTTGCTGTTGTTGTTGTTCCATCTATGAGTCACAGTAATGTTGGTGTTGTTCCATCTTTGAGCCACAGTAATGTTGCTGTTGTTGTTGTTGTTCTGTCTTTGAGTCACAGTAATGTTGCTGTTGTTGTTGTTCCATCTATGAGTCACAGTAATGTTGCTGTTGTTGCATCTATGAGTCACAGTAATGTTGTTGTTGTTCCATCTTTGAGCCACAGTAATGTTGCTGTTGTTGTTGTTGTTCTGTCTTTGAGTCACAGTAATGTTGCTGTTGTTGTTGTTCCATCTATGAGGCACAGTAATGTTGCTGTTGTTGTTGTTCCATCTTTGAGTCACAGTAATGTTGCTGTTGTTGTTGTTCCATCTATGAGTCACAGTAATGTTGCTGTTGTTGTTCCATCTATGAGTCACAGTAATGTTGTTGTTGTTGTTCCATCTATGAGTCACAGTAATGTTGCTGTTGTTGTTGTTCCATCTATGAGTCACAGTAATGTTGGTGTTGTTCCATCTTTGAGCCACAGTAATGTTGCTGTTGTTGTTGTTGTTCTGTCTTTGAGTCACAGTAATGTTGCTGTTGTTGTTGTTCCATCTATGAGTCACAGTAATGTTGCTGTTGTTGCATCTATGAGTCACAGTAATGTTGTTGTTGTTGTTGTTCCATCTATGAGGCACAGTAATGTTGCTGTTGTTGTTGTTCCATCTTTGAGTCACAGTAATGTTGCTGTTGTTGTTGTTCCATCTTTGAGTCACAGTAATGTTGCTGTTGTTGTTCCATCTATGAGTCACAGTAATGTTGTTGTTGTTGTTCCATCTATGAGTCACAGTAATGTTGCTGTTGTTGTTGTTCCATCTATGAGTCACAGTAATGTTGGTGTTGTTGTTGTTCTATCTATGAGTCACAGTAATGTTGTTGTTGTTGTTCCATCTATGAGTCACAGTAATGTTGGTGTTGTTGTTGTTCCATTTTTGAGTCACAGTAATGTTGCTGTTGTTGTTCCATTTTTGAGTCACAGTAATGTTGCTGTTGTTGTTGTTCCATCTATGAGTCACAGTAATGTTGCTGTTGTTGTTGTTCCATCTTTGAGTCACAGTAATGTTGGTGTTGTTGTTGTTGTTGTTCCATCTTTGAGTCACAGTAATGTTGCTGTTGTTCCATCTATGAGTCACAGTAATGTTGCTGTTGTTGTTCCATGAAAGTTTATGTTTGGTCCCTATAAGTGTGGCAGCTTTTGATGACAGTGTTATGTTTTCTTATGATTTCTTTTCTGTTTTATTGTTTTGGTTGCTTGCTTTTTTTTTTCAGTCAGGAGGAAAATCAGCAACACATCTTCATCTGGCCAGAGCTGTGTGCAGAAGAGCTGAGAGAGAGTGAGTCAATTTGATATCATTTAACCCTTTGTTGTTGTTGTTTTGCATATTCTCCTGCATAACACCCCGGAGGTCACCCAGAATATGCGATCTGACCAATTTGCATCTGGGAATCACTGTGAGATTGTAAGCACACCCTGGATGAGAAGTTTCCATGTATGATTTTTTTTTTCAAATACCCTGCCGTATCACAGCGCACAAATCCAACACCACTCAGTCCAGAGTGCTATATTTAGTGCGACCCTTCTTTTCACCTAGTCCAAGTGTGGTCAGTTCCTGCTATAAATAGCACCAGCTGGCCCCAGCTGGGCTGGGATGAGACAGATTAAGTAGTAGCCCTGAGGAGCTGAAAGTGGGGGAAACTGGCAGCTGTGGTATTGGCAGCCACACCCTGAGTTCAGAGACCTTGTTTCCTTGTTTATCCCTTTTATAGTTTTGCCAGATGGAATAGTTGAGGATCATTTTACTTCACACAAAATTCTAGTGTGGAAACCATGAAAGATTCAGCAAAGAAACATGTTTGGTTTTTGTTAAAAGGAAAATAACTGAGGATTTTTAGAATGACACTCTATTTGGTGTGCATATACATGAAGGGATCGAAGGTACCGGCCACAGTGCGCAAATCCAGCATAACTCAGTCAAGGGTCCAGGACCCAGTTCTTAAATTAACTCCACCCTTTTACAAAGTCCCCTGAAATTAACATCTGTACCGACTCCACTCCTCCAAAAGTCCTTCGGATGAGACTGTAAACTGAGATCCTGTGTGCAAACGCATGCAGAACATCTTGCGCACATGTATGTCTTTCAGAAGAGTAGGCCATTCATGTCAGTAGGAACAGATGACAAAAATATATATATTTAAAAAAACTTGCATGCACACTGGTGTCATGTCTAGACATCATCCCCAAAGTGGGAATGCAGCTCACAGCTGTCAGCTTCTCCCACTTTCAGCTCCCTCAACTGCTAATTAACCCATCCCATCCCATCCCAGTTGGGGCCAGCCGGTGCTGTTTATAGCAGGAACTGATCACACTTGGACTAGGTTAAAGGAAATAAGTGCTAGATATAGCACTGTTGACTGAGCGATGCTAGGTTTGTGCACTGTGAGCTATTAAAGTGGGCAAAAACAGTTGCATACACAAAAATCTCACCATTGGTGAACCTTGGAGCTGAAGCTGATGAACAACAACAAAAATGTGTCACAATTGTTGCTGTTTTCTGTATGTTTGTTGTGTTGCTGTTGCAGTAGGAACTGTTGTTATGTTTCAGACTGACCCCATTGTCCAGAGAAAAGGAAATCAATGCAGCCACGTTTACCTTTATGAACAGGTAATGTGTGTCATCAATGTATTGTCTGTGTGAATAGCAGCGTCAGAGGTAGTTATGGATAGCTGCAACAGCAGTTAGATTGATTTGTGTGCAAATGACATCAATGATGATTATGATGACAGCAACAGAGGTTGTTATAAGAGTGAACACTTAAATCAGTGATGATTATGATGACAGCAACAGAGAGATAGTTGTGTGTGTGTGTGTGTGTGTGTGTGTGTGTGTGTGTGTGTGTGTGTGTGTGTGTGTGTGGACATAACATGTGTGTATATTTGGAATGTTTAACAAATATGAATCATAGCTTTCTTGTGTCTGTTTGAGATCATGATTTCAATCAGTCATGTGCCCGTCAGTATTGTAATTGCCCTTCAGGGGATGCTTGAAGTATTTTAACATGATTTAACTTGACTTATCATTATAAAGCTGTGTACTATATATTTACAATAAGCTGAATACTATCAGTATTTATTTATTTATTTATTCATATCAGGATAATGGAATAAGCACTCATGTGCTTTTTTAATCAGTCCCCGTGTGTATGCAGTTTTGTAAATCTTGTCAGTCTGTTCCCACCGGCACACAATGGCTACACTTAGGAAAAGCGGAACAGGATTTAACGTGTGCGCAAGATGTTCTGCGTGCGTTTGCACACGGGGCCTCGGTCTATCGTCTCATCTGAAGGACTTTTAGGGAGAGTGGAGTCAGCACTGATGTTAACTCCAGGGAAAAATCCCCTCAAATGGAATCGAACTTGGGTCGTCAGATTGTGAGTGCAATGTTCTGACCTCTAGGCTATCCCTAGTGTCCTTTATTTTGGATACAAGCTGGATATATTCATGCATTTTCTTGTTTTCTGCCCCCAGGTTAAGCGATTACCTGTTCACGGTGGCCCGATTTTGCTGCAATGAAGGAGGGAAGAGAGGAGAAAATATACAGGCGCGTGAAATCCCATGACGACAAAAGTGAATAGTCGCTGCCAGAAAAGGGACATGTGCCTATGTGATTATTTTAACATGTACACAGACCAAACATACATGCAGGTAGGGGTGCACACACACAAATACATAACATATGCTTGAATGCACTTGTGGTGCACACACATGCATGCGTGCGCACAGGCTCCCATGCAACAACAAATACATAACACATGCTTGAAAACACTTGTGCGTGCACACACGTGTGCACCCACACACTCCCATGCAACAACACACACATTCCCCCCCCCACCCCTGAAGTTAACATCAGTGCAGGTACACTCCCCCCAAAAGTCCTTTGGATGAGACTATAAACCGAGGCCCTGTGTGCAAACGCATGCAGAACATCTTGCGCACATGTTAAAACCCATTCCGCTTTTCGAAAGAGAAGGCCATCGTGTGCTGGTGGGAATGGATGACAAAATTGCATACACACATGGACTGGATGTGAAAATAAGCACATCTAATGCTTATTCCATTATCCTCGTATAAAAGAATAAATAAATTAATCAATGAAACACATACACACACATGCACACTACACACTTTTCTCATCTGTTAACCACTATTTAGTGGAAGGATGTAAAAACTGAAGAACACACACTCACACTGATGAATGAAAATAGAAACTCACGAGATATGTCAACTGCTAGATGTAGCACAGACAAGGAGAAATGAAGAAATGCTCACTAATTCTTTTTTTTTTTTTTTTGCTGCCTCATCTTCTGTGACGTCCCCGTCCTGCTGTTCCCATGCTGCTCATTTCAATCCCACTGCCACAGCCATACCCAGATTCGCTGTGTCTCATCCCAGGGATTGGGAGTCCACAGGGAGCCCATCAATATTAGGCTGCCGCAGGGCCACCAGCCAGAGGGGCCCTGCACTTCTGCTGGGTCACCTTGGTGGTGCTCAGTGCTCACTAAGTCTTGCACAGAGGAATGAAAAGAAGTGTTGTGGTGTGTATATATAGTTTATACTGCAGTGTGTGTAAGCTCTGTAATACCGAGTGAAGTGGATTACTGAATTTCCCTATTCCTTGGCTAGAGGTCCAAGGTTAACAAATGGTGATATTTTTGCATATCGGACCTTTTTTTTCGCTCCCACTATTTAGGTAGCCATATCCAGACTTCGAGACTATTTGATGTGATAAATGTTGAAGAAATACTTGATGTGTTGTGTTTGTGGTGTTGTGTGTGTGTGTGTGTGTGTGTGTGTGTGTGTGTGTGTGATGGCATGCATGTGTGTATGTGAACAAGTATGCATGTAATGTGACATTGTGGTGAGAAACAGCAAGTTGTTTGTGGTTTCTAAACCAGGATATTAAGGATTGAGACTTTTGTTTTCTCAATGAAACAAGAGATGCGTGTGTTGTTGAATTTATATCTATTTTAATTAACATAACCGATGATTTCTTTTGTTCTTGATAAAATCTGTTTTAATCATCTAGTGTTTATGTCGATTTTAGTTCATGGGGTGTGTAATATTACAGAATATAGAAACTGAACAAAGTGAATGAAATAAAAATAACAAAATGTATACTTTTTTGGTGTGGTGGTGTTTGTAGTCAGTGAAGATGAAAATAAGTATAAAACATGTGACTCATTGTATTGAATAGTTAACAGTTCTGATTTCAGCTTTTCTCTACATTGTATTGTTTATACTGTACAACACTACTGTCAGTCATGGCACATTCCTGATCGGGAATGCAAGATTTAGATTGTTTTTGGCATGGAGGTAAGACACCACAAGGATACGATAATGCTAATAATATTTGTGATGGTTTATTTCTCTTTCCTTGATAAGTATCTCTCTTTCTTTGATAAAGGCGGGGACTTATTAACCTTGAAATAAAAAAAAAATGATTTGAATTGATTTGACTTTAAAGCAACCATCAGAAGAGACTTTGTTGGCCTTTGTGATTCATTTCACCCACATCCACAACTCAATGAAGGAAAGAAATTTACTTGCCAACATTGTACAATGTAGTCAAGAGTTCAACATCCGTTGGAACATTTTCCAAGACGAGTCTGTCCATCAAGACCTATTTTGTGTGACTTCACTGCTCTTATTTTCAAACAGCAACTCAAGTTTTCAGCATTCTCCTTTCAAAGGGGTGCTTTTAAAAAAGCGTCTGTCCATTGGTTAAAACTTATCCTGTTTTTCAAAATGAATTTTGTCCTCTTAATCTACTCCGGGTCTTTAATGTTGACGTATAC
>CM060340.1:25195636-25205636 GCA_030674155.1 Stramonita haemastoma
CACACACACACACACACATGCACACACACACACACACACACACACACACACACACACACACACACACACACATGCACAACACACACTTACGCGCGCGCACGCACACACTCATACGAAGTGATACACATCAGCAGTCATGTAATACTTCATCCTATTTTGTCACAGAAAACAATCACAGATCAATCAATGGCTTGCGGAAAATAACAACCCACCCCTTCACCTTTTGCAATTAAAAAGAAAAGAGGAAATCGAAGAAACAAAACAAAACAAAACAAAACAAAACAAAACAAAACTCTGACCCCGTTACAAAACACATAGACAAACTATAGAGAAACACGCACGCACGCACGCACACACACAACACACACACACACACACACACACACACACACACACACACACACACACACACACTCCTCCCCCAAAACACCAAAAAAAAAAAAAGAGCAAAAACAAACCACCGACAACAACAAAATAAAACACTCTCCCCCCCCCCCCCCCAATGTAAACAGCTCACCACAAAACAACAGACACACAGACGGAACAGCGCACTTTGGCATACAGTAAGAGTTTAACCCCCCTCCCCCCAAAAAACAAGAACAAGAACAACAACAACCCCCCCCCCCCCAAAAAAAAAAAATCCAAAAACCACACACACACACACACACACACACACACACACACACACACACACACACACAACACACACACACACACGTAAAAAAATGTAATGGGGGATGTAAACAATCATATTCTGACTGCTTATTCAATTATCCTTGATATAAAAGAATAAATAAACACCCCCCCCCACACACACACAAACAAACAAACAACAACAACAACAACAACAAAACCACCCCCACACCAACCAAAACAAGCCAACCAACCAACCAACCAAGCAACCAAATTAACAATAAAAAAAGACATCAGGAAAAGGGCCTGACGCAATGTTGATCTCCCACATATGCACAGTGCGGTCAGACCCCCCAGCCGTGAAGAGATAACGGCCATCGTGGCTCACAGCTAATCGGGACACCTGCAACACACCATTTATTTATTTATTCATTCATTTATTTATTTATCTATCTATCTATTTTATTTATCTATTTTATTTATTTATTTCTCTATTTCATTTATAGATTTATTTATCTCTATATTTATCTGTTTTATTTATCTATTTTATTTATTTATCTATTTATTTATTTACTCTTTTATATCGAGGATAATGGAATAAGCACTCATGTGCTTTTTATATTATTATTATTATTATTATTATTATTATTATTATTATTATTATTATCATCATTTTTTTTTTTTTACATCCAGTCCTCCCCGTGTGTATGCAGTTTTGTAAATCTTGTCATCTGTTCCCACACAATTGCGCACACAATAGCCTACTCTTATGAAGAGCGGAACAGAATTTAACGTGTGCGCAAGATGTTATTTTTTCCTTCTTTTTTTTCCCTTTTAAATCGAGGATAATGGAATAAGCATTCACGTGCTTTTTTACATCCAGTACCCGTGTGCATGCAGTTTTGTAAATCTTGTCATCTGTTCCCACACAATTGCGTACACAATGGCCTACTCTGCGTGCGTTCGCACACGGGGCCTCGGTTTAAAGTCTCATCCGAAGGATTTTTGGGGAGAGTGGAGTCAGCACTGATGTTAACTCCAGGGGAAAAATCCCCTCGAACGAGAATCGAACCCGGGTCGTCAAATTGCGAGCGCAATGTTCTGACCACTAGGCTATCCCGCCCCCCCCCCCCCCCCCCCCAACCCCGGAGGGATGTTACTCCCCAGGAGGCAGATGGCAGAACGGTTTAGACCTTTATCTGCCTAACAAGCATACCACGAGGTTCTGGGTTTCATTCCCTGCCTTGTCCCTTTTCCCCCCAGTTTGACTGGGAAAATCGAAACTGAATGTTAAGCCTTTCGGAGGAGATCCTAAATCAGTTGAGGGGATCTACAAACCAAGATCCCGTGCGCAAACATACATAGAACATCGTGTGCACGATTTGAAACACTTTGTATGTTTCGGAAAATAGGTCTTGTATGCCGGTAGGATCCAATGATCAAAATTTCAACAAAAAACACGCACACTGGTGTCATGTTTAGACATCATCCCCTTTGTTAAAGTTCAGCTACCTTCATGGTGGGCAAAAAACGATCGATTACGCAAAATCCCACCATTGTTGAACCCCAAAGTTCTAGCTGAGGAATGAAAAAAGTCTTCGGTAAGATGAAAAAATCCAAACAAACCAACAACAATAAACAAACAATAAAACAACCAAACAACAACAACAACAACAAAACCCACATTCAAGTGGAAAATCCCTTTGCACTTCGGCGAAAACGTGAACCCGCGTCCTCAATGTCCCTCAGGCCAAGAGTTTTAAATGTTCTAACCACTAGGCTATCCTGGACAAGGTAGTGTGAGGGTTCACAACGCCTACAAAATCATAAAAAACCAAACTTCTCATACGCAACAGCACCTTCCAAACCAACCTATCCCCCACCTTCTCCGACAGAAGTCTGGGAAAAACAATAGGAGTGTATGTTGCAATGCAAAGAGTTTGTTAAGGCTGAAGATAATCTCAACACAACATGTTAAAAGCATAACAACAGAGAGAGAGAGAGAGAGAGAGAGAGAGAGAGAGAGAGAGAGAGAGAGAGAGAGAGAGAGAGAGAGAGAGAGAGAGAGAGAGAGAGACAGAGAGAGAGACAGAGAGAGAGACAGAGACAGACAGACAGACAGACAGACAGACAGACAGACAGACAGACACAGACAGACAGGCAGGCAGACAAACAGACGGACATAGACAAACAGAGAGAAGCAAACAGCTAGGAGGCAAGGCCAGGCCAGGTCAGTCATGTCAAATCATGCAAGTCAAGTCAAAGCAAATCAAGTCAAGTCAAAGCAAGTCAAGGCAAGTCAAGACAAGTCAAGTCAAATTAAAACAAAGCCAAGCTAGTCAAATCAAGTCAAGGTCAAAGCAAAGCACAGCATCTGTGTAGTATAGTATAGTATAGTATAGTATAGTATAGTATAGTATAGTATAGTATAGTATAGTATAGTATTAGTATAGTATAGTATAGTATAGTATAGTATAGTATAGTATAGTATAGTATGGTATGGTATGGTATGGTACGGTACGGTACGGTACGGTACGGTACGGTACGGTACGGTACGGTACAGTACAGTACAGTACAGTATAGTATAGTATAGCATAGTACAGTACAGTACAGTGCAGTATAGTGTAGTATAGTAGAGTATAGTGTAGAGTAGTACAGCGTAGCAGAGCAGAGCAGAGCAGAGCAGAGCAAAGCAGATATAGTAGAGTAGAGTAGAGTAGAGTAGAGTAGAGTAGAGTAGAGTAGAGTAGAGTAGAGTAGAGTAGAGTAGAGTAGAGTAGTATAGTATAGCACAACACAGCACAGCACAGCACAGCCCAGCCCAGCCCAGTCTAGCCTAGCCTAACCTAGCCTTGCATATCATAGAACAGCATAGCATTGCGTAGCGTAGCGTAGCGTAGCATAGCCTAGCCTAGCCTAGCCTAGCCTAGCCCAACCTAACCTAGCCTAGCCTAAGCTAACCTAACCTAACCTAGTCTAGCCTAACCTAACCTAACCTAACCTAACCTAACCTAGCCTAGCCTAGCCTAACCTAACCTAACCTAACCTAGCCTAACCTAACCTAACCTAACCTAACCTAACCTAACCTAACCTAACCTAACCTAACCTAGCCTAGCCTAGCACAGCAGTGGGGAGCCAACCCCACCGCAGCAGCATCAGCAGCAGCACTGACCCCGAAGGGATGAGCCATCAGAGCCATGGCCTTGTGAGGGTTGCCGTCCACGGGGAGAATCATCAGCCCCACCTTGTCCTCTGTGGCGTAGGCGGCGTACCGTCGTGTGTCGCTGCCTTGGTTCGGCACCACCAGCAGTCTGTGGGAAGCAGTAGCAGCAGCAGTAGCAGCTAGACTGTCAGGCTTAGGCTTAACTCTCTCTCCGCCCGAACATTCCCGATCGGGTACGTTCCTTACACAACCGTTTTCGTACGAACGTTCCCGTTCGGGAATCCGAGGTTTGGACAATTTTTGATTTCATGGACTAGCACCGCAATTTATTTTTATTTTATTTATTTATTTTATTTTGTTTTATTCTTTTATATCGAGGATAGTGGGATGAGCACTCATGTGCTTTTTTTTTTTTTACACCCAGTCCCCGTGTGTATGCAGCTTTTTGTAAATCGTGTCATCTGTTCCCACCGGCACACGATGGCCTACTCTTACGAAAAGCGGAACAGGATTTAACGTATGCGCAAGATCGGGACCTCGGTTTATAGTCTCATCTGAAGGACTTTTGGGGGGAGAGTGGAGTCAGCACTGATGTTAACTCCAGAGGAAAAATCCTCTCGAACGGGAATCGAACCCGGGTCGTCAAATGGCGAGCACAGTGTATTTTATTTATTTTATTTATTCTTTTATATCGAGGATAACAGAATAAGCAATCATATGCTTTTTTTCATCCGGTCCCCGTGTGTATGCAGTTTTGTAAATCATGTCATCTGTTCCCACCGGCAGACGATGGCCTACTCTTACGAAAAGCGGAACAGGATTTAACGTGTGCGCAAGATGTTCTGCGTGCGTTCGCACACGGGGCCTCGGTTTAAAGTCTCATCCGAAGGACTTTTGGGGAGAGTGGAGTCAGCACTGATGTTAACTCCAGGAAGAAAATTTCCTCGACCGGACTCGAACCCGGGTCTTCAAATTGCCAGCGCAATGTTCTGACCACTAGGCTATCCCGTCATTTCAGTGTGCATGCTGCCTACCTGCCTGTAGTCTATAGACAACGCTGGTCAGAGTCCATTCTCCTCATTCGTAAGTAGCATTGGTGGTTAGAACATCGCGCTCGCAATCTGATGACCCAGGTTTGAATCCCGTTCAAGGGGGATATTCTCCCCTGGAGTTAACATCAGTGCCGACTCCACTCCCCCCAAAAGTCTTGCAGATGAGACTGTAAACCGAAGCCCCCCGTGTGCGAACGCACCGCAGAACATCTTGCGCTCACGTTAAATCCTGTCCCGATTTTTGGAAGAGTAGGCCATTGTGTGCCGGTGGGAATGGATGACAGAATTGATAAGACTGCATATACATGGGGACTGGATGTGAAAAAAGGACCTGAGCGTTTATTCCATCATACTCGATATGAATGAATGAATGAATAAATAAATAGATAAATAAAATAAGTTAGGCACTCATTGTCACTATCAGTCATCATCTGTATTGTATTGTGTTGTATTGTATTGTATTGTATTGTATTGTATTGTATTGCATTGTATTGTATTGTATTGTATGCCACTTTAAGTCACGGCAGATTTCTCTACGTTAAATTCGGGCTTCTCTCCCCGAAGGAGAGCACGTCGCCGCAAGAGCAGCACCACCCATTAATTCGTTTTCTTTTCCTTTCTGCATATGTACTTCTTTCTATCTGCCAGAGTGGCATTTTTTCTACATAATTTTGCCAGGGACAACTGTCTTGTTGCCGTGGGTTCTTTTACGCGCGCCAAATCCGTGTTGTACCGGGACATCACTTTAATGTATTATCTGAAAGACTAGCAACCAGCCCACCATTCACGGCCTAGTGGACAGGGGAAAAGTTTCAAGCACAAGCGGGGATCAAACCACCACACACAAAAATCTCACCAGGGGAGTACTTCTCTCCGAGGAACAAAAAAAACAACAAAAACCAGTATTCGGCAAGTAGCAGAAATAAGAAAAGAATCATATCCAGCATAAACCAGAGGTCTGACCATCGTAGTGGCTTAAGCAACTGGTCAAGAAATTGCTGGATGAAGATTTTGTTTGGAGTTGCCTGTATGGAGTGTTCCCTACCAGCGACATAACGCACCCCCCTGAAAACACCAAACACTGGAGCTTACCTCTTGACAGGCGAACCGTAGGTAGGTCCCCGCAATGTTTTCCGACACATTTTTGTGGCGAAGTTATACAGCTTTAGTTTGAACTGAAATAACACCCAAACAGAGGTAGGCACGCATGTATCAGTATAAACGCGAACGCACGCACGCACACACGCACGCACGCACGTACGCACGCACGCACACACACACACACACACAACACACATTCCCAGATATATCATGATAGAAAGCGCTGAATACAGCCCTGCCAAGAAGTCTAAAAGCACATGCACTTCATAGCAGCAACGTGACATCATCCTCATCATCACTGATCATCATGCAATATAAGAAAAGCCTCTCTGATCCAGTGGCCCCAGTGGCTCTGGTCGTTGATGATCTCAGTTTCAGTTTCTCCACACACTTCTGTGCCTGTGATAAAGTTTGTATCAAAGACTTCAGGGCTGCAGTTTCACGGGAGAAGGTTGCTGGAGGGATGTTGTAGTGGTCGCCACCCCCTGTGGATGTCTCAATTCATCTGGATCCACGACTGAGCTATTAATGTCGTTAGACTGGGCTTCGTAGGAGTGTCCTGCGTATGCTAGCTCAGACCAGGCACCACTGAACACCCCCCAAAGTGACCCAGCAGCAGTGCAGGGCCCCTCTGGCTGATGGACTCCATGGCGGCCTGACATTGATGGGTTTCTGATAGACTTCTGACCCTGAGGATGCAACAAAACAAATCTGGGTATGGCTGCACCTGGTGTGGGGAGACTGAAATGAGCGGCGTAGGAACAACAAGGCAGGTATGTCTCAAAAGATGAGGCAACAAACCCTATCCCCTCCAAACAAAAAACCCCCAACAAAACCCAACAACCAGAGCCACCCTGACTGCTCTTCCCCCTTTTCATTGGTATGTTATCTATTTCTTTTTGCAAATTGAGGGCCCGTTTGTTTGTCAGTGATGGTGTTTTTATAGTTTATACACTGTTTTCAGAACTGTCTGATCTTGCTAGGGATAATTTTACACGTGCAATAAAAAAAATTGTAGTCTCAGTACACCCATTTGTGACGCTCCATCAAGAAATGAGTCGCTTAGCACATAATCCACTTTTCCGCTAGGAGCCATTAAAGGCATGTGGGGTCAAAATGGCAATTTTCAGATTTTGATTTATTATTAAAGTATAGCCATTATTCTACCTCATTGTGAAATATCAAATCATAATTTTGTCTCCTTTTACCTTTAAATGTGTTTTACAAATACCCAAGCCCTCATTCTGACCAACTATTACGATGCTAAACTTGTCAATTTCTCATTTTGTCATTTCCTGCAGTCTAGCATTTCAACTTGTTATAACTTTTCATGGAATGGTCCGATTTTCAATCTGTTTTTTGTACTGTATAGCCATTTTACTGCAGTTTGATAACATGCCAATAACTAAAAATTTACCTCTGGTGCAATGCGACTCATTATGTTATGGAGCGTCACATTTTTTAGGCATTGAGGATTGAGGGGGACCACAGTTTTTCTTCAAGTTAATTTGGTTTTACATTGCAAATGAAATGATGGAATATCACATGCATGTGATAATGCAACCCCCAGCCCCTCCCTCCCCTGTACCCCCCAAAAAACAATAAACAAAAAAAAACCCCTCTACCCCTGCCCCCACCCAAACATTTCCATCCCAACCCAGCATACACTAATGCAAAAACACGTATAACAACAGTTGAAAAGACACCCCAACCTCAAAAATCAACACCCCGGGTAGCATTTCCATAACAACTGGTGATAAATCATTAATCATCAACTTGGAATCATTACAAATCATCACCACACACACATACCTGATCATTCGCCATGATGAGGAACGGTTCCTGGTTAAAGGGAGGGTACCAGGACATGCAGCAAGGGACAGCACTCTGCTCGACGCGGTCCCAGTTGAGAATGATGAGGTCACCTTTCGTGCTCTTATCCAAATCGTACTCTACCTGGGAAATCCATGCACATCTGCTATGCTGACTGATTTTTGTACTTCTGTCATGCCTGAAAATGCTCTCTCCCCTTTTCTATCTCTATGTTCTTCGGTATGTCTGTCTGTCTGTCAGTCAATGATTTGATTTATTTACAATTCTTTTAAAATCAATTCTGAGATGGAGGGTGGCACGTTCGTTAAGACGTTTGCCTGCAAACGAGTAAACCATGAGGAATTTGGGTTCGATTCCCAGCCTGGCTTTTTTCTTCCCAGTTTGAGGGGAAAAAATCGAACTGTTGTTGTTGTTGTGCGTTCCCCAGCTTAACACTGGGGGGGGGGGGGGGGGGGGGGGGGGGGGTATCCAGAATGTGCACTCTGACTTATTCATCCCACCTGGGAATCAATATGAGATTGAAATTGCGCACTGAACGAGAAGTGTGCGTGTATGACTATTTTCAAGTACCTCGCCATATAGGCAGCCATACTCCGACTTCAGAGGATTTTTTCCCCTTTAAAGGAGAGAGCAGGTTGTTATGTTAAGATCTTTACATGGCTGAAGGCAATCTCAACACAAACATTTTACAACATAACAAACATTTTAGTGTAGAGGCCTAGGCAATTAGCTGATACCAATAACTAATACACCTTTTGGCCAGTAAAAAAAGAGAGAGGCACACCAGTAAAAAGACAAAGGCACCAGTAAAAAGACAAAGGCACACCAGTAAAAACACACACGCACACCAATAAAAAGACAAAAAAAACCTTTTCCTTTAAAAGGCAAAAAAAACCCCAACAAAACCCCCAGCATCTCCACAACTCACCAGCAAGCGATCAGCTCCCAGGGAGAAGAGCCGGGTCTTGTCGAACACCAGGGAAAAGAAGGCCAGGTCACAGATGGGTTTGGTGTGGGCCCTGTACCGGGCCAGCATGTAGTAAGGGCCGCCCTGCTCGAGTTTCTGGGCGCAGAACAGCGATGTTGCGTAACCTGCATCCTGTCAGCCAAACACACATTTTATACCTTAGTTTTGGGGAGGGGGGGTCAGTGGCTGGCAGGGGTGGGGTAGTCTAGTGGTTGGAGTATTGTGATCATGATCTGATTGGGGGCCGGGATATAGCCTAGTGGTCAGAACATTGCGCTCGCAATTTGACGACCCCCCGTTTCGATTCCCGGTCGAGGGGATTTTTCTCCTGGAGTTAACATCAGTGTTGACTCTAGCTCTACTCTCTTCAAAAGTCCTTCGGATGAGACTATAAACTGAGGCCCCGTGTGCGAACGTACGTAGAACATCTTGCGCACACGTTAAATCCTGTTCCGCTTTTCGTAAGAGTAGGCCGTTGTGTGCCGGTGGGAACAGATGTCATTTACAAAACTGCATACGCACGGGGACTGGATGTAAAAAACCCCCACATAAGTGCTTATTCCATCATTCTCGATATAAATGAAAAAAAGAAGAATGCCCTGGCGTTTCAGCTACCACCACCAAGACACCTATTCAAGGGGCTTTTTTTTTTCTCTCTTTCTGAAGTAAACATTAGTACTGACTCCACTCACCTGATAGTCTTTTAGATGAGACCAATAAACTGAGTTCCTGTATGCGAACGCATGTAAGAACATCTTGCACACCCATTCTACCTTTAAGAAAAGTAGGCCACTGCATGCCTGTAGGAACGGATGACAAAAGTCATGGCAGATTTTTCTGCATGAAATTTGGGCAACTCTCCCTGGGGGAGGGCACATCGCCACAAATGCAGTGCCACCCATCATTTTTGTTTCTTGTCCTGTTTGCATGTGTATTTGTTTCTCTATTAGAGCCACTCTTTTTAACGTTTTATTTTTTACAAAATTTTGCCAAGGATACATCCCTAGTTTTGTTACGTGCGCTAAATGTGTGTACTTGAACCTGGGATCTCGGTTGACCGTCTCAACCAAAAGACTAGCACCCTGACCCCGACACATAGACTAGTTGACGGGGGGAAAAAAGTTTCGGGCACACACGGGGATCGAATCCCGACTTTCGGCTTTCTAGGCAGGCGCGTTACCTATAGACCACCGATGCAACGCGGTGGATCGGTGGCCTAGAGGTAACGCACCCTGCCTAGAAATCCAAAAG
>CM060340.1:25218136-25220636 GCA_030674155.1 Stramonita haemastoma
TGTTGTGTAGTGTGGTGTGGTGTAGTGTAGTGTAGTGTAGTGTGGTGTGGCGTAGTGGTGAGTGTAGTGTAGTGTGTGTAGTGTTAGTGTAGTGTGTGTGTGTGTGTGGGGTGGGGTTAGTGTGTGTGTAGTGTAGTGTGTGTAGTGTAGTGTAGTGTAGTGTAGTGGTAGTGTGTGTGATGTGGTGGGGTGTGGTGGGGTGTAGTGGAGGTGGGTGTATAGTGGGTGTGTTATGTGTGGTGGGGTGTAGTGTGGTGTGATATGGGTGTGGTGGGGTTAGTGTGGGTGTGTGTATGGGGTGTAGTGTGGTGTGATATGGTGTGTGGTGGGGTGTAGTGTGGTGTGTTATGGGGTGTAGTGTGGGTGTGATATGGTGTGTGGTGGGGTGTAGTGTGGTGTGTTATGGGGTGTAGTGTGGTGTGATATGGTGTGTAGTGTGGTGTGTTTATGGTGTGTGGTGGGGTGGTTATGTGTGTGGTGTGTGGGATATGGTGTGTGGTGGGGTGTAGTGTGGTGTGATATGGTGTGTAGTGTGGTGTGATATGGTGTGTGGTGGGTGGGTGTGTGATAGGTGTGGTTGTGTGATATGGTGTGTGGTGGGGTGTAGTGTGGTGTGATATGGTGTGTGGTGGGGTGTATGTGTGGTGGGTGATTGATGGTGTGTGGTGGGGTGTGTATGGTGTGTGTGGGTGTGATGTGGTGTGATATGGTGTGTAGTGTGGGTGTGATATGGTGTAGTGTGGTGTGATATGGTGTGTGGTGGGGTGTAGTGTGGTGTGATATGGTGTGTGGTGGGGTGTAGTGTGGTGTGATATGGTGTGTGGTGGGGTGTAGTGTGGTGTGATCTGAAATGGTGTGGTGTGATATATATGGTATGGTTATGGCATGGTATGGTGTGATGTGGTGTGGTGTGGTGTGATGTAGTGTGGTATGGTATGGTATGGTGTGGCATAGCATAGTGTGGTGTGGTATGGTATGGTGTGGTATGGTATGGTGGGATGTGGTGTGGTATTTTATGGTATGGTATGGTATGGTATGGTATGGTGTGGTATGGTATGGTGTGGTGTGGTATGGTATGGTATGGTATGGTATGGTATGGTATGGTATGGTATGGTATGGTATGGTGTGGTATGGTATGGTGTGGTATGGTATGGTATTTTATGGTATGGTGTGGTATGGTATGGTATGGTGTGGTATGGTATGGTGTGGTGTGGTATGGTATGGTGTGGCATAGCATAGTGTGGTATGGTATGGTATGGTATGGTATGGTATGGTATTGGTATGGTATGGTATGGTATGGCATAGCATAGTGTGGTACAGTACAGCACATCACGGTACAGTATGGTATCATATTTCCCCATGGGGGTACCGGGGGCCTGTCAGTATTTACAAATAGCATTCCCACCTTCTGGAAAGGATGTTCTAGGTATCGTATGTCTCTCTTTCTTTCTGCCTTGTTCCTTTTCTTCCTGGCACCTCCTTCTTGTCTATTTTTTGCCTTCTTGGTCCATTCTCCCGCCTTTTTTCCAGAAAGATTGACATGATAATTCTCTTCCACGTATGGAACCGTTTTCGCTCACCATGAAGGTAGCCGCATTCCGACTTCGGGGATGATATCTAACACCACACCTGTGTACATACGGTTTTTAAATGTTGTCATCCGTTCCCACAGGCATGCAAATGTACTACTCTTCCGAAAGGTGGAACTGGTTTTTAACGGGTGCTCCAGATGTTTTTGCGTACGTTCGCACACGGGGATTCAGTTTATCGTCTCATCCGAAGGACTTAGGGGGGAGTAGAGTCAGCACTGATGTTAACTCCTGAAGAAAAATCCCATCGAACGGGTGCCTTGGTGGTGGCTCGAACTCCGGACATTAGATCACGAGTGCAGAGTTCTAACCACTAAGCTAACCTGTCCCCCCCCCCCTCCACCCCCGGGGATAGCAAACTATGCTGTTGAAAGGGGAGATCTTCCAAGATTTCTTACCGCACTGCTGTTACTAATATCTCTGCTCCACTGTCTACTTTCAGTTCTGCTTACTGCAAGACCATGTGTGTGTTTTTTTCATGTAGTTTTACTGAAATCTAATTCCCATTTTTTTTTTAGGTGTGGTTTGTTTTTAGACCAAATTGCACCATCGAAGGTTCCTTTGAGTGTTGTATCTGTTTCAAAACACCCACTCAAGTCATTTGAACAAAACACTGCTTTGAGAGAGAGAGAGAGAGAGAGAGAGAGAGAGAGAGAGAGAGAGAGAGAGAGAGAGAGAGAGGAGAGAGAAGAGAGAGAGAGAGAGAGAGAGAGAGAGAGAGAGAGAGAGAGAGTTTCTTGGATCATTTCTGGGGCCCCTTATTCCGCCACTTTCAAATGTTTTCTTCCGATCGGTGCACGCAAACGCACCGTAACCTTCATTTATCCAAACATAATATCTAAAGACATCAGCTTAAACGTAACAAGCGCATCTCGCAACGATGCTGTGTTCATTTGCACACACACACACAC
>CM060340.1:25233136-25248136 GCA_030674155.1 Stramonita haemastoma
ACTGAAGATTTTGCAACCAGACCTAAACGATAATAAATTTCTCTCCCACGCCGAAGTTGGTTGCACTGGACCCGACTTGTTAATAGCAGTGCAACGCATTTTCGATCATGTGATAGACAACAATTGTTGATGTCTTAGCGCTCGACGACGAAGCAGAAGTTTTTGCAAATGTTTCCTCGCTGATTTTCTTCTGGTAAAAATCCACCGCCTTCATGCTGTGCAAAATGCAAGAGCTTGGATCGTTACAAACATTGCTGTTATGTTCTGCTGTCCCGAAGCCACTACACTGGCTTCCTATTTGAGAACACATTGGATACAACGTCATGTCATTACCATTCTCTGCAGCTACAGAAACATCCCAGGTTACTTACCTCTCTAATCTTTTTCAGAGTGCATGCAGTTCCGTTTTATCACCCATTCCCACAGGCACAAATAATCTACTTTTACGGAAGGCAAAACAGGTTTTTAACTTGTGCATGATGTTCTGCGCGTGTTTACCCACTGGACCTTGGTTACTAGTTTCATCCAGAGCTATTGCCCATTCTGTACTTTCCAGTCTGATGACAAGTCGTTTTTTGTTGTTCCTTGTATTGGGAATTATCAAAGTGAAGCACTACGGCCAGTTTTCTCTTGAAACAGCACATCAGCACGAACAAGTCACTACCCAATGTTAGAGATCCTTGTGTTATACATAGAGTCTTAATGCTTCAGTTTGTTTTCAAGCATTTTACTGTCACTTTCTTTCTATTCTTATCACATCTGATTGATCTTCATTTTTTTCTCATTTTTCGTCACATGAAATCAAAGATTGATCAGAGAAATGAACTGTTTCATGTCTTTTCATTTATGATTATAGACATGTTAGAAAGCAAAGCATGCAAGCAAGCACGTCCATGCACGTGCATGTGCACACAGATCTACTCTCACACACATCTACCAGCCACCTGGATACCAAGAAAAATTGACTGTACTTTGACTTTGACCTGCATGCATGCACACCCCACCGCCCTACCAGATAATTCACCACACACACACACACACACGCATACGCACACACACACACACACACACACACACACACACACACACACGCATACGCACACACACACACAGGCGCGCGCACGCGCCACACACACACACACACAGGTGCGCGCGCTCGCACACACACACACACACTCGCACACACACACACACACACACACACACACACACACACACACACACACACACACACACACACACACACACACATACACATTCACAGAGTAGCAAAACAACTAGCACTCGAACTCGTGATAGGTAAGTGAGAGGTTCTGAGAGCGAAGGATGTTTACCCTGTGTAAGTGTCCCAGGCAATAACCGTGGCATCCGGCCCTTTGTCTCCCGTGATCAACCAGCGCTTGTTGTCACTGACACAGATGCATGTGACGCAGTTCAACTGGCACACACACACACACACACACACCACACACACACACACACACACACACACACACACACACAAGCAAATGATTGCTTATTCAATGTACCGTCTGGAAATAAAAATTTGACTTGACTTCATACACACGCACGCACGCACGCACACGCACGCGCGCGCGCGCGCGCGCGCCACACACACACACACACACACACACACACACACACACACACACACACACACACACACACACACACAAATGCATATGATCTTCTTTTATTTTTAATAGAGAATAATTGATCGTTTTAACTATGTTGGAAACTAATTGTCCCCCTCTCCCCCTCTGAACACAGAAATAACACATTTATTCATTTTGTAAATGCCACATCAAATACAGATAATGACTTCTATCCTGCAAAAGATGAAAGGGGGAGGGGCATGATATTTTTACAAAACGAGACAATACTCTTGAAGTAAGAGTAAGGCTGCCTAGATGGCAACTCAGCTGAGCTGTCTCCACCGCCGCTGTCATCGGTAGGAGCTCCATGCAATGCCACCAGGGTTCGCCATCTTTGTCTGTCTCTGCTGAGTTCTACGATCTCCTGTAGCCCTCCCAGACCACTGATCTCTGATCAGAGTAGGATGTTGGTGGTCTGCCTCTTTTTCTTCTGCTCTCAACCCTTGCCTTGGAGAAGTGTCGTCATCAGATTTGTCAGCGTGTTTCTGTTTGCATGACCAGCATATCTCAGTCTGCGCTTCTCAGTGTCAGCTAACATTTACCTGGATGGCACGGACCTTTAAAAAACAGCCATGCACGCAAACTTCTCATCCTTTTTCTATTCTATTCTTTTACATCGAGGATAATGGAATAAACACTCATGTGCTTTTTTACATCCATTCCCTGTGTGTATGCAGTTTTGTAAATCTTGTCATCTGTTCCCAACGGCACACAATGGGCTACTCTTACGAAAAGCGGAACAGGATTTAACGTGTGCGCAAGATGTTCTGCGTGCGCTCGCACACGGGGCCTCGGTTTATAGTATCATCTGAAGGACTTTTGCGGAGAGTGGAGTCAGCACTGATGTTAACTCCAGGGGGAAAATCCCCTGGAGCGGGAATCAAACCTGGGTCATCAAATTGCGAGCGCAATGTTCTGACCACTAGGCTATCCCGTCCTGTGTGTACTTGCGGTCTCACAGGGATTCTATATCACAATGATGAGTAAAACAGCACACGTTCTGGGTGACCTCCCACTGGTGTTAAGCTGGGGAACGCCCAAACTCCTCCCCCACCTTCCCATCCCCACCCCACCCCACCCCCATCATCATTGAAGCGGTTGGACAAAGACTTACATGGCCCTGCAGGATGTACTGTTTGTTGTGGTCATAGTCGTACATGACAGCCACGTGAGAGCAGGCGTACACCACAGCACTCCGGCGCGTGTCCGTCAGGTTGTGCACTCCTATAGTGGGGTTCACGCCGTACGACCACACCACGTTCTGAAAAATGAGATACCTTGTTCCCTGAAGTCGAAGTGCGGCTACCTTAATTGTGGAGGTGGTGGGGGTGGTGAGGGAAGGGGTGGGTCGTGGGGAGACGGTTGTGTACGCAAAATCTCACCATTGGGGAATCTTGGAGCTCTAGCCGAGGAGTGCCCCCCCCCCCCCCCCCAATCTTGTGTATATAATACATAATCAAAACCATTCTCTATAACTATCTTTTAAGTTTATAAATCCAGTTTAATTTACCCTTTTCATCTAACTGATATAACGTTTTATAAGTTTTATCAGAGTCTCTGTTGTTCCATCTGAGTCTGTCTGTCTGTCTGTCTGTCTGTCTGTCTGTCTGTCTGTCTGTCTGTCTGTCTGTCTGTCTGTCTGTCTGTCTGTCTGTCTATCTATCTATCTATCTATCTATCTATCTATCTATCTATCTATCTATCTATCTATCTATCTATCTATCTATCTATCTATCTATCTATCTATCTATCCCTTAGTCTGGCAACCGTGGGGGCACCCCTGAAGACTTGATAACCAGTTCCCTCCATTCCTCTCTCTGTTCTGCCTTTCTCAAAGTTTTGTTGAGTTCTACGCCTGTCCATTCGCTGATGTTGTCCTCCCATCTCTTCCTTGGTATGCCTCTTTTTCTTCCTCCTTGGTCAGTGCCTTGCAGTATTGTTTTTGCAAGTCCTTTTGATCTTGTTACATGCCCGTACCATTGAAGTTTACGCTTCTTTACGACTGATAGAAGGTTTTCTGAGTCTATCTCGACCAAAAAAGAATACACCTTACAGATGAAACAATTTGTAATGGGTATCAGTTCGTTTCTCCACATACAAGATAACAATATTATAGGGTGTTTTTACAGATACAGAAATTTCTTAAGGGCAACTAAATGGACTTTCTCACTATGAATAGATGCTGCATCAAGTCCCCATACTTCAGCTTCATACAATGCCACTGGCTGTACTTGTGAGTCGAATAATTTCATAAATACACAAAACGAATAGTTGTTCAACTTAATTAACATCTCCATTGTGGAAATGAGAGCCCTCTTTGCCCGACAAGTAAGGTCTTTACAAGCAAACGTAAAGCTCAAACGTTTGAAAAAATATAGTCCTAGATATTTATATGCATTTACCACAGCCATAACAACACCGTTGAAATTTCATCATTCTCTCGCAGCTAGATAACTCCCTTTCCTGAAAAAATAATAATCCTCTTAGACAAACTGGCCTTCAGTTGAAGCTTACAGGCTGATCTTTGTAAACAATCTTATGATTTTCAAGACCTACTACAGTGTTAGATATCAGTGCAACAACATCAGCAAAAGTAGAATAAACAGTTCTAAGGCTTCATCATGAAAAGAAACGCCATGCTTTCCATATTCACGAACTTCTCCAGCTATTTATTAATAAAATTAATAAAGAAAACAAAACAGGGATGCATACATCCCCCCCCCCCATGCTTAACACCATTTGTACAATTGATACAATCAGTTAAAGCACACCCACACCCAGTTCCAGCTTTCACACTATTATACATGCACATGATACAAGTAAATATCTACCATAAATTCCAGTCTGTAACAAGCAGGCCAAATATACACTTTTATTGACAGAATCAAACACCTTTTCAAAGTCAATAAAGGCAATGCATATTTTACGATTTATACTACATTGTCTCTGTACACATGCAAGAAGTATGAATATATGATGCTCTTTAAAACAGCTTGGAAATTCGTCTGTTATGGTATTTGATGCCGTCAATACCTGCTGATTTTTTATTTTAGAATTATCTTATGGCTAGACTAGAAGAACTTAATTAATAAAAATTGGAAGATGAAATTCACAAGCTTCATCTCTTATTTAATTCTCAGCTACTTTATCAAAGTAAATATTTACAGAATCTTTGAGAGAGAGAGAGAGAGAGAGAGAGAGAGAGAGAGAGAGAGAGAGAGAGAGAGAGAGAGAGAGAGAGAGAGAGAGAGAGAGAGAGAGAGAGAGAGAGAGAACAAACAGCATTGACGACAGGACCAGGAAAGACACTGACCAGAGCACTTGAAGACATGGTGCCTTGGAGACCAGTGTCAGGGTGGTCAGTGACGGGTAGATGAGGCATGGAAATTGTCTTTTCGGGTTTGCAATTGTCCAGTAGGTCAAGAGTGGTTTTACCCAACAAACTCTCGTCTGCAATTGAAAACACCGAGGGAAACTGCTGACCATTATTTGCTGTCCTGCCCCATCTTTATCGTAGCCCGAGTTGATAGTAGTTTGCAACCTCCACCTACTTATAACACCCAATTTCAGTTTCTTTTGAATGGTGGCCTGCAGTTTCATACCGACACAAAAAACAGTGGTATTCTAAAATGTGCAGGAATTCATCTTCAAATCGCATTGGTTTTAGGCTCATAATGGCTCTAGGTGGTGGTTAGGTTCATAAATTAGCACATTGATTTGTTGTTGTTGTTTTTACAAGAGATAGCGCTAATTAAATTCCATGTATTATCATTATTGTTATTATTACCATTATTATAATGGTTATTGATGTTGCTACCATTGCTCTAGCTGTTCGTTCATGTGTTGTCGTGACTTAAACTGATGTAGATTGCAAAAGTAAAATAGTATTTGTATAGTGTGAATGAGATCTGAATGACATTATTGTGGTTTAATGTCATATGATTTATAAAAATAATATCTACTTAGTGCTTAAAAATGGAAGTGTGTCATGTTTACTTCTCTTGTCTCTCTACCTTCTTTTTCCCTCATGCGCTTTTCTTTTCTTTAAAAAAATTATTTACTCAATTTTTCCTTATCCTTTTCTGTTTAAAACATATCTAAAAGCAGTGGCCTTTGAAGTTTGAAGAAATCATTTTGCTATTTATCTATCTGTCTATCCCTTAGTCTGGCGACCGTAGGGGCACCTCTGAAGACTTGACGACCAGCTCCCTCCATTCCTCTCTCCTCAAAGTTTTTGTTGAGTTCTAGGCCTGTGGTCAAAACATTGCGCTCCCAATTTGACGACACAGGTTTGGTTTGATTCCCGTTCGAGGGGATTTTTACCCCGGAGTTAACATCAGTGCTGACTTCACTCTCCCCACAAGTCCTTCGGTTAAGACTATAAACCGAGGCCCGTGTGCGAACGCACGCAGAACATCTTGCGCACACGTTAAATCCTATTCCGCTTTGTGTAAGAGAATGATTTTGCACCTAATGAATATCAAAAGGGTTTCAGGGTAAAGTGTCACTACTTCTGTCTACAAGCTGCCTAATGTCAAATATGAACATTGCCATTACTGCTGATCACACTATACGCTTTTGGCTTGTTGATGTTATTTTGTATAAGCAAAAATGCACGACTTTGATTTGTTTTTACAAGACATAGCGCCATGTTCCATTTATTATTACCATCATCATCATTCTTCTTCCTCCTCTTCATCTTATCATCATTGATAAAACAAAGAAAACTTTATAATTGGCATTATGTAGAGTTAAAAATTTTGAAAGGCTACCAATGTTGAATTGAATTTTGAACGACTACCAACGTGTTGTTAGTCTGAAAGGCTTATACTGTGCACGTCAATTTTTTCCCCGTGGAAACTGAACCAGTTAACTTTTGCTGCCCAAAGGACATCACCTGGCATCCCCCCTTTATTCCGATTTTTCCTGTTTATTTTATTTTATTTTATTTTATACCACTCTATGTTACAGCAGATTTCTCTGCGAGAAGATCGGGGTACTCTCCCCGGGGAGAGGGCGTGGCCACAAGTGCAGCACTTACCCATTATATATATATATATATATATATATATATATATATATATATATATATATATAATATATAATAGTGTGTGTGTGTGTGTGTGTGTGTGTGTGTGTGTGTGTGTGTGTGTGTGTGTGTGTGTGTGTGTGTATATATATATCATCAGGCCGCCCTGGGGACTCCAACTCCCGATTTTTCCTCAGGGATGGTGTCTGAACACGACACCTGTGTGCCTGCTGGTTTTTTTAAAGTATATTTTTTAAATATAATATTGTCATCTGCTCCTACCGGCACACAATGGCATGCTCTTCCGAAAGTCGGAACGGGGTTTTAACGTGTGCGCAAGATGTTCTGCGTGCGCTCACTCACGGGGCCTCGGTTTATAGTCTTCATCTGAATGACCATCTTAGGCATCCACTTAGGTTTCCACCTTGGGCATTTTGTGAAGGGGCAGGCCACAAAGCATGATCACCATCAACGTCATTGTTACCATCATCATCTTCTTCCATCAACGGCCACAGTCTCAATACAGACCTTTGCCATTGTCTATTGCAGTATGAGGGTGATATGATAGAGAGAGAGAGAGAGAGAGAGAGAAGAGAGAGAGAGAGAGAGAGAGAGAAGAGAGAGAGAGAGAGAGAGAGAGAGAGAGAGAGAGAGAGAGAGAGGACAAGGCAAGGCAAATTCTTTTTTTTCGAGGATACTGAATATTAAAATAAGCACTCGTGTGCTTTTTTACATCCAGTCCCCGCCCTTATCAGGGATAAGATCAAGATAAAAGAGAGAGAGAGAGAACTGAACACTGAACTGATTTAATGTACATTGGCCATGGACCACAATACATTAGATTCAGCCAATTTTATTGTATTCATCAGAAATATGGGGCACAAACAGACTAGAACATATTGAAAAAATTCATTTGATGGCATGTAAAAGATTTTTAGGAGTACCTGTAAGAACGCCCAATAAGATGGTATATGGAGATTTAGGTAGATATCCACTTTATGTCAACTCATGTACAAGAACCATTAGATACTGGTTAAAACTATTGCAAATGGATCAGAATAGAATACCATATAATGCTTACTGCATGCTGTTCGAGTTAGATAGAAATGGTAAATACTGCTGGATTTCCAAAATAAGAGAAATTTTGTGTGAAACGGGTTTTAACATAGTTTGGATGCAACAAGGTGTTGGGGATGTACAACTTTTCTTACGTATGTTTAAACAAAGATTAATAGATATGTTCATTCAAGAATGGGAGGGGACTATAAAAGATAAAGAGAGGTATGAAAATTACAGATCATTTAAAAGTATTTTTGTAAAAAGAGGAGTATATAAACTCTATTGATGTCTACTGCTTTCGAGTCGCAATTACTCAAGCCAGATTTAATGTTCTACCCCTTAATAATAATGTATATAGATATAGTGAGAATAATCGAGAAAAAATGTGTCCCTTCTGTAAAACGAAAGTTGAAAATGAAGCCCACTTTTTATGGGAATGTTACGTATACCATGACTTGAGAGAAAGATTCTTAAGTAAATGTATCAATGTACCATTGCACGATCTGTTCAGTGGAACAAATGATGAGTACAGGCACAGTTTGTCTAGATATGTTTTTCATTCTATAAATAAAAGAGAGAGAGAGAGAGAGAGAGAGAGAGAGAGAGAGAGAGAGAGAGAGAGAGAGAGAGAGAGAGAGAGAGAGAGAGAGAGAGAGAGGGTAGTGAACTTCCATTCTGGTAGAACAATACCAATCAATCTTTTGCTTGTCTGTGTCTCAGCTGTCGACCAGACTAGAATCCCTGGGCTAGTAAATAAATTTCTGAACTAGTTTGTCTGTAAATGCTTTTAGCACTTGAGTGTGTGGTCTAGTAGTTAGATCTGAACACTCCCATACATGTTGAATAGGATTGCACAACCTTTTCCCTCTTCTAAATCTAGGAACTATTTTTCTGGTCAAGTTATTGTCGAAAGCGTGGCGCAACCAAGCTGATGCGTTCTTTTATGCTCTGTTAAAGCAAGAATGTAAATATACTAGTAACTATTTTAACTGCTGTAACAGTGCACCAAGCTGATGTGTTCTTTTGTGCTCTGTTAAACTTAAAGCAAGAATTTGAATATACTAGTAACTATTTTAGCTGCTGTAACAGTGTGACTGACGTTTTGATAATGTTAAAAGACTGAATTATGAAAAAAAAGTATAAGGCATTCAATGTGTCAAAGAAGTGAATGTGAAAAGGTTTAATTCAGAAGCCTAACCCATGTTACTGCTCTTTTTTTTTTTTTTTTTTTTTTTTTAAATCAGTTCCTAAGAGTTGACTTGAGCAGGAATTTTTTTTTCTCCTTTAACTGAACGATCACAAACCCAGACTAGATAAACATCCAGCGAATTGATTGTGACCAATTCGATTTTACTATTGCTTAGTATAGATATTTCATCAGATCAATCATCATTCCATTACACTATGTCAAATACTGGCCAAAACATTGTAGGCAACTATTTTTCTTATCTAAATTGTCCTTAACCTTTTTGATATCTTACACGTAAACATTTTGTATCGAAACACATCTTGGTCACATAACAGACCATGACACTACAAACTATACCACCCACAGTAAAAACTAGATCTAGATAGGCCTGCACAGTCCATGTGGAAATAGTTCAGCAAGAATTCTCAACTTCTACTCAAGAAAACCTGTAATTAGGTGTCAAATAATATGTAATTTGTTTTTACTAGTTGATCATTGTAGTCTTGATTATTTCACAACTGTCTTACATGCTTTCCATATTGACAGACAATGTAGATCTACCTCAGAATCCCAAATAGTGAAAAACCACCCCTCCTGCTTTTCTGGTCTCAAGACAAAGGTGTTGTCTGAACAATTACATTGCATAAAACACTAGTTTGCTAGAATTGATGTATGAAAAAAATATTACCGGGTCCTAGAGAATATCCCGCAACCAATTCATCGCTAGCCTCAGGATTATCCGAAGCTTGAGGATCTTGGTTTTCTGTCATTGTTGTGACACAAAGATCCCCGCTGGTTCCTGCAAATGGCGGATTTACTCAGCTAGCTGTGTCGTCAGGCAGCAACAGCCGTAAAACTGACCATGCCCCTTGACCCACTTTTACGACATTAAAGGTAAAGGTAAAGGTGTCCAATAACCTGTGCGGTCGTAGGGGAGCGAGGCGTCAGAGACCTCAGCTTCTCTCGGGATCAGCACATTGAGGGCGGCGCCCATCTCCTCTCCCTCGCTGCTTTACCTTCCCTGACCCTAAAGAGGGCAGGTACCCATTTACAGCTGGGTGAACTGGCGGAACTGTACTGTAGCCAAGGTGTACAAACGGTCACTAAATCCATTGGCAACCACGCTCGACGCTGCTTAACTTGACTGGAGGAAAGCGAGGGCTCTGACCACTATTGTCAGTTCTGCCTCAGGGTTGTGTGTGTGTGTGTGTGTGTGTGTGTGTGTGTGTGTGTGTGTGTGTGTGTGTGTGTGTGTGATGGAATATGCAGCGTCCTATCCCCCTCACCCACACACCAACCTACCCCCACCCCTCAGCTCACCCACCCCTCCATATACTCATCACCACCACCTACAACAATAACAACAAACTTATAGTTATGCTCAAACAAAGATTGTCTAAGTGCACAGCAGACTGTACTTTTCAAGTTTATTATTTTTTTAAAAAACGTACTTATTCTAGACATGGCTGAAATGAGCATTGGTGAACTGGTGCAGGTAAAGTGTTTAGATCTAACTTTGTGTACATCTTTCTATTGTTCAAAAAGAAACTTTTGGGAAAATGAAGTCAGTGAGTAAAACATACATCTGCCTGAAAATACTCCATGCAATATATATATATATATATATATATATATATATATATATATATATATATATATATATATATATATATATATATCGTGTAGTATATAATTATATGTATATACGGTATATATATATATATATATATATATATATATATATATATATATATATATATATATATATATTTTATATATATATATATATATAATTTTTTTGGGGGTGGGGGGAGGGTGTTTATAGTCTCACCGGAAGGATTTCAGTTCTAATAACTCCAAGGTACAATGCCCTCTTGGCCGAGAGAGTGGGGGGTATGCTGTGGGCAAGGCATCTCCACTATAATCAAATTTCTGCCCCATTCCCGAAATAGCAGCTGCCTCTTGTGCTGTTTTGGGGGGTCATCGTCGAACACGACGGACAAACATACAATACAATTCCGCTCCTCCGTGGTGGTTCGATCCTGAATCGTCAGATCACGAGCGTATGGCTCTAACCACTGGGCCATTCCGCTCTCTTTTTTTATGTAAAAGAAAATGTTAGTCCAGAGTTAAGGAAAAATTTAGATCTGAACTGTTCAGAGACTGTGAACTTTGGAAGTGGAATGGCTGAAATCATTAGCAAGGCTTCGTTTTATTTTGCCTTAAAAGAATGATGTAACTTTTTGACCATGTAATTTGATGATGTTGATTTTCTTGTTTAAAAAAAACAACACTTTGTGATGGCATAGCTGGAGGAAATTAGGTGGTGTTACTTTTGAGCCTGAAATGGATGTTATTAGAGTTGGTGAAACTGAATGAAGTGAAAGCCCTGGTATGGTATTGGTGGCGGAGGGGTGGTGGGGTATGAAATGATTTCTCTCGCTTGCGCAATTCACTGGAGTTTGTACAACAGTTTGTATCAAAAAATATATTAATGCTGTTCTTTAGTTCTGTTTGTCATTGTGTATTTGTTTGTCGGCGTGTCGGTATCTGCTAATTTATTTTTCTGTCTGTTTTGATCTGTGTCTGTCTTTAGCTATGTTTTTATGTGTTTTTCTCTTTCGCGCGCGCTCGCGCGCGTACGTGCGTGCTCTTGTGTGTGTGTGTGTGTGTGTGTGTGTGTGTGTGTGTGTGTGTGTGTGTGTTTGTGTGTGTGTGTGTATGTGTGTGTGACTATGTTTATCTCTTTCTTTTTAGTAGTGTGTGTGTGTGCGCGCGCGCGCATGCGTGCGTGCGTGCGTGCATGTGTGTTTGTTTGCGTGCGCGTGTGTATGTGACTGACTTTGTATTTATGTCCTTTAATTTCGTTCTCTGTGTAAAGCTCCGAGGTTCACCAATGGTGAGATTTTGTGTGTGCAGCTGGCTTTATCCACCATTAAGGTCGCAGCATTCCAACTTCTTAGATAGTGTCTAAAACACCACAACTATGTGCATACATTAAAAAAAAAAAGTATCTGTTTCTACCAGCACGAAATGTCCTACTCTTCAGAAAGGCGGAACGAGATTTTTACCGTTTGCGCAAGATGTTTTACGTACGTTTGCACACGGGGCCTCGGTTTACAGTCTCAAGCGAAACACTTCTATTATTTATTTATTCATGTATTTATTTGTTCTTTTATATCGAGGATAATGGAATAAGCACTCAAGTACTTTTTTTTACATCCAGTTCCCGTGTGTATGCAATTTTGTAAATCTTTTTTTTAGAGGAGTGGAGTCAATACTAAGGTTAACTCCAGGGTAAAATTCTCTCAAACCAGCACTTCTGTGGTGGCTCGATCCCCGGCCATCAGATCATGAGCAGTGCAGGGCCCCTCTGTCTGGTGCGCTCACGTCAGTCTAGCATTGGTGATCTCCTCAGTCTAACAAATCAGTCTAACATGAATGATTTCCCCAGTCTAGCATGAATGATCTCCCTAGTGTAGCATGAATGATCTCCCCAGTACAACATGAATGATCTCCCCAGTCTAGCATGAATGATCTCCCCAGTCTAGCATGAATGATCTCCCCAGTCTAACATGAATGATCTCCCCAGTCTAGCATGAATGATCTCCCCAGTCTAGCATGAATGATCTCCCCCAGTCTAACATGAATGACCTCCTTGTGGACTTCTGACCTTGAGGATTGGACCTTTAATTATTCCTTCTTTGATATCGAAGATAATGGAATAAGCACTCATGTGCTTTTTTCATCCAGTTTCCGTGTATATGCAGTTTTGTAAGTATTGTCATTTGTTCCCACCGGCACACAATGGCCTACTCTTTCGAAAAGCAGAACAGGATTTAACGTGTGCGCAAGATGTTCTGCGTGCGTTCGCACACGGTGCTTCGGATTATAGTTTCATGTGCACTTTTGGTAAGAGTGAAGTCAGCACTGATGTTAACTCCAGGGGAAAAATCCCTCGAACAGGAATCGAATTCGACATGACAAACCTAGGTATGATAGGGCACACAGCCTAGAGTGAGCGGCACGGGAACAGCAGAAGAGAAATGTCGCAGAAAATGAGGCATCCCCCCAAAAAGTACTCAATGCTGTGATTTAGCGTTTACATCTGGAATCTTTCGTTGCCCTCAGTCTAGCATTAATGAGCTTCTTGTGGACTTCTGACCCTGGGGATTGGACATAACAAAAGTAGGTATGATTGGGGCACAGAAACTAAAGGAGACGATTGGGCACAGAAACTAGTATTCATGGCAGAAAATGATCGAAAATGCGTGAAGTGCAATAAAGCAAAATTAGAGCAAAGTGTGCACTCATGTCAACCACGCAGGTCAATGTAATAAATGAGATTTATTTCTGTTCTTTCTGTATAAAACCATAGTTACGGTGATTAAAACAACAATCCATCAGGTCAACAAATAATGTTACCTCCGAAAAAATTTGCAAGGAAAATTTTTCAGATCCATGAGATAAACGTTAAATTGAAGACAAATGAGAGAGAGAGAGAGAGAGAGAGAGAGAGAGAGAGAGAGAGAGAGAGAGAGAGAGAGAGAGAGAGAGAGAGAGAAGAGAGAGAGAGAGAGAGAGAGAGAGAGAGAGAGAGAGAGAGAGAGAGAGAGAGAGAGAGAGAGAGAGAGAGAGAGGAGAGGAGAGCGCGCAGATAATTTCATATGACATATAACATATAACATGAACGTAAGAATCATCTCAAAAAATGTCCGGGGAGGATGTATTGAGCAAAAAATGACAAGCTATCAACAGCACACTAAAACAACAACAACAACAACAACAACAACAACAATCCCTCATCAGCAATGGAATTTACCAGATCAATGGTAAACTTTGACTCACTCACGAATATATATAACTAACACCAGCATGTATTAAAAGTCATGACAAGAAATACACGCAGAAATCAAGTACTGACAACAATGAAATAGATTACTCGTAATTTAAATAGAACTACACAACGATTCTGTGTGTAGTGGGACTACATAATCTACCTGTATATGCAACATCTTTATAAGCAAGAATGCACAGTAGGTATATGAACAAAAAGGAGAGGAAGAATCAACAAAACATCTTCCCCTACCACCGCCCACCCCCATCCCAACACCCAAAGAAACCTAACAATCTCGACCCCCTTCCTATTCAATGGTTAAAATACCAAAAAAACAAGAGCACAGGAAGACTAATCAAGTGTGTGCACTTCACCAAGGCAGGTGTAGCCCATTTTTGCACATACATGCCGGAGTACTTATAGTTATAAGCATTGCATGTTGTACTCCTTTCATCTATTGGTGCTACACTATTCTGAACGACAAAAATTTTGTTTAAATCAAGGAAAACAAGTGTAGGTAAAAGACACTAGTCCTAAAATAAAAACTGCGGCTGAATGAGTGACGCACTTTTTAAAATTCTTTTATATTCTTTTATATTCAACCATAATGGAATAAGCACTCATGTGCTTTTTTACATCCAGTCCCCGTGTGTGCACTTCATAAAGTGAGCACCACCACATGAACAACGAGATGCATTGGTACCCCCCCTCCCCCCCAAAAAAAATGAGAAAAATTTACATAGATAAAAAGCAGTCATGTACCTTAAGTAAAAACATCCACAAAAGAAAACAAATGTAAGAAAAGAAGTCAAGGAAGGAGACGGGGTAGGGGTGGGGTAAAAGAGGTTTGGAGGGAGGGGTATGGTGGGGAAGCTATGTCGAGTACATCACTTTCGCCTATGACTTTTTCAACAAACAATCAGCGACTGAATGTCTATGGTGAGAGATTAGCATTTGAGGCAAAAGAGAAAGATGTTACAACAAACACGTCAATCTAGCATGTCTGTGAAAAGCTTGAGAGATATGGGACAAACCTTTGCCACCCCCTCCTCCAAACAACCCCTCCCCCAAATCAAACCAAACCACAGAAACCATAACAAAACAACAACAACAAAACACCCTAATAACCATCCCGTGGTATTATGTTTTAATTGACATTTCTTCCGAATTCAATGTATTGTAAATTGTCGTCTACTCTACGAGTATATATTCTATCATTTCCTCTCGATAT
>CM060340.1:25250636-25253136 GCA_030674155.1 Stramonita haemastoma
CATCATCACCACAGCCACTATCGTCATCATCATCTCTCTCATCATCACCACACCGTCATCATCATCACACCACAGCCACTATCGTCATCATCATCATCATCACCACAGCCACTATCGTCATCATCATCATCCCTCTCATCATCAACACCACCAACACGTCATCATCATCGTCGTCACAATGTGACCACCGACGAACCTGTGCCTGAGAGATTTTGATTTTGTCCTTGAAGAGGGTCCAGATGACGGACTCGAAGCAGGGCGGGGTGGTCAGACTGCCCAGGTAACGGTAGTAGGCGCTGTTCCTCACACGCCAGATCAGATTCCACAGGGGGAAATAGTCGATATCCACCTTCGCGTCTGAAACACGTACCGACAACAATTCATTCAAAATCTTACACTTTACTTTACTCTATCCGTCCTCTTGTACCAGCTAGGGCGTCGAGGGGGAGAAAGAGCTTTCTTGTCTGCGGCAAGTTTGAAGGCCTGGGTGGGTGGGATGTTGTGGGTCTTCAGTGTTTCTTTTACACCCTCGATCCAGGTCTTTCGTGGTCTTCCCCTTGCCTTGTACCCGGATATCCTTGTTGTACGCTTTTTCAAATAAAAGGAGAAAGAAATTCAAATTCAAAAACGGTTTATTATCTCATAGAAAGAGAAATTCAAGCGGGTACAAGCCACACATTGAAACGGTAAACATGTAAACATATCAATACCACAGGACCCCCCCCCCCCCTCCCCAAACAAGACAGTAGCCGAATATCAGAACGCACACATCACAATATAAAAAGCACCCACAAATTAGAAATACCTCAGCCAGTCATGGACACACCCATTTAAAATCACCCTCATAATCGCACCATAATGCCTACACATCCACACTGACACATAGCTCCCACGCGAGAACACACACACACACACACACACACACACAGAGGCCGAATACAGTCTGTGATTGAATGTATATCACCCTGTGGGATGCGGGGGGGGGGGCTGTCCGTATAATTAGTATACCCTACCTTCTGGAAATTCTGTGTTAGGAATTTCCCCTCATCTACATTCTTCTCTCTGTTTCTGCCTTGTTCCTTTTGTTTCTGTCACCTCCTTATCTATTTTCTACCTTCCTGGTCTATTTTCCTACCTTTTTTCTAGAAACACTTGAAGGTAGCAATTCCCCTCCATACCAAAGTCGGATGTGTTGGGCCCGACTTGTAACGGCAGCGCAACGCATTTTTTGCTCAAATGACAGACAACAGTTGCTGCCTGAGCGTTCGACGAGGAAGAAGAATGTGTATGGACAATGACTAAACGTATGATTAATAGAGCGCATGAAAACTTCCACACGTAAGTGCTTTTGCAGCCAACAGAAGGAAAAACAAGACTTAAACGGTGGTGTTGGGAGTAGGGGAGGAGGTAGGGATAAATGATAGGAGCAACAAATTCACAAACAGAAACACACGTATAAACATACTTTGCAATCTCGCACGGACATGCATACGTAGGTGTGCGGGTGCACGCACATACGTGCGCGGCATGCACACACAAACATGGTTTTTGGAAAAAAGGACTTTATTATTGTCCTGTCTGACTACACACACACACACACACACACACACACACACACACACACACACACACACACACACACACACACACACAGACACATTGTATGCCAGAACACGAGGCATACATTTTCGTCATCACGAAAAACTTAAACAGTCAGTACAAATTGCTTTAGAACGGGTGACCTCCCCCTTGTGTGTGTAGTAACCCCCATGATTCCACAATCTAATTCATGATTGTACGTCTCCTCACCACTTTAAGACATTTTATTTCAAAGTGAACATTACAAATTTCTTCAAACCATTTAGAAGACAAAAGGCTGAGAATTTAGATCGCTCTGAATGCGTCAGACAAGAGTGCTAGTCTTTCTAATGGGGCGATTGTTTTTAACCCTGTTCCTCGGCTGGAGCTCCGATGTTCACCAATGGTGAGATTCTTGCGTATATGCGACGCTCCCCCAACATTCGGGTAGCCGCATTCCGACTTCGGGGATACAGTTGGGGATTGAACCTATCGCTTTTGCCAAGACAGTCAGAGGGTACCTCCCTGCTATGATTTTCAACGTCGTGGGATCTTTTGACGTGCACAAGTACACGGATCCGACAGGTTTAGAGTCTCCTCCCAAAGATTTAACATTCAGTTCGATTTTCACGTCCAACTGGGACGAAAGGGCCAGGCTGGGAATCGAACTCAGAACATCACGGTTTACTTGTTAGGCAGTGAGCGTCTTAACCATCCTGCCACCTTCGTTCTTTGATGTGTCGATTTAAGAACAGTCATGCAACAACGTTTCCATCCTGAGCATGTGTATTGTCACGGTGGCTTCGCGGTGTGATGAGTTGAGACAAAGAGCAGAATTTATGTAGCCCAACGGTACAAAGCTAGGGAACGAACATTGACAACAACAATAACAACAACAACAACGTCGTCGTCATCATCATCA
>CM060340.1:25258136-25260636 GCA_030674155.1 Stramonita haemastoma
GCGTGCGTGTGTGTGCACGCGCGTGCGCGTATGTGTGTGTTTGTGTGTGCTGTGTGTGTGCAACAAGCGCGGCGTCCGTGTGTGGGTGGTGTGTGCGTGTGCGTGCGCGGGTATGTGTGTGTGTGTGCGCCTGTGTGTGTGTGTTTGTCAATCAATCAATCAATCAATCAAATTTTTATTTCCAGATGGTACATTGAGTAAGCAGCGATCTGCTTTTTTCCATCAAGCCATCTATCTAAAGAAAAGAAAAGAAAAAAATCAAAACAATAGCAAAAATCAAATCCAAAACAAAACAAAAAGCCAACAAAAAACAAAGCAGAAAATCCCTAGCAAACAAAAAAGCCAACGAAAGAAAGAAAAGGGGAAAAAGCAAACAAACAATTAAAACAACAACAACAAACATTTCACCAACATTAACTTGCTAACATGATTTTAACAACTTTAAAATAAACTATGCCTATAAATAATACAAGCAACTACTATAACAACAACCAAAAGAGAAAATAAAATAAATAAAATAAATAAATAAAATAAATTAAATTTTTTTTTTTTTTTTTTTAAATCTACTCAAAAGCCATACACACATATGCACACACACACACACACACACACAACACACACACACACACACACACACACACACACCCGTGCACCTACACACACACACACACACACACACACACACACACACACACACACACACACACACACACACACACACGGTTTGCGCTCTTCCACTCAGCTCGTATACTCGTAGGTACATGCACACATTTAAAGTCTTTTTTTTAAAAATCATATAGTGTCAAAAAAAAACCCCAACAAAAACACACACACACACACACACACACACACACACACACACACACACACACACACACACACACAAAACAGCTTATATCAATTACAATGTAACCAAAAAACATTATTTAAGACTTAATAATAATAATAATAATAATAATAATATATAATAATAATATAATGAAATAATAAAAATATTTTTTTTTTAAAATAAATAAATACAACAACAACAAAAATTTTAAAAATAAATAAGTAAAAAAAAAAAAAATCTATAAGCAATTTATGTCAGATTACAATATCTCTATACTTCAATTCATACTTTATATTTTTAAAAGAAGATAAGGAAAAAACAACAAACACAACAATACCTTATGATAATACCCATCATCACTGAGAGGAAATAACATATACGCTAACAAACATACAATCAAACAAAAGAAAAACAAAAACAAACAAACAAACAAAAAACACATAAAAACACACCAAAAAACAAACAATCAAACCAAAACATCAAAAAACCAATCCACACGGATTATATATTAGAAGGAAGAAAAGAAAAAACAACTAAAGCAACAATACCATATGATAATACCCATCACCACTGAGTGGAATAACATAACAAACATATGGGCATGCACACATTTAATTTTTTTTTTTTTTAAATTGTGTGTGTTTGTGTGTGTGTGTGTGTGTGTGCGTGCGTGCGTGCGTGCGTGCGTGCGTGCGTGCGTGCGTGTGTGTGTGTGTGTGTGTGTGTGTGTGTGTGTGTGTGTGTGTGTGTGTGTGTTCTTTCCTTATGACTTAACCCTCTCTCCTGTGATCCTATCCCACTTTCACCAGGCTCCAAAGTACAGGTAAAAGCTGAACACCTTGAAGCAATTCAAAGTACAGGTAAAAGCTGAACACCTTGAAGCAGTTCAAAGCTTCTGATATCACACAATGCTAATCAAAATCATCATCCTCGCTTTTATATCATTATCGCAACAATTCAATGACAGCGTCAAGGACGACAGTGATGATAATGATGACCGTGCTACTGACAAGCAGTTTGACGAAAAAATCGAACTGAATGTCAAAGTCATTCGGTTGAGACTATAAACCGAGGTCCCGTGTGCGAACGCACGCAGAACATCTTGCGCACATGTTAAAACCCCGTTCCGCCTTTCGGAAGAGCCGACCATCGCGTGCCGGTAGGAGCGGATGACAAAGTTATATATAAAAAAACCCAGCATGCACACAGGTGTCGTGTTTAGACACCATCCCTGAGGAAAAATCGGGGAGTTGGAGTCCCAGGGCGGCTCGGGGCTGTATATGGCAACGTCCTGGTGGCTTCTGCGACGGTACTGGAACCATTCGTATCGGTCACTGCCTTTCCAATGGATCATTCCAGTGTCTTGGAGAGGGGGAGTCTGCTGCATGGGTAACAGCTTGCCCTCCATACTTACTTACCCAGACTTTGCGCTCTAAAGACTAGACACTAAAGACTAGAGCGCAACCCCATAGTCTTCCGGGACTGATGGGTGCTTACTACTACTACCGCTACTGACGACGAGAATTATTATTATTATTATCATTATTTTGACGACAATGACAACGATTACCAAAACGGATTTTGATGTTGATTATAGTATTGATGGTAATAGAAAATTATCATTATTTTGACGACAATGACAATTACCAAAACGGATTTTGATGTTGATAA
>CM060340.1:25268136-25305636 GCA_030674155.1 Stramonita haemastoma
CAGATTTCTAGCAGTCAAAAAGCTTAACTCATGGATACAAAACGTCATTGATGCTCTGTATGACTGAACAAATCGTCTATTGAAACCAAACTGTCTCTTGCCTGACAGGCCCAATACCTCTCCCCTACGCGTTTGGCTGTATGGCATGTCACTGCTGCATCCAACATTTCAAACGAGAAAATCTTATGGTAGAATACTTTGTACCTGGAATTAACATGCGTAAAAGGTAAAGGTGTCCCATAACCTATGTGGTCGTAGGGGAGCGAGGCATCAGAGACCTCAGCTTCTCTACGGGCCAACATATTGAGGGCGGAGCCCATCTCCTCTCCCTCGCTGCTTTACCTTCACTGTCCCTAAAGAGGGCAGGTACCCTTTTACAGCTAGGTGAACTGGGGGGGGGGGGGGGGGGACCGTTACTGAAGCCAAAGCGCGCAAACGGTCACCATCCAAATGGTGGAACAGGTTTTGACTTTTGAGCAAAGTGATCTTTATGCGCTCGCACACGGGACATCAGTTCATAGTCTCATCATGCATCTTTAGGATGCTTAGGGAAGTGGAATCGGCACTGATGTTAACCCCAAAAGGGAAAAATCCCCTTAAACAGGCGTCTCGTGGGTGGCTCGAACCCAGGCCGTCAGATAATGAGCGCATCGCTCTAACCACAAGGCTCTCCTGTCCCCACAAATCGGAGATTGCCTTGAAAAGCGCAGTCAAGGCTTCCTTTGCCATGGTTAGAAGCCTGCTGTGAGCAGTTTAATGTCCGGGTTTTTTGTTTTCGTTGCAGTTTCTCAGGATGATTACATAAATACAGTGCATTGAAACAGCCTCCTCTGTCTTTTTACAGAGCTTCTTGCCACGGTTATTGCACTCTTGAGTGTGTGTGTGTGTGTGTGTGTGTGTGTGTGTGTGTGTGTGTGTGTGTGTGTGTGTGTGTGTGTGTGTGGTGCGTGGTCTGCGTGCGTGCGCGCGCGTGGTGGTGCGTGCGTGCGTGTGTGTGAGTGAGAGTGAGTGAGAGAGAGAGAGAGAGAGAGAGAGAGAGAGAGAGAGAGAGAGAGAGAGAGAGAGAGAGAGAGAGAGAGAGAGGGGCATGTTTCTTTGTTGCTCTTTAGCAGTTAGCGTATAAAATGTTTACACAACATCCAAAAAAAATCCCCACGTTCATGTTGCCATAACAAAACTAGGGTGTCGACCGCATTATTTTAACTGTTTCTTTGTTTTCTTAACCTACTTATGAATTAAAAACATCTAATGGCCTTATAATGTCTGTTGTGTGTCTTAATTAAAGCTTTTCAGCGTTTTCATAACCTACTAAATTCTAACGCGGAGATTCATTTCCATGCACTATTTCAAAAAAAAAAAAAGGAAACTGAAAAGTACTGTAAAGAGACAGACGGGAAGAGATATGAAGCGGCAAGGTCAGTGGTCCAATACTTATGTGCAAGCTTGTTTCAAATGATTGTTGTTTCTTTTTTTTTTTTTAAAGACAGTTACAGAGACTTGGAAAGTAAAACATCATGCACCATTTCTGATGATTCCGTTGCAAATGTAATCTTCCCCGTTAATGGATCGGTGGTCTAGAGGTAACACACCTGCCAAGAAGTCTGGATCAGAAGTGTGCGATGGTTCGATCTCCGTTTGGGCTTGAAAAATTTCCCCCGTCCATTACACCATGAGTGGTGGTCTGGGTGCTAGTCTTTCGGATGAGACGATAGGCCGAGGTCTCGTGTGTTACACATAACTATTTAGTTCACGTAGAAGAACCCACGGCAACAAGAGTTGTCCCTGGCAACATTCTATAGAAAAAGCCACTTAGTAGGGAAACAAAATATAGTTGCAGACAGGAAAAGAAAAAAAAAAGGTAGCACTGCTCTTGTGGCGACGCGCTCTCCCCTTGGGGAGAGAGACTGAATTTCACGCAGAGAAATCAGCGTGACTGAAAGTGTATAATATAAAAAAAGAAGTTTCCAAATATTAAATGTATCTAAATTAATGTATTGACTTCTCTTTCTGTGTCGAGTGTATTTAGTACATGTTACGCGCTCACGTACAATATGTGTGTTTGTGTGTGTGTGTGTGTGTGTGTGTGTGTGTGTGTGTGTGTGTGTGTGTGTGTGTGTGTGCGCGCGCCGCGCGCTACGTGTGTGTTATGCGCGTCTGTGTGTGTATGAGTACTGGTCCATGCATAATTAATTGAAATATTAAGTATCTCAAGATAATTAGGCTTTGCGTACTGAAAGGACGCGAAGAAAGATAGAGTGAAGAACACACACACACACACACACACACACACACACACACACACACACACACACACATACATTCACACACGTAACACACACACACACACACATACACACACACACAACACATACACACTAACCCACCTCACTACACACACACACACGGAAACCCACCACACCACCACCGCGCCCCCCACACCACACGCGTACAAACGTAGGTGGATTCGAAGCTGCAACAAATTTGCTTTGAGTCCTCGAATCAAGCACAGCTGTGGTGGCATTGATTTGACTGACTTCTTGCTCGTCACCTGGTAATTATAATCTTTACAACTAAGCCTATGTCCACACGTTTTTTTTTGTATGCGACAACAAAACAAACATTCCACCATGGTCAAAGATCTCTTTAACCCATTCTTACTCGCAATCGCAGGCACGTTGGAGCACTCAACAGACAGACAAACGCTTAATAAACACGAATAACACAATAACACACACACACACACACACACCACGCACACACACACAACACACACACATCACGCACCACACACTCACACCACACACACACACACACACCTACTCCACCACACCACACACACATTTTTAATTTACAGATGCTATTTTATTCCCTTTTAGAAAATCAATGTGCGAACGACCCACACGAATTTCTCTTGATCTGAATATCAAAGTATCAAAGTATGTATGCATGTTTGTATTTACACTACTTTGGTATGGGTGTATATGGTTTTACCTATCAGTTTGTGTGGTGCAATACACAGCTGATGGGAGCGCCTTCTTCAATACAGAATCTTTCTTCATATAGTGGGATTCTCTAGTACACTACTGTGTACCTAAAAATGAAAAAAAAAGTACGTACCTACATAAGTAGGTCCTTATTCGAACGGAATTCCGATACGGTATACCACTTGTCTCGATTACATTTTTTGGAGGGGTGGTGGTGGTGGTGGTGGTGGTTCCTTTTTTATAACCTTTTTTAATGCTGACTATGCATATTGTTATTCACAGTACTGTTGAAGTTCATACTAAAAGCAGACTTGGTTCAGGCTAAAACGGTGTCAGTTATTAATGTAAGCTAAATGCCAAAGCCTTTATTACGATGTTATTATATTTCGATATGTCATATTGTGACTATCTTCAGCCATGACAATTGGAAAAAAGAAAATGAAAACCCTCTGAAGTCGGATATGGCTTTGTATATGTCACTTACTTGACTTATGCCTGTGGATTCCCGTGGGAACATAGGGCCACAACAACACTCCTCCAACGGACTCGGTTCTGGGAGATCCTCTTCAGCTCGGCCCATGTCATTCCGGCTGCTTTCGTCTCTGCTTCAATGCTTCTGCGCCAGGTCTGTTTTGGTCGGCCTACTTTCCGCTTCCCTTGTGGATTCCAGTCAAGGGCCTGCCTGGTGACATCTGAAGCAGGCTTGCGGAGCGTATGGCCAATCCATCCCCATTTCCTTTTCTTGATCTCCGTGTCAATTGGAGCGTGTCTGGTCCTGTCCCATAGTTCTTCGTTTGAGACTACTTCTGGCCACCTGATACCAAGGATGTTCCTAAGACATCTGTTGGTAAATGTCTGGAGTTTGATATGTCAAAGTACCCGAAAAGAGTCGTACGCGCAAACTTCTCATCTTCCAGTGTGTACTTAACAGTCTCACAGGTGATTCCCAGGTGGGATGAGTGAGACAGAGTGAATGTTCTGAGTGACCCCCAGAATGTTAAGCTAGAGAACGCCCAACAACATCTTACTAAATGTAAACAGCATGCAAATTTTCTAGATGACTCGTTAATTTTGCTTACCTCCCCCCAAATTATTGTTGGCTGAAGGTAGTGAGTAAAAACAACTATTAGCTTTGTATTCGATCTTCAAAGTCATTGTAACAGGATTTTTTCTGATTATGTACAGCTGTTATTAAGGTATGACTGCTTTTAATGGTAACTTTACCATTTGGGAGAGAGAGAACAAACTTGAGAAACGAACGGGAAAATATGTACGTGAAGGATTTACGTGTACAATTACATCGGGCAAGATTCAAAACATAGGTATTAACGAAGCATGGATGATTCTACTATCATAAAAGAGAACAAAAATCATATGAACAATATTCTCAATGAAAAGTGTATATTTGGAACAGTTCTATTCCAAATCACGTGATAAACACGGTAAGCGAAGAATTTTTTGTAAGGAAGTGAAATAAACAGTTATTTTCACATTCCTAAAGTGTTTTTTAAATTAATTTTTAAACATTCTTTTATATCGAGGATAGTGGAATAAGCACCCACTGTGCTTTTTTAAATCCAGTCCCCATGTGTATACAGTTTTGTAAATCTTATCTGTTCCCACCGGCACACAATGGCCTACTCTTACAAAAAGCAGAACAGGATTTAACGTGTGCGCAAGATGTTCTGCGTGCGTTTGCACAAGGGGCCTCGGTTTACCTCATCCGAAGAACTTGTGGGGAGAGTGGAGTCAGCACTGATGTTAACTCCAGGGGAAAAATCGTCTCGAACGGGAATCGAACCCGGGTCGTCAAATTGCGAGAGCAATGTTCTGACCACTAGGCTATCCCGTCCCCCGTTTGAATTGAATTGAATTGAAGCAGCCTATAGGATATACGCAACATCTAAGTTTCCTGCGTGCAAACACACACACACACACACACACACCGGAGACCACACACACACAGACACAAACACACGACACACAGACACACACACACACATACACACAGGGTGTTCACGAATACATACTTACACGCTTGCATATATATGCATGCAGGATAGAAAAGGAAGGAGGAAGGGAGGAGAGGTTTACAAAGCCCAGGCATTAAGCACGTTTTTTTTATGCCAGTACCGTTACCGTATCGTAAAATTTTATCTCTCCACAAAAAAGAGCTCTTAGGTAACTGCGACATGCAAGGTCATTTTTCTTTCTGTCTGTGTCCTTCTTCCTCTTTCTCTCTCTATCTCTTCCTCCTCCCTCTATGCACACACACACACAGTTGACCTGATCTGTTGTTACACACAAACCCGTTTTCATTTCTTTGATTAAAGCTTCTTATTTGTCGACTGTCTGCTCCAGCCTGCGTGTTACCGCATGTTACAGAACACACGAACGCATGTAGTTAAAGCACGTTTAGCCAACACTGTGTTGTATATAGAGGATGTTTACACTGTCTGTTGAACCACTGTGCGAAGAACGTCATTGCTGACACGTCATGGAGAATAAAAAAGATTTTCCAACATCAAATTTTATTTGAAAGAGAGCGAAATAAGAACAAAAATCTATGCTGTATGCTGTGCACATCCCATTCTTAAACTCTACACAGCCCGAAATTCAGAATACAGCTACCTTTATGGTAGGCAAATACGGTCGCACACGCAAAAATCTCACCTTTGGTGAAATTCGGAGCTTTAGTCAAGGAACGGAAAGCAAACAAACAAACAAACTCGACACGTTTTTGCCTTCAAGACCTTTCGAAGATACATGGATTGAAATTCTTTAACCCTGAGGAAATGTCGCACTGCACTGAACATTTCCTGTAGTTGGATCATATTCAGTGCGGCTACCCAACTACGTTACTCCAGTTTTTCTGTCTTTGTTTAAAGCCCATCATGGCACTAAAACCTGTCATGGCTTGGCCAGTAACAACGCACAATACCTTCTTCATGATCGTCCTGCAAGGACATGGTGAGGGGGACGTTAAGGAGAGAGGCATCACAAGAATTGGACCGACAACATTAAGCACTGGACAGTGCTGCCCTTTACCTAAGTTACGTTCGCGCACGGGACCTCGGTTTATAGTGTCATCCGAAAGACTTTTGAGGGAAGTAGAGTCGGCACTGATGTTAACGCTAGGGGAAAATATCCTCTTGAACGGAATTTGAACTGGGCTCAGCAGATCGCGAGCGCAATGCGCAATCCTTTAACCACCAGGCTATTCCGTCCTCTTGATAGACACCGGTGAAGTATCTTGTGGGGAAAATCTTCTTCTCCGTACATGTCTTCCTGATGACTATCAGAGTCAAGGGAACCATGGTCATCATTGAAAAAGACAATGATACACTTGAACATCACAAACATAGCCTTAGATGTGCGATCCTTTGCTCGCATCCCAAATAAATCGTCTCTGTTTTGATGTAATGAATTATTTGGAATTGGTATATAAAGTGAAGCAAGCGGCAAACTTAGAGCTAAATCGTGCTAAATCAAACAAAAAAACCTCGAAAAAATACATGTAAATGCATTCAATCATGGGCATTTTTTAATGAAATGCATGTCTCTTCACCTCGATCAGATGTTGTATGACAGCTAAAAAAAAAATAAAGAAAAAAGTGTGATATCATCATCGATCTAATCACAATGGGGCATGTCACTCACATGCACTCGTTTTTGGGGGGTCGATTTTCAAAATCACTCACACGTGTTCATGTTTGACAAACTGCCCTTATTTTTCTTTCTTCTCTTTTTTCTCGACATTGGTCTGGGTGAACAAAGACAATCAATCAGTCAATCAAACGAGCAAGATCAGAAGAAGTGTGCATTGTTAACCTAACCTCAGTACACCGTTTTCCTATAAAAAAAAAACACGCATAAAAAACACACCAAAATTCAACCCCTCTTTTTCACCTTAATCGTTCAGGGTGAAACCTATCTGGGTTCTTGCAACATTTTTTTTTAAAATAGTGAATATCCTATTACAACTGTTTGACTCTACCCGGGTGGGAACTTTTCTTCTGTCAGTGACCCCCTTACCTCAGCATCTTTAAATGCAAATGGCGCTCAGGGTTGTCTATTTATGGGGAAAGCTCCCAATTATTCACACAGAGCAGACACCTTCAACCTGCTGCTGGGTGTGTTTAGGTAGACCTGGTTTAATGACATAATGATAGGTGGCTGTTTTTGGGGTGCATACCTTCATTCATATTCAGTCAGGGTGGATGGCAGGTGGTTCGTGATTTCGGTAATGATCGTAAAAAACGATACTTCAACTGACATGCGTTGTGAATTTGGACGAATCAGCAAAAGCATCTCCTTCATTCATATTCTATAAAGATTGATGTCAGATAGGTTATATTTCGGTAATCTCATAAAAAATGACACTTGCATTGATATGCATCTTAAATTTGAACAGTTCAGCATAATGCAGGGTTTTCGTTTCTTTTCTTTCATCTTCTTTTTTCTTAAGCTCTCCAAACATAGCCCACTGTTCTTGTATGCACATCAGTGCACGCACTCACTCCTGCGTGGCAAACTAGCAGGATCTGCTTTGGACAAAGATGACCTTAACTGTGCCTCATTTTTCTATGCACGAGAACTTTGAATAGGACACGAAAAATTTTTTTCCATTGCTGAGTTATAAATATGGTTTGAATAATCTTAAGAAAGCTAACATGGCATCTATTTTCAGGTCAAAATCATATCCAAAATGTGATTGTTTTATTGTTTGGCATCACATCACCTGAAACTAAAATATACAGCTAGGTAAAGCTAGGTTTCTTAAACAAAGGTTGCCACAGAAACAGCTCAACATGGCCAACAAAGAAAAGAAAAAAAAAAAGAAAAGAAATAACCAAACATTTTCTTGCGTGTTGTGTTTTATAAACGGCCCATGAATTTTCCTAACTATTGTCATGTTCTTGCAACATTATTCTGCCAGAACAACCAACCAATAAATCAACACAAGAAAATCACAAGAAATAAGTAATATCTTCACATCACTACATTCTCTTCCTATAAAAAAAAATCAACCCTTCTTTTTCACTTCTCTCATTTAGGGTGCTCCAATAAGGATTCTTGCAAAATAGTCCTATCCGTTTGACCCTACCCGGGGTGGTAACTTTTCTTTAGATTTAGATTCAGCCTTTTTCTTTGCTTGAAGACCCCCTCACCTCGGAGTTTTTAAATGTAGTTGGCAGCATAAAGGTGTCTATGGTAAAGCTCTCAAATTATTCAGGCAGGATTGACACCGCTTCACCTGCTGTCTAGTGAAATTGGGTGGGCTTAGTTTAATGACATAATGATGGACAGCTGGGGTGCATCTTCTTCATTCATATTCTACGGAGACTAATGGCAGGTGATTCGTGATTTTGGTAAAACAAAAAAAAAATACCGATACGCATCGTAAAACTCGACAATTCAGCTTAATACTGTTGTTTTTCTTTTTTTTCTTTTCCTTTCTTTACTTCTTTGTTGTCCATGCACAGCCAAGTACCCTTGCATGCACTCAGTGTGTACACTCACTCCTGCATGCGCAGTTTGCAGAATCTGTTTTGGAAAAGATACGTTGTTGTGTCTCCTTTCCTCTGTATTAGAACTTCGACTAGAAAATTTACATGCTTCTTTCATTGTTGGTTTCTAGAGATTGTTGCATACAAGTGTTGTTAAAATACAAGTTATTAAGATCAGAAGTTTTTTAACTGAAATCATGTCCAAAATGTGTTGATTGTATCGTTTATATTGTCTGGCAACACTAAAAACTGCAAGAGATGCAAAATTAGACTTCCATGAGGGTGCTTCTAGAATGCCAACAAAGTGAAATAATAACTAAACTTTCATTCGTGAGTGTGTTTATCTTAATGATACAGTGTCCCTTTTTTTAAAAAATTTATGTCCCTTAACTACGTGTGTGTTTGTTTGTTGTTGTTGTTGTTGTTGTTGTTGTTTTTAACTATTGTTATATATCCTCGGCTGCTTTTTGGCTAAACAATCAAACAATCAGTCAAAGAAAGAAAGAAAGAAAGAAAAATCACATGAAACGAGCGTTGTTATCTCATCATCAGTGCACTTTCTCTTCCTGAACAGTTTAGTCCCTCTTTCTTCACCCCGTCGTTCAAATTGCCCCAGTATGGTTTCCTGCAGCATGTTTTTAATGTGTATCCTATTACACCCGTTCGACTCTACCCGGGGTGGGAACTTTTCTTCTGTCACTGACCTCACCTCAGCGTCTTTGAATGCAAATGGCTGCACAGGGTGTATATCTATGGGGGAAGACACCCAATTAAACAGGAGGAACTGACGCGGCTCAACTTGCTTGTTGGTGCATTTGGGTGGGGTTGGTTTAATGACATGATGATCGGTGGCCGTTTTCCGGGTGTATTTCCTTCATTCATATTCTGCCAGGGTGGATGGCAGGTGGTTTGTGATTTTGGCAATAGTCGTAAAAAAGACATGCATTGTGAATGTTGGGCGACTCAGCAAGCGCATTTCCTTTATTCATATTCTATAAAGGTTGATGTCAGACACTTCGTCATTTCAGTAATAGTCATACAACAAATGACGCAATGATATGCATATAAAATTGAAGTGATTCAGCATTTTTTTTCTTTCTTTCTTTCTTTCATTCCTCTCTCTTTTGTTCTTTTATCTACTTTTTTGCTTTATTTTCGTGGTTTTTTTTTTTTTTTTTAAAAGAACATTTTTCCTGTTTGCAAACAGAAACGCACAGAAAAATCTGATGACGACAGTTCTCCTATGTAAGATTGAGGGAGAAAAAAAAAAGAGGCAGACCACCAACATCCCACATTGTCAACAACACTGAGACCAGTGGTCTGTGAGGGCTACAGGAGACGGTAAAACTCAGCAGAGATAGGGTGAACCCTGGTGGCTTTGCATAGAGCTCCTACAGACGACAGCAGCGAGGGAGACAGTTGACATTTTCAAGCATGCGAAATACGAACACACATGTCTGTACTAATCCTAGCATACACAATTATATGATACGTACAAACTATGATAACCATACTTGTATCTTGGTTACGTTTTTCAATTTGTAAAACTTCAAATAACAAGTACATAATCTTTCTTCATTGCTGTTTTTTAAATAGTAAACAATGCAAGACAATATATACCATATAGGATTTATGTTAACTGTGTATGTTTGTGTGTGTGTGTGTGTGTGTGGTGTGTGTGGGTGTGCGTGTGTGTGTGTGTGTGTGAGGAAGAAGAGAGAGAGAGAGAGAGAGAGAGAGAGAGAGAGAGAGAGAGAGAAGAGAGAGAGAGAGAGTGTGTATGTATATATCTGTGTTAGTGTGTGTGTGTGCGCGCGCGCGTGCGTGTGTTTGTGTGTGCATGTGTCAGTTTGTGTGCGCCCGCACGCATGCACACATGGGGTGTGTTCGTGCGTGCCAAGCATGTGGGTCTCTGCTTTATTACGACAGAATGGAAATCAAGCTAACCCTATCTAGGTGCATGTCCCCCCTGTGTGAGCAATAAAAATGGCAGACCCGGATGCATGCTGCTGCTTTACAGTGGCGGTTGAAACCTTATGCATGTCGTCTGACTTACTTAAGATGTCATCATAATGCCCCTATCCCTCCTTCCCCCCCCCCCCATGCGCATGGGCGCGCACGCATATACTCACATACCTCTCTCTCACACACCCACACCCACACACTCCCCCTATCTTTCTCTCTCTCTCTCTCTCTCTCACTTTCTCTCTCTCTCTCTCTCCTTCACACACACACACACACACACACACACACACACACACACACACACACACTCACTCACTCACACTCTCTCTCTCTCTCTCTCACACACACACACACACACACACCACACACACACACACACACACACACACACACACAACACAACAACCATAATAAAATATATTATTCGGTCTGTGATTGTGTGGCAATACTGCATAGGCAACTGCATATGGTTTGTTACTTCGTCCACATTACACTGGTTTACCCCCCAAACCAAAATTCGACCCCATGCTGCTCTTTGCCTGTAAAACTTCATGCCTGCAAGATGTTATTTTCATAATGTATAGTGTTGTGTGTGTGTGTGTGTGTGTGTGTGTGTGTGTGTGTGTGTGTGTGTGTGTGTGCGTGCGTGCGTGCGTGTGTGCGTGCATGCGTAAGCATGTGTGCTACGTGTTGTTCCTTTTAATGCAATTTTTCCAAGATTTTTTTTTCAAATAAGCAATACAGAATTATGTGCTAAATCAATCATACACAACACCACACAACACAGAACCACACAAACACGTCCGCTCCTGAGTGTATACGCACGCGCACGCCACGCACGCGCACACACACACACACACACACACACACACACACACACACACACACACACACACACACACACACACAAAATACTCACACAAAACACACACACACTACTCACACAAAATACACACACACACAAAATACACACACAACAACACACTGCATACCTTACTCTGAGAATCACCCTCTGATGAACAACCTCTTTTATCTGCAGTATAATCTAATCTCTCTGCCTTCTCCTCTCTCTCTCTTATCTCTCTTACTCTATCTCTCTCCTCTCTCTCTCTATGTATGTATGTATGTATGTATGTATGTATGTATGTATGTATGTATGTATGTATGTATGTAATGTATGTATATATATATATATATATATATATATATAATATATATATATATATATATCTGTCCCGATGGTGCGTTACCTTGACGTGGTGGGATGGCTTGCGTGTTCTGTTTGATCCCCAGAGCTATGTGGGCGGGGGCTTCGGCCTCCGGCAGGTTCAACCATGCTCAACAGGTCTGTGGGGTAGGAGCCAGACTAAATTTGCACCCTGGTCCTCCAGGTTGGGGGTTGTGCTTTGGGTTAACAACCCATTCACTTAAAAATCAGTATGTTACAGAAACCACAACAATATCTCTAAACAGCGACCTGGTTGGGGGAGAGTCCTCTCTGGCAGAGTCTATGACGCGAGCTGGTGAAAGCCTTCGGGAAGCCAGTGCGCCGACAACTCTTCTGTCAACCAAGTCAACAACCAGGATAGGGACCTGGAACATCAGAACCCTATATGAAACTGGAAAAACAGCACAGGTATGTAGAGAAATGCATAGGTACAACCTGAAGATCCTTGGCCTGTGCGAGACTAGATGGAATGGAACGGGACGGTCAAGACTAGCGAGTGGAGATACCATCATCTACTCTGGACAGGAGGAAGGCCAGCCCCACACACATGGAGTAGCGCTGCTGATGAAACCTGAGGCAACGCGAGCACTACTATCCTGGGAACCAGTGTCACCACGGATCCTCACTGCCCGGTTCAACTCAAAGGGCAGGAAAGTTACCATCCTCCAATGCTATGCTCCAACAAATGCCGCTGACTTAGAAGAAAAAGAAAACTTCTACGAGCAAGTCCAAGCCATAATGGACAAAACGCCAAAGAGGGACATGAAGATCCTAATGGGAGACCTGAATGCAAAAGTTGGGTCAGATAACACCAACAGAGAACTGATCATGGGCAAACATGGCACGGGAGACCAGAATGAAAATGGTGAACTCTTAGCAGAGTTCTGCACCTTCAATGACCTGGTCATTGGAGGCACCATCTTTCCCCACAAGAAAGTCTACAAGACCACATGGACTTCCCCAGATGGCAAGACTGAAAACCAGATCGACCACATCACCATCGGGCGAAAGTGGAGAAGGAGCCTGCACGATGTCAGGGTGAAGCGCGGAGCAGACGCAGCGTCAGACCACCATCTTGTAATAGCCATCCTCAAGACAAAGCTCAAAGCCTTCACCGACAAGGCAGGAAGACCATCGCACAAATTCAACGTGCAAAGCCTTAAAGACGGAGCGAAAACAGAAGAATTCAAGCTGGAACTAAGAAACAAATTCAGCATGCTTGCCCAGATGCCAGAGGAAACGATCGAAGAGCAGTGGCACAGTCTACATGAGACCTGGAAGACAACATGCCAAGCAGTCTTGGGAAAAAATACAAGAAAACACAAGGAATGGCTGACAACAGAAACATGGGCACTGATCACCGAGAGAAAACAGCTGAAAGACCAGATCAACAGAACACAAGATCAGGAAGAGAAGCAGACATTACAAGCACGATACTGGGACAAAAACCGTGCAGTAAAAAGAAGTGCAAGAAAGGACAAGAGAAATTTTATTGAGGAGCTGACTCAGGAAGCAGAGACTGCAGCAGGCCAAAGAAACATGAAGAGACTCTATGAGATCACAAGGACTCTCTCAGGAAAAAACAGTAAACCTAATTGCCCCATCAAAGACAAGAACGGCAATACCATTCCAGGTGAAGAAGACCAGAGAGCAAGATGGGCAGAGCACTTCAAAGAAACACTCAACAGACCAGCACCATCTGTCCCACCAGATATCCCACCACCTACTGAAATCCTTGGCATCAACACCAGCCCCCCCACCAAAAATGAGATCACCAAAGCCATAAAGTCTTTAAAGTCAGGCAAAGCAGCAGGTCCTGATGGTATACCCCCTGAAGCACTGAAGGCAGACATCCAGACTTCAACTGACATGATGTATCCACTCCTACACAAGATTTGGGAGCAAGAGAGTGTGCCAGAAGACTGGAAGAAAGGCTACCTCGTGAAGCTACCAAAGAAAGGGGACCTGTCATCCTGCAACAACTGGAGAGGAATCATGCTGCTGTCTATACCAGGGAAAGTACTGACAAGAATAATCTTAGAAAGACTGAAGACGGCACAAGACAAGACACTCAGGGATGAACAGGCAGGCTTCCGACAAAACAGATCATGCACAGATCAGATCGCCACAATGCGCATCATCATCGAGCAGTCCCTAGAGTGGCAGACCCCCTTGTATTCAGTCTTTGTCGACTTCCAGAAGGCATTTGACAGCGTCGACAGAGATGTCATCTGGAGACTGATGCACCACTATGGTTTCCCACCAAAGTTCGTCACCATCATCCAACAGCTCTATGAAGATGCCACTTGCCAAGTCATCCATGATGGTAAATTGACGGAACCCTTCTGCGTACAAACCGGCGTTCGTCAGGGCTGTCTGCTGTCACCAACCATCTTCCTGTTGGTGGTTGACTGGATAATGCGACAGGCCACAGCAGGCAGGAGAACTGGCATACAGTGGACCATCACAAGGCAGCTGGAAGACCTGGACTTCGCAGACGACATCAGCCTTCTCTCACACAGGCACCAAGATGCACAAGAGAAGCTATGTCATGTTGCGGAGGAAGCCGATAAAATAGGCCTCCAAATCAACATCAGGAAGACGGAGGTCATGAGGGTGAACAACAAGAAACAAGACCCAGTGCGACTACACCAAGAAAACATCAAAGAAGTCGACAAATTCACCTACCTGGGCAGTGTCGTTAGTAAAGATGGGGGAACGGACGAAGACATCAAGTGCCGAATAAATAAAGCACGTCATGCCTTCAACACCCTTCGCCCAATCTGGAGATCAACATCCCTCTCACTCCACAACAAGATCCGGATATTCAACACCAATGTCAAGTCGGTCCTACTGTATGGCTCAGAAACCTGGCGGGTGACAAAGACCAACACCCACAAACTCCAGACATTTACCAACAGATGTCTTAGGAACATCCTTGGTATCAGGTGGCCAGAAGTAGTCTCAAACGAAGAACTATGGGACAGGACCAGACACGCTCCAATTGACACAGAGATCAAGAAAAGGAAATGGGGATGGATTGGCCATACGCTCCGCAAGCCTGCTTCAGATGTCACCAGGCAGGCCCTTGACTGGAATCCACAAGGGAAGCGGAAAGTAGGCCGACCAAAACAGACCTGGCGCAGAAGCATTGAAGCAGAGACGAAAGTAGCCGGAATGACATGGGCCGAGCTGAAGAGGATCTCCCAGAACCGAGTCCGTTGGAGGAGTGTTGTTGTGGCCCTATGTTCCCACGGGAATCCACAGGCATAAGTCAGTCATATATATATATATATATATATATATATATATATATATATATATATATATATATATATATATATATATATATATATATATAAGTTGAAAAGAGGATATTACTTTTGGTAATATTTTGTTTTAGTTGCTAAATGATACATAGACGTCTAGATGTCTGTCGATCATCTGTGAATAAAACATCTCTTTCAATGTCATTCATTCATTCTTTGGTTGTTGAGTGTTTTGGATGTGGACACATATATGTCGATCATCTGTGAGGAAAACATATCTTTCAATATCACTCGGTCATTCTTTGGTTGTTGAGTGTTTTGGATGTAGACATATCTATGTCAACACTTTATGGGAAAAATATTCCTTGTTCAACGCCCTTCACTCTTTTCTGAACATTTGATGAGTTTCCCACAATTTATTAATGCCACGTCCCCCCCCCCCCCCCCCCTACAGAAGAACAGAGATGCACAAATCCGTGCACGGGTGCTCGCGCACACCCCCCTCTCAAGGTGTGTGTGTGTGTGTGTGTGTGGTGTGTGTGTGTGTGGGTTGTGTTGTGGTGTGTGTGTGTGATGTGTGTGAGAGAGAAGAGAGAGAGAGAGGGGAGAGAGAGAAGAGAGAGAGAGAGGAGAGAGAGAGAGAGAGAGAGAGAGAGAGAGAGAGAGAAGAGAGAAGACAAGGCAAGGCAAGGCAAGGCAAATTCTTTTATTCGAGGATAATAGATAAGCTCTCGTGTGCTTTTTTACATCCAGTCCCTGCCCTTTTCAGGGATAACATTAAGTTGAAAAGAGAGAGAGAGAGAGAGAGAGAGAGAGAGAGAGAGAGAGAGAGAGAGAGAGAGAGAGAGAGAGAGAGAGAGAGAGAGGGGGGGGGGGGGGGCGTCAATCACAAGAACCCCCTCCCCCCACACATACCTTTAATGAAGTGATCAGTAAGAGAGAAGCATGCAAGGACATTTCTGTTTTGTATTCATTTAGAAACCACGCTTCGTTAAGTTCCCGCCTCCATGTTTTCAAAACTAATAAAGCCCACACACCATATGCATCCTCTGGTACAAGCACACTTAGGTTTGATAATAAAGAATTTTTTTTCTATTTGTTATTTTCCCCAGTAAGACTCCAGCAATCATATGCTTAGCCGCCGCTGTAGTCTAGTGGTTAGGGCGTTGGACTCGTAATCTAAAGGTTGTGGGTTCGATCCCAGCTTTCGGCTATGGCGTTGTGCCCTTGGAAAAGGCACTTTACGGCTTTTTCTCACCCCACCCAGGTGTAAAAGGGGTACCAACCTTGTGTTGGGGGTTAACCCTGCGATAGACTGGCGTCCTATCCAAGGGGGAGTCTATGACTCTCAGTCGCTTAACGCCACAGAAACCGGGATAAGCACCGGCCTGATGAGCCTCTATAGGCTCGGGACAGACTTTAACTTTTTTTAATCATATGCTTACCCGCAAAAAAGGGGGAAAAGAGCAGACAGAACAGAAACATACTTTAAAAGAAAACCCAGTGATTTTTTTTCCATAATATTGTGTGCTCCGAAGAGGTCGTTGATTCATCCTCTCCCGTTAAAGACAGGTATCACCATGCATTGAAACCTTTCTTGGGGAAGCATTTTTCTTTTTCATGTACCAAGACCACTGTTCAAGGTGTTGTGGACGTGGGGATAAAAAAAATATATAATCCACTAAGACCATTGATTTCAGATTGTAGTGTAGTGTAGTGTAGTGTAGTGTAGTGTAGTGTAGTGTAGGTAGTAGTGTTATGTAGTGTAAGTGTAGTGTAGTGCAATGCATATCACTTTCAGCCAGGGCAGATTTCTTTGCGTGAAATTCGGGCTGCTCTCCCCTTGGAGAGCGCATCGCCACAAGAGCAGCGCCGCTCATGTATTTTTCTGTCTGCATGGGCATTTGTTTCCCTTTGACAGCACTTTTTCTTCGGACAGAATTCCGCCATGAATATTTTTGTTGCCATGGGTTATTCTAAGTGGCTAACTTTTATTTTGCACAAGGGACCTTGGTTTATCTCTCATGAAAGACCACCACCCAGACCACAACTCAAGTATAGTAGGGGGGGGGGGGGAGCGTGGGTTCAAACGGGGTCAGAACCATGATTTCTCGCTTTCTACGTGTTAGTTACCTGTAGATTCCCGATTCGTCTTTATATAATGATTCATACATGATCTGACGAAATCTCCACAGCAACTCCACAATCTTCTGAGACTAAAGGATGCCTTTGTGTATTTGACGAAAGCTAGCAAAATAAACACAGTGCGTCTTTGTAAAAATTTTTTGCTGATAGATGTTATTAGCTTGGTGGTTAGAGCACAGGCCTTCCCCAAGCTAAGGTTAAGCAGTATCGAGCGTGGTTACCAATGAGACAGGTGACCGTTTGCACACCTTGGCTTCAGTACAGTCCCCCAGTTCACCCAGCTGTAAATGGGTACCTGCCCTCTTCAGGGTTAAGGAAGGTATAGCAGCGAGGGAGAGGATATGGGCGCCGCCCTCAATATGCTGGCCCCTAGAGAAGCTGAGGTCTCCAATACCTCGCTCCCAAACGACCACATAGGTTATGGGACACCTGTACCTTTTAGATGGTATATGGGGGTAGAATTATCTATAAATAAGGACCGGGGTAATAATGACCGATAGTGCCACCTTGTAACGGGTAGTCCCATAACAACCTACGTTGATCATACCAGTTTAGTTATCTTGCAATATTTCACTCCATAGCTTATGTATTTGTCCGGGTACTTTCTGCCTAGACTAAGAGGAATTTATGACCAATTTATCCCTCAAAACTGTTTCCAAAAAAAAGCCCTGAAACGCTAGAATTTGACAGGAAATACAAAGACAGGGAGTTTTATGTCACTGTTTCAGTGCGATAGTATCAACTTCAAAAGACTCGCAGTGTTGACGAGGCAATAACAAGCCACACACAAATCAGGACAAAATACAAACCGACCTGAGGTCAACGCCCAACTAAACCTATGTACACAGTATACAGATAAAGGCAATAAAAAAAACCCTGCAATATCTGAGACAACCTTGAAGATACGCTATTAAAAAGTAATAACAAGACGAATACCTTCTGCACGTAATGTAGTTTACGCCTCTCTGCCTTAGACCTCTCCGCCTTGTTCAAACATTTGACTGACTTGTCTGATAAGTTTGATCCTCAAACGAAATAGAAATACTCCTCGTTAATTTCACTTTGGCCATGTTGTTCCTCTCTAAGTCAGTCTTCGTGATAAGATAAGCGTGTCAGTCAGCAAGGTGAGTGTTTTCAGCATTCTTTTCTCAAGCTACAAGGCGTGTATTGAGATTTCTATATCTGACGTTATGACAGTTTTATCACAGCAATGAAGCATCTCTATGTATGTTGTTACCTCTGGCTAAATTTTGACATTTCCTTCGACAACAGTGTAAAGCACATTGTTCTAAATGGTCATTGGAAACAGCTCGTTTGTGAAATGGCATCGGAACTTGTCGGTTTACTTAGTATCGTTATTAGTTCTGACTTTTGTTTTTAAGACATTCTTTGACTGCCACATTAATTGACTGCCGTACTAAAGGTTTCGTGGTAGTACTCGATTTTGAGACGAATGACAAAAGTCTTTTGTGCCACAATATTTTCCCTTCTCATCTGTAACACCATTGAATGCTGTATTAGATTTTTCAGACTGCATTAACTTGTATAAAAAACATTTCCACAAACAATTCTGAAAAGCTATTAAGAGAAAGAGAAATAAACTAAAAGGGTACATCCAAAAAAATAACATCAGAAGGGACCCAAGGATTTAATTTGAATAGTACAATCAAAATCCTACGTTTGGAAAGCTGACATTCCACGTTAAAAAATGTTAAACAAGGAAAACTGTAGACTCAGATGGTATTTTTTGGATGCGTTTCCGTAAACCACTCCACTCTCAATGACATTTAAACATCTGAGTGTGCCAGACGACATAGTGTCACTATCTATCTTCCAAGAGCGACTGTACCCTTGTTAGCTCCTGTTACTATGATTGAGAGAAAGTAGAGAACAAATTTGTCTGTGGCTTCCAACTGCTTCCCACACATTTATCATCAGTGATGAAAGTTTTAAACGGAACGCGACCTTGAAGCGGGAAGTCCACACACTCAGTCTGACCTTGATTTCCCCCCTCTCTCGCGCGTCTCTCTCGAGCGTCTCTGTCCTCTCTCTCTCTCTCCTCTCTCTCTCCCCTTCAGCCGTGCACTAGGTACGGCATAAGTTATCGGACTTGGTTTTCGTGTTTGATCTTCACTCTAAAGTGTACCTCAGAACTGCTATGTCAATGTCAAGGATAGATAGCTTTCGAGAATCTTCGATACTACCCCGCCCCCCCCTCTTCAAACCTGATGTCTGCCTGTCCAGCTTGTTCCCTCGATAAGGTTTCTTTCGGGAAGACAATCCTTACATTGTAACTTGACAGTCAAACAGAGGGGAGGGGGATAGAGCGATGGACGCCCATGAGAGAGGAGGGGGGTGGAGGAAGAAGGAGGGGGGGGTCACTAACTACAACATACTCATCGATTATGATCTGGTTTTATGTCAGTTTGAACAACTGTTGAGTTCTGCAAACTTCCTCCTCGGGAGGTTGTCGGAGAAAAAAAGTGATCTTTTTAATCCCCTTCGATCAAGTGGCCAGTTAGAGAGAGAGAGAGAGAGAGAGAGAGAGAGAGAGAGAGAGAGAGAGAGAGAGAGAGAGAGAGAGAGAGAGAGAGAGAGAGAGAGAGAGAGAGAGAGAGAGAGAGATATGAATTTTACAACATTTCTGCTTCAGCTTACATAAAAATCAATACCAGTAAAAAAAAAACAAAACATCATGCAAGAAATTCACAAGCCAAATAATGCACTTCTGTCATAATTTGTTTATTTGCAGTTAAACATCAACTGTGTGTGATGACGGCGAAAAGGGCGCCTTTTGCACGAAGAAAGAATAAAACTTTCAATGCCTTCTTGTAATTCTATGTAAACGGAGATGAAAAGAGAATGAGAGAGAGAGAGGAGAGAGAGAGAGAGAGAGAGAGAGAGAGAGATGAGAGAGAGAGAGAGAGAGACAAGACAGACAGAGAGAGACAGAGACAGAGACACAGAGAGAGAGACCTACAGACAGACAGACTGTATTTAGGGAGGAGGCAAACATGCGCTTCTTGGCAGAACCAAACAAAATCGTCCAATTCCTAATTTTTCACCCCCCCCCAAAAAAAAATGATGGGGTACAAGTCAGCCCCCCCCCCCTCCCCCATCTCCTCAGATGTGTTAACAAAACATAACTTTAAAGTTGCTGTATTTTCTTTAAAATTTAATCTTTTTCATGATTTTTATTGTCATTTTTCGCCAAAATAGTACATGTCTTTCACGACATACAGCGGCTGGGTTTTCAACTGGCTGAATCATTTATGTAAGTATGCAGTGAAAGATGATTCTAAGATTAGGTCAAAACTGTGTTATGTATGATACAAAGAGAAACAGATTTTTTAAAATCATCAAACCTAGTTAGTGTACACAAAAAAGAAACAAGATTTTTCATCCTAACCTTTTTCCAGACTTGATATTCACTGATGCGCAATTTTAAATATTACGTCATGACCTCTTCTCCCCGTGCCCCTGTCCTTGACTCTCTACAGTTACGTAGTGTTGTCCTCCACCTAAGTATGGGTAACGTTATTATGGACTTAACATCTCAACCCGTTTTTTTTTTCGTTTTTCCATTATGGAGAAGATTCTTAAAAGAGCTCTCTCTCTCTGTCTCTGTCTCTCTCTGTGACTCTGTCTCTCCTCTCTCTCTCTCTCCGCCTCTGTGTGTGTGTGTGTGTGTGTGTGTGTTGTGTGTGTGTGTGTGTTGTGTGTGTGTGTGTGTGTGTGTGTGTGTGTTTGTGTGTGTGTGTGTGTGTGTGTGTGTGTGTGTGTGTGTGTGTGTGTGTGTGTGAGTGCGCGCGCGCATGTGTGTGTGAGAGAAAGAAAAAAGAGTAAACGTACTCTGTGTGCGTGTGTATGTGCACACGCATGCATGCTTGTGTGCGCAAGCATTTGCACATGGCACACATAATTAGAGAAAGAATACGACAGTTACCAGCAGCAAGAATTTAAAGTTGAAAGGTTAAGACAACATTTGGGCCAAACAAATGTAAAGGCTGTGTATTGAAAATGTCAGGTATCTGTCTTAACCTCTGGTATGTTAAAGAGTGTGTTGTGTGTGTGTGTTGTGTGTGTGTGTGTGTGTGTGTGTGTGTGTGTGTGTGTGTGTGGTGTGTGTGTGTGTGTGGTGGTGGTGGTGTGTGTATGTGCGTGAGTTGTGCGTGCGTGCGTGCGTGTGTGTGTGTTGTGTGTGTGTGTGTGTGTGTGAGAGAGAGAGAGAGAGAGAGAGAGAGAGAGAGAGAGAGAGAGGAGAGAGAGAGAGAGAGAGAGAGAGAGAGGTATCTGTCTTAACCTCTGGTATATTAAAGATGTGTGTGTGCTTGCGTGCGTATGTGTGCTTGCGTGCATGTGTGTGTATTGTGTGTGGTGTGCGTGGTTATGTGTATGTGCGCGCGCGTGTGTGCGTGTGTGTTTAATCAAGGTGAAGTTTTGTGCTCAAAAGGTTAACAATAAAGACTTGGTAGACACCGAAAAATGCCCAAAACAAAAACATAAAAAACTAAGAAAAACTAAAAAGGAAAAAAAGACGAATTATCATAATTTGTAGTATGCGTTGGCAACACTCCTTTCTGTGAACTCTTCAACTTCACACGGAATCGTCACAAACGTTTTTAAAATGTCTTTGAAAATCCTGTTTCATTGTTCCAACATAATTTCAACATCCTAAAGTAGAATCTGTATGGGAAAACAAAAAGAAAGAAAAACGTCAAGTCGTGATAAAGCGGTGGTTACCCAATTATTTTTGTTAGCTTTTTAAAATAAAAAGGGCGAATTAAACATAGGCCCGCCCGGATTATTTTGTAAATAGCACATTAGCAAATCTTCGGCCGCGGAACACCTTTTTTACAGAATGGAAATGTGCACATAATTGGTAAATTTTCTGCACTGCCTTTATAAATGCAATTTTCACACGGAGTTGAGAGAAAGCAAAGAGGAAATAGAGGCAGAGAAGAGGAGATTTTCGTTTACTTTTTCCATGAAGCATGCTTTTTATTTATCGCTAACATTGAGAGAGAGAGAGAGAGAGAGAGAAAAGAGAGAGAGAGAGAGAGAGAGAGAGAGAGAAGAGAGAAGAGACGAGAGACAGAGAGACAGAGACAGAGACAGAGAGACAGAGGAGACAGAGACAGAGAACAGAGACGAGACACTTTACTACAACAGTTTTATTTTCAAGTCCCTGACAAACTGGAAACGTCTTACAAAGTGAAATAGACATTCACTCCACAGAAAATTAAAACACACGGACCTACCCTTAAAATGAAATCAACAGCCCACATCCCCGACATATATGTCACATTTGTAACAAGCACTATTATTCCCTTAAAAACACACCACTTCCCCCAAAAAAACAAAACTAAAACCCCATACTGTAACTAGAAATTCATTAATGCTATGTGTGACATGAACAAGAGGACATAACAAATTATTAAGATAGAAAGGTGGCATTTTTTCCTTCGAAAATTTAACTTGCACTTTCTTGAAGGAAACAGAATGAAGTGGGTTATTTCCCCCCACCTTATTACGTCTGACGAAAATATAGGCAAATTCCTGTTAACGATATACTTGGTTGTCTTTTTTAAGTTTATGTAAAATTGAGATTTATTATCTTCCATGTGTGTCAGTTTAAGTCTACAAGTAGAACTAAGTTTGTGCTGTATAAAAAGGGAACACTTTATTGTTAACCGTTTTCATGTAAATGTATACCGTGTGGGTGTTAACTTTTCAATGGTAGCTCCGCCAGCTAAATTTCTCCCAAGTTATCAGCATGACCACATAGAAGAAAAGAACAAAAGTAACACTTATTTTTAAGCCACAAGCAGCATCAGTCAAAATGTGTGTGTATTGGGAGGGGGGGGGGGGGAGGGCGCACACCTGTTGTGTGTGTGTTGTGTGTGTGTGTGTGTGTGTGTGTGTGTGGTGTGTGTTGTGTGTGTGTGTCTATCGATTTCTGTTTTAACTCTCCTTCTGAAGGAACGTGGGAGTAGTCTACAGTATCGATCTCATGATTTAGTGGTAAACTGAGGCACGAGTCTAGGGTCCGCTCTGGTGACTGGCTAAGAGGATTTTTCCCTGGAGTTAACATTGGTACCGATCCCACTTTCCCAAAAGTCTTCTGGATGAGACTTTAATCCGAGGCCCCGTGTGCGAGTGCACGAAGAACATCTTGCGCACACGTCAAGAGCCCCATCCTTCTTTTGTTGTCGAGCAGATCTGACACGGTTGGTGGAGTGGATGTTAACTATGCACCGTGAAATCTATCTATCTATCTATCTATCTATCTATCTATCTATCTATCTATCTATCATCTGTCTGTCTGTCTGTCTGTCTGTCTGTCTGTGGCGTACGTGCGTGCGTGCATGCGTGTGTGTGTTTACCTTTGGGCATAAATGTAATGTGAAATATCGGGAAAGTATTAATGTATTTGTTATCTCTTTTGTTGGCATGACTCTCTCTCTCTCTCTCTCTCTTCTCTCTCTCTCTCTCTCTCTCTCTACTCTCTCTCTCTCTCTCTCTCTATATATATATATATATATATATTCCCTCCTTGTTCCTTGGCTAAAGCTCCGATATTCACAAATGGCGAGATTTTGCGTATGCGACCGTTTTTTTTGCCCACAATTAAAGTAGCTGCATGCCGAATTCGAACATGCTGTCTAAACACACCTTTGCGCATGCGATCGCTAACATTTTGTCATCCGTTCTTACCGGCACACAAGGGCCTACTCTTCCGAAAGGCAGCGCGGATTTTGGTGTGTGAATAACATTTGTGCACGTTCACACACGGGACCTGGATTTATAGTCTCATCCGCAGGACTTTCATGGGAAGTGGAGTCGGCATTGATGTGAACCCCAGAGGGAAATTCCCTCAAACTGGTGCCTCCGTAGTGGTTCAAACCCGGGCCGTCAAATCGCGAGCTCAAGGCTCTTACCACTAGGCTATCCCGCCCCCATGCGACATGAATAAGGATGAACTAGTACAAGAATATCATCCACAATGATTTTTCTAAAGTCATGTATTTTTGTGCGAGAAAAGCGCTGGATTCGTGGAATGTGTCTTTCTTTCGTTGCTTCCTTTTTTCTACCTAATATCATTCCAATCTTTTTAATAACCACTTTTTTGTTGTTGCTATTTATACAATAAATACGGGAGAGAGAGAGAGAGAGAGAGAGAGAGAGAGAGAGAGAGAGAGAGAGAGGAGAGAGAGAGAGGCAGAGAGAGAGAGAGAGAGGGATAGACAGACAGACAGAGACAGAAAGACAGATTACAGAGAGACAGACGGATATAGACAGAGTGAGAGAGGTGGAGAGGGGGTGTGTGTGTCAATGAGTCATGTTTGCACTCAGTTTTCCTCCTACCCACTTTCTATCCGATCTGTTTAATGATACCTTTTTTCTCTCTCTTTACGAAACATATTTTAGGGTCATGTCACGGATTCAAGTCCTCATTCAGATCCGGCCTTTCTGCCGTTCTGCAGTTTCAAACATCAGGCGCCACGCATGCAACGAGCGAATCGATTAGCAATTCGAATTAGCTTGACGGTTAGCCCCACTGGAGCATGTCCGGTCTGGTGCACCCCGGGTAGTGTCAATGTCGGGCGATATGCAGCTATCTTGCAAAGTCATGCAGTGAAGAAAAGTTAGCAGTGCGCAACAGTCACTAGTGATCTTTCTGTAGCCTTTTTTTTCTCTTCCAAAAATGCATATTTCAGTTAAAAAAATGTTAAAAAGAGATACTGGGAGCAGTTGGTGTGCACTGTGAGCAGCTGCAACAAATATGTGGTATTTTCGCAACCTTTTTTGAATAAATCTCTGTTTAAAATAAAATTTTAAAAAACACACGGACGAACCAAAAGCGCCAGAAATAGAGATGCCAGTTATCCCGTTTACACTCAATGCACTTGCAAGCCCACGCACGCTCACAGATAGACAACGAATATAGGTTTCATTGTATTGTACTATATTGTATAATGATAACATGTATGTAATTTTTATGTGCATAATATACATACATACAGACGGATGGATAGACAGCCAGACATGAAAAGACAGACGAACGGACAGCCAGGTAGAAAACATTCGTTGTATTTCACCTCCAAAAAATCCCCTTCATCCCTGTACAGGCAAGGAAGAGGGAGAGGGAGGGAGAGGGAGGGAGAGGGAGGGAGGGAAGGGAGAGGAGAGAGAGAGAGAGAGAGAGAGAGAGAGAGAGAGAGAGAGAGAGAGAGAGAGAGAGAGAGACAGACAGACAGACAGACAGACAGACAGACAGAAGACAGAAGAGACAGAGAGAGAGAGAGAGAGAGAAGAGAGAGAGAGAGAGAGAGAGAGAGAGAGAGAGAGAGAGAGAGAGACAGCAGACAGACAGACAGACAGAGAGATAGAGATAGAGATAGAGACAGATAGACAGACAGAGAGACAGAGAGAGGTTTACGTTCTGTCATCAGCTCAGGGAGGAAGGTGGAAGGAGGGAGAGATGTGGGGCAGGAAGGTCAAGAGCAGCAGTGACTAACAAACGTACCTTGACGCACGTTTCTACACACTCTTCGGCACGAGTGAAAATGGAAATCTGACCACAAGTGCCAAAAAAAAAGAGTTCTCTACATAATAACGCAAAAAAGTACAGTGTTGTCAAAATTGTTACTCTTAATTTTTTTCAATCCGTTTGTGCTAAAGACTCGAGTAATCCCAAAAGTCACAAGAAAGAGAATGTCGATAAAGGTGATTTTCTTCTTAAAGAAATATGGACCCCTGTTTGATTAAAGGTAAAATCATGCCACGCCTTTCAGCTGATTCCATGCCCCCCTCCTCCATTCTCCTCTCCCAGTACTTATATACTGAACATAAATAAGTAATCAGTGAAACAATAATTCTCTTACGATGATGAAATGAATGATTCTGGCATAAAGTACGCTTATAATATGGTAAACAGAGATAACTGGTATGGAAGTATTTACTACTTTGCAAAATCCAGGATCAAAATCACACACACACACACACACACACACACACACACACACACACACACACACACACACACACACACACACACACACACACACAACACACACACACACACAACACACACTCACACACATCACACACACACACACACACACACACACACACACACACACACACACACACACACACACACACAGAGGGCGGGTAGGGAGGAGGGGACAATGCAAAAAAAACCCAAAACAAAACCCATTGATTTCGACATGAGCGTCAAGACTTTGTAGCACGTTCATAATTTCTTGTAGCATATCTCTAGTTCATCCATTATGCAGAAAATTGTTTCTTTCGTATCTCTGCGTCGTAACCGGAAAACTCGAAATAGATTTAAATCCCACCGGCTTTACGATACGTTTTAGCGTCCTATGATTGTTTAGCCACAGACAAATTCATGCAGCTGTCTTCGCTGGATTGCTTTTGCTGTTACCCCCCCCCCCCCCCCCCCCCCCCCCCCCCTTTTCATTTAAAGGTGCGAGTCTTTTTCTGTTTGTTGAACATAACGTTTGCACATGTAAATGATTCGACGCAATAGGCTTTATACTATCGACAAAGTCAACTCGGTGGCATTTTTCAAAAGCTGTGTTAGCTGTTGAAGTACGCAAAATGCACAGGCAACGATGTTTTCATCGTGGGTAAAAAAATCTGTCGCATACTCAAAATCTCACTATCGGTGAACCTCAAGGCTTTAGCTGATGAAGGAAAAATAGCATTTGTGCTTTAAAATGTTAACTCTGCGATTGCCTTCATCCATGATAAATCTTTCGGATGAAACTATAAACCGAGGTCCCGTGTGTGAACGCCCGCACATCTTGCGCACACGTTAAATCCTGTTCCGCTTTTCGTAAGAGTAGGCCATCGTGTGCCGGTGGGAACAGATGACATTTACAAAACTGCATACACACGGGGACTGGATGTAAAAAACGCACAAGAGTGCTTATCCCATTATCCTCGATATATAAAAAAAGAATAAATAAATAAGCTCTCAACATGACAACCTGTACTCTCCATCAACGGGAAAACGATCCTCTGAAGTCGGAGCATGGCTGCCTATGTGACAAGGAGCTTGAAAAAAAACAACACCCATAACACCCAACCTTTTCACCCAGTATATACATGAGGTCTCAGTGATTCCCAGGTGGGAAAGAGAGAGTTCCTATTCTTGATGACCTCCAGGGTGTTAAGCTGGGGAAGGCCCAACACCAACTCACAGACACACGCACACGTTAAATCCTGTTCCACTTTTCGTAAGAGCAGGCCATTGTGTGCCGGTGGGAACAGATGACAAGATTTACAAAACTGCATGCATACGCGGACGGGATGTAAAAAGAGCACATGAGTGCTTATCCCATTATCCTCGATATAAAAGAATGAATGAATAAATAAATAAATAAATAAAAATAGATATCTTTATCCACACGCAGAATGATTCTTTAGCCCGCTGCTCTGGAATCTAAGACTTCAAGGTTGGGGTTATTCATGGACCCACGACATTAGCAATTCTGACCGAAAGACACATACTACATGAACATAATCTCATACTTATTGAGACTATAAACCGAAGCCCCGATGCACACATTAAAACCTGTTCAGTGTTCGCATTTTGAAAGGATAGGCCAGTGGGAACGGATGAATAAAATTACAAAACTGCATGCACAAAGGGACTAGATGTAAAAAAAAAAGTGCATAGGTGCGTATTCCATTTCCTTCGAAATAAAAGAATAAAACAAACATCACCGAGTGCAACTAGAGGCGAAGAAATCCAAATTGTTCACAAATATAAAGATTCTTTACATGCAATCTGTGACTTCATCTAAACATTCTAGTCCTTTAGCAACATTTTTTATGACCTCAAGATCAATGTAATTAAGAGCTCATAGATCATTAGTTTAACCTTCTGACTGACATTTTATGGTTGAGTATAGACCTCATCTCCTTTTGTGATGCAACAGCATGTCGAACCGTTCTCTCTCTCTCTCTCTCTCTCTCTCTCTCTCTCTCTCTCTCTCTCTCTCTCTCTCTCTCTCTCTCTCTCTCTCTCATACACATACACGCGCGTGCTAAGGGGAATAACGGAAGGAATAATTTATTCTCTGAGCATTTAGACCATTCACTGGTGTGGATTTGGAGAAGGGGGTGTCAGATCCTCCATTTCGACAAAATGAATTATTTGACATGACATTCAAACGAGAGAGAGAGAGAGAGAGAGAGAGAGAGAGAGAGAGAGAGAGAGAGAGAGAGAGAGAGAGGAGAGAGAGAGAGAGAGAGAGAGAGAGAGAGCCTATAATAGTATGTGGGTATGTCATTTATCCATTTCTTTCTTTTTATTTCGAGTGTAATAGAATAAGCCCTTAGGCCTATTTGTTGGGGTTTTTTTTCATCCAGTCCCTGTGTGTATGCGGTTTTGTAAACTTTCTTATCTGTTTCCACCGGCATATAATGGCATACTCTTCCGTCAAAGTGGAACAGGTTTCTAACGTGCGCGCAAGATATGCGCGCCATGTATGTGAACTGTTACTATCGTCAGTATGGTGCTCACCATCTTCCCAATCCACGACCAATCAGTGTTTGTCTAAATACTCTGACAAGTCAAAGTGAATTATTGTTTCTTTCCAGTAAATATCATCCGAGGCATCTATGTCACAATCTTATTTCTGTAATGTCGATCTTGCCCAAGAAACATACTTGCTATTATTCCTAGCAGTTATCTTAGCAAGCACGCCTGTAAAACAGCTTTATTAGGTACTCTGAGAGCTTTCATTTGAAAAAGTATTCTGTAAGAAACAGACGTGTTAATGGAACGTAAATACACTGGCTACCAGCCCGTTTATTCATATTTTAAAAAAAATGATTGGGCTTAAGCAATGGAACCTAAAAAGACCTCTTTCAATACACACAAGCCAATGTATTCAATTTGTATGGCAGCGAAATCAAAACCCCACAACTTGCGTGAACCGTCAGTTGAATATGGTAATCAGTTTCAAAGAATGATTCTTTACAGTTTTTTTTTATCTTGAGGTACATATAGAAAGCTTTGCGAGCGCGCACGAACACACAAACATATACACACACACACACGCATGCACGCACGCACACACACATACACACAAACATACACACACACGCACGCACGCACACACACACACACACACACTCTCTCTCCCCTCCCTCCCTCATGCCCACCCATCTACAGAGAGAGAGAGAGAGAGAGAGAGAGAGAGAGAGAGTGAGAGAAGAGAGAGAGAGAGAGAGAGAGAGAGAGAGAGAGAAGAGAGAGAGAGAGAGGAGAGAGAGAGAGAGAGAAGAAGACAGAAGACAGACAGAGACAGAGAGACAGAGAGAGACAGAGACAGATTCATCGATTTCCATTTCGTTGAGGTATGTCTCGGCCTAAAGCTCTCTCTCTCGTCATTGCTCTCCTCTTAGTCCGCAAGAGCACGTAAAACTATTTGCAGACCTGTGTTTTTTTGTCAGCTTACCAACACCAGTCCGTCATTCATCCTCTTTAGCTGCCATCCGTTACAAGGCGTTTAAACAATGCAAATCTCGCTGCGTGAAAAATCCTTTATCTCTGGATGGGTTATGATCATGTCCTTCTCTGTCCCTCTAGTCTACTTATCTACCCCCCCCCCCTCCTTCCACAATTATGTGTTCCTTATTCGTCTGGTAGGGATCAAGGATTTGACAAGAGCTCCGAGCTCAGCATGCTTTTTTCATTAAAAAAAAAACTCTATAGATATTCGAGCCTATGATGAGACGTCCTTGAAAAGGACGACAGTCCACAAGCCCTATGTTACACAATTTGCTAAAAAAAACCTCTTCAAATTACTCATCTACGAAAAACTAAATCAATGAACTTAAAAAAAAGAAAGAAACAAAATGAAGAAAAACGTAACTCAAAGAAGTATCAACTCACCGTACACTTTTCCAACCTGAGACAGAATTACGAGAAGGCAGACTCTTGGAATCAAAAACCTCATCTTCGAACTCGTCATCTTAAAATCTGCTGCTGTAGGCACTTTCTTCTGTCTTATTATTAATTTTGTCTTCAAAACTGTACAAAAGCGAGTTTGCAAACAAACAGAAAACTGTCTATTCTTTTTTTTTTTCAATCAGACAACTTTTGCCCAACAAAACTAAAGTTAACCTATCTTTTCTGTTCCATTTCAAGTCGCAGTGGAAGAGAGTGTTGCGTTTCTATCGTCTGCTGCTTTTAATCTGTAATAAACAGGCGCATGCGCAAGAGACGCTCTCGCGGCGTGAAGATGGTTTGGTCCAGGCCTGCACGTCTTGGTCACGTGTACCAAGTGGGGGACATTGGTTTTAAAAAGTGAGGAATAACCTATGACAGTTCTTTTCTTTTTCACCATCGAAGGAAAATGCTACGATTTGTCGAGAGAGTATTGGCTGACATCGCTTCCCCCGTTCCCGCCCTCTCACCGATCTTCTCTCCTCCCCCCCCCCTACTCTTCGAGCCCAAGTGTAACCCCCCCCCCTCTCACCCACCTTCTTTTCCCCACACATTTCTTTAAACCCGGGTTCTGCATGTGTGTCCGTCTCTGCTAAAAAATTAATTCGCTTGCACCGGACGAAGTAAGTTTTTCTTTTTCTGTTTTTTTTCTTTTTCTGTTTTCTTCTCATTAATCAAGGAAAGTGGGTGGTGCGGTGTGTGCTAATTGTATCAGACCAAAAACTGTCAATGCGTTCTGTCAGGTAGTGCAGAATGTAGTAAAAACGTGACCGTGCGCGGCATAACAAAAGAGACATGTTAAACATGATATCGAGCAGAATCTAAGCTAGTATTTTTTTTTTGGTGCTATTATCCCATATATTAATGTAGCCAGGTGCATGTGTGTGTGTGCGCGGGTGTGTGTGTGTGTGTGTGTGTGTGTGTGTGTGTGTGTGTGTGTGTGTGTGTGTGTGTGTGTGTGAGAGAGAGAGAGAGAGAGAGAGAGAGAGAGAGAGAGAGAGAGAGAGAGAGAGAGAGAGAGAGAGAATAATCTTTATTTTTCAAGGGTAACAGAGTAAACATTTACATACTTTTTTTTCTTTCTGGCCCTTGCCCTGATTAGGAAATGAAAAAGAGACCCTACCAAGATAGGAGAAAAGCCAAAAAGCAAAGATAAAACAGAAAAACAACATCACCGTCACCATCAATAGAGAGAGAGAGAGAGAGAGAGAGAGAGAGAGAGAGAGAGAGAGAGAGAGAGAGAGAGAGAGAGAGAGAGAGAGAGAGAGAGAGAGAGAGAGATTGTTAATAACGCAATTTAATTGTTTGTGTGCTAGATCTAGTGTGCGATAGTTAGCGTGTCAGGGGAGTTAAGTAGATTACGTCCCATGCAACCTTGTCGCGGCGTAGTGTTTCTATTTTGGGACAGACCTGTGAAGTGTGAGACACTGTATTTTTAAAGAGAGATAATAGGTAGGTGGTGTATGTGTCCTAAGAGCTTCAGCTCGTGCAGCACTGTGGTGCCTGCGAGGGCCGTTATCTCTTGTTGCTTCAACAAACAGAATTGTATCATTTTTGGGGCAGCCCAGGCACTGAAGAAAATAAATAAAATTATAAGACATGAAAAAATATCAAATGTCTTTACGTTAGAGGACGTGAAATCTTTTTGTATTGGTGTGATGGTGAGGAAAACTGGAATCTACTGGAAAAGATTGGTGGGATATTAAAAAAAAAAGAAAAATGAAAGGAAGAACAGGAAAAAAAAGCCCTGAAAAGGAACTTAAGAATATATTTGTTCTTCGAATTTGCCGTTAGTCAAGGGAGGAGACCTTGCCGAAGTGGAAGACCTTGGCTTTTAACTACAACAGTAGACAGACAGGCAGACAGAAAGAAGAAACGATGGGAAGACAACGTCAGAGAGTGGACAGGCCTTGAGTGGAACGATTTGCTATGGAAAGCTGAAAAACCGCGAAGAGTGGAGGAGGCTGGTTGCAAAATCTTCAGTGGTGCCCCAACAGTCTACATGGCTACAGGATAGGTGAGGAGATGTGGATTCTGTGGTCGGCGGGGCTGCAAACAATATATGGGTTTGGATTGACAGGTTGGTTATACAGAGCAGTGCATTTGCAAGACTAGCAGCCAGACAACAGAACATGTGCTGCAGTCCTGCCCGCTATATGAGACACTACGAAAGTGGTATTTCTTTATTTTATTTATTTATTTTTGCTGCCTCATCTTCTGTGACCCTCCTGTCTTGCTGTTCCCACGCCATTCATTTCAATCTACCCGCCGCAGCCATTCTTCTTTCTTCTTTCTCGTGACCGGAACGGTCGTGGAGGAGACATGAGAGACGATTCTGCAGCCAGCCGTCGCCATCCAGCCCTGTCCTCCGCCTTCCTAATGAGTGTTGGACTGTCCAGGTGGGTCCACTCCTTGATGTTATCCATCCAGCTTTTGGTTTGTCTTCCTCGGCGTCTGCCACCTTCTAGCGTTCCTTCTAGGACTGTCTTGGGGAGGGTGTTGTGGCGTGTGACATGGCCGAACCATGCCAGCTTCCTTTTCTTGACAGTGGCTAGTAGGGGTTCCTGAGGAACAGCCAGCCATTCTAAAGACGTATTTAGACCGATACCAAGAAACTCTACCGAGAGTTCGCACGCAAGACCTCGGTTTATAGTCTCACCCGCAGGACTTATGGGGGTAGTGGAGTCGGCACTGATTTGAACTCCAGGGGGAAAATCCCTTGAAGGGATTCGAAACTGGGTCAGCAGATCGTGAGGGCAATGCGCAACGCTCTAACCACTAGGCTATCTCGTCCCATTTTCTGTCTGCACTGTCTTCCTATCAGGATGGCTTTTTCCCAACGATGTTTTACCAGTGACAACTCTCATGTTGCTGTGGGCAACAGATAACAATCTCAAGAGAACATTATTTCTTAATCGTAACCCAGGCAACTCCATAGTCTTCTGAGACTGATGGGTGCCTACTACTACTACTACTACTACTACTACTAGTACAGGCGTTGGCACTTAGCTTACACGAATAGCTGACAAAGCATTTAGCCTCGCCCAGGAAAGGTCGTCTTCAGGGGCGTTTCTGGCCCGGAAACCTATCTCTCTCAGACGGACACCATAGCCGAGTGGTTATGTCCGTTCAGCTTCAACCCCATGGGTCCATGAAGGCGAGGGTTCGAATCTCGGCAGCGTCTGGTGAATTAAGGTTGAGGATTTTTTTTTTACGATCTCCCAGGTCAACTTCAAGTAAAGACCTGCCAGTGCTTTGATTTCCTTCGTTTATAATAATAATGATAACGCGCGCAAGAACACATGCAGAAAATCAATCATGCTAAAATAAACCGTGGCTTGATGCCTTTCCCTTGCTGTATTGTGGTTTGCCTAGGATGTATGTATTCTTAATAAACTGCTTAAACCAAATAATGATGCACGTTAAGGATCACGTAATTCATGTCAGATTTTGATGGGTTGCGGAAACAGAAATATACCCAGTGTACATAATATAATAATAATAATAATAATAATAATAATAATAATAATAATAATAATAATAATACATGGATATTGTATAGCGCTATATCTTGTAAAAACAAATCAAAGCGCTTGCATTCGACCTATCCAACACACAAGCAATCAATAACAATTTACAGTTTCAACATCCCCGAAGTCGGAATGCAGCTACCTTCATGGTGGGCAAAAAATGGTCGCATACGCAAAATCTCACTATTGGTGAACCTCTGAGATCTAGTCGAGGAACGAAAAAAAAACAAACCCTCTCTGGAGAGGTAAAGTGGTTCGTGATGCCTGAACAGTTTATCAGAGGAAAGTCGGCGGTTTAGAGACAGGATAGACTCTATATCCTGGTTAATATGTCCTGATAAATATCCTGTGAACTCTCTCTCTCTCTCTCTCTCTCTCTCTCTCTCTCTCTCTCTCTCTCTCTCTTCTCTCTCTCTCTCTCTCTCTGTGTCTGTGTGTCTGTCTGTGTGTCTGTCTGTCTGTCTGTCTGTCTGTCTGTCTGTCTCTCTCTCTCTCTCTCTCTCTCTCTCTCTCTCTCTCTCTCTCTCTCTCTCTCTCTCTCTCTCTCTCTGGGTTTTCCTTTCCTTGTTAGATTTGGTCAAATTGTGAGTTTTTAGGTTTCATTGATGATAGTTATTTTTATGGAAGTGTGAGTTTTAAAAAAATATTTTTGTTGACTGGTTTGTTTTGATGACGATATAATTTGGCGATTCTCTCTCTCTCTCTCTCTCTCTCTCTCTCTCTCTCTCTCTCTCTCTCTCTCTCTCTCTCTCTCTCTCTCTCTCTCTCTCTCTCTCTCTCTCTCTCTCTCTCTCTTTTGCTTCCTTTCCCTCTCCTTTCCCCTCCAACTTCCACCTTCAGATATTCTATCCTAGACTTATTATGGAGAGGAGTATTTTGGTTGTTATGTTGGATTCAAACTGTATTCTTACCATTTGAATATTGAAATGTGTTTTCATATAGTCTTTTGTGTTTAAAGGATTTTATGTTGTTGTTTTTTAATCTGTTTTTTCCCCCCTTTTATGCCTACTTTGCTTGTTTTTTCCCGCTTACACACACACACACGCACGCACGCACACACACACACACACACACACACACGCACACACGCACACACACACACACTCACACACTCACGCATTATATATTTGTAATACCTTCTGTTTCATGGTCCTAATATTTGCTATTTTTAAAATGTTTTTTGCTATGTTATTTTTTGTTTAAATAATTATCAGTGTATCCAGTTGGGATGACGCGTTTTGTTGAATGTATTCTCTTTTCTTTTTTTAAAATATTGTTTGAACTGCTGCTGGTGGTGATGCTGGTATGTAGGGGTAGGGAGGGGGTTTCTTAGCTTTATTCCCTGATCAGGGCAAGGGCCGGATGAAAAAAAGTATGTAATGCTTACTTACTCTGTTACCCTTGAAAAATAAAGATTATTCATTCATTCATTCTCTCTCTCTCTCTCTCTCAACATCTTGCGCACACGTTAAATCCTGTTCCGCTTTTCGTAAGAGTAGAACATCGTGTGCCGGTGGGAACAGATGACATTTACACAACTGCATACACACGGGGACTTGATGTAAAAAAGCACAAGAGTGCTTATTCCATTATCCTCGATATAAAAGAATAAATAAATCAATCAATCAAATCTGTGTGTGTGCGTGCGTGCGTGCATGCGTGCGTGTGTGTGTGTGTTCGTGTGTGTGTGGCCTATGTATGTATGTATGTATGTATGTATGTATGTATGTATGTATGTATGTATGTATGTATGTATGTATGTATGTATGTATGTATGTATGTATGTATCGTTCTTTAAATTTTACGTCTTTTCACTGTTAGTGATATCAGACGAAGGGAGACAGACAGGGAGAAAAGACTCTTGACATGACACACATACTTCCAAACCTGACCCGTTGCGTATGGACTCTAAATATCGGATCTATGTTAGATTGTATGTTTTACTCTCTCTCTCTCTCTCTCTCTCTCTCTCTCTCTCTCTCTCTCTCTCTCTCTCTCTCTCTCTCTCTCTCTCTCTCTCTCTCTCTCTCTTATAACTATTCTTATTGAAGTTCATCATGTTATAATAATAATAATAATAATAATAATAATAATAATAATAATACATGGAATTTATATAGCGCTATATCTTGTAAAAACAAATCAAAGCGCTTGCATTCGACCTATACAACACACAATCAATCAATAGCCATTTATATCTTTAGCAAATTCGAATGTACACACACACGCGCACACGCACACACACACACGCACGCGCACACACACACACACACACACGCGCGCATATACATTGTTATACATTGTTCTATATTATGATAGAATGGGGTCTTCTAAGGAAAAAACCCGACAAAGCAAAAATACACAAAAAAGGGGGACAGGAAAAAGAAAGCAACAATAAAGAAAGCTGAAAAAAGAGAAGAAGAGAAAACACACAAAAAGAATACAGAAAAAAGAAAAAAGAAGAACAACAAAGAAACATGAAAAAGAGAACACACACACACACACACACACACACACACACACACACACACACACACACACACACACACACACACACACACACACACACGTCAAGAATAGAAAGAGGAGGCGGATGAGACAGACAGACAGACAACCAGCCAACCAGACAGACCAACAGACAGCCCTGTTTTCTTTCTAATGTTCTCTGTTTGTTTATTTGTTATTTATTTATTGATTTATTCTTTTATATATTGTTTGTTTTGTCCGTCTCTTCATCTGTCCCCTTGACAGTTTTAAGGACCTTCAAAAGCATGTTGTCATAATCCTTTGATGTACACGCTGTCCCATAAACCTGGGTCGAAAACGTTTTCGTGTCCCCTTTGCTTGTGTGCCGTGTAAAATATTCCTAATTTACGAGCTTTTCTTTACGTCAGAATTATTATTTTGTATCTGGCCACTCAAACAAGCCAATGAAACCATAAAAAGTTGTGTTACATCAATTTATTACGTCGTTTCGTCAATCCGGTTCGGGGCGTTTAAATGTAAACTACGCCCTTTTAGAAAAAGAAAAGTCGTGTGTGTGTGTGTGTGTGTGTGTGTGTGTGTGTGTGTGTGTGTGTGTGTGTGTGTGTGTGTGTGTGTGTGTGTGTGTGTGTAGGTGGTGTGTGTGTGTGTGTGTGTGTGTGTGTGTGTGTGTGTGTTGTTGTGTGGTGTGTGTGCCTTGGGGGGGGGGGGGGGGTCGTCTAGTGATCAGAGCGTTACATCATGGTTTGACAGCCCGGAATTGAGCCAATAGTCTCACCAAGACGCTCGTTCAAGAGGATTTTCCCCCTAGAGTTAACATCAGTGTTTACTCCACTCCCCTGAAAGTTCTTCGAATGAGACTATAAACCGAGCCCGAATGCGAACACACGCAGAACCTCTTGCGCACACGTTAATCCCATTCTGTCTTTCGAAGAGTAGGCCATTGAGTGGTTGTAAGAAATGTAAAAAAAAAAATGCATGCACACTGATTTCGTGGCGTGGGCATCATCCCCGAAGTCGGAATGCGTCTACCTTGATGGTGTGCAAGAACGGCCGAATCTGCAAAAAATCTCACCATTTGTGAACTTCGGAGCTCTATCCGAGGAACGAAATAAAGCGCGCGCGCGCACACACACGCACACATACACACACATACACACATACATACACACATACACACACAGATACACACACACACACACACACACACACACACACACACACACACACACACACACACACATATATATATATATATACACACATACATACACACACATACACACACAGATACACACACATGTTTGTTTGCTTGTTTTTTGTTTGTTTCTTGCTTTAGTTTTGTTTTGTTTGGGGTTTTTTTCGTTTCTTATGTTTGTTTGGTTCTCTGT
>CM060340.1:25308136-25313136 GCA_030674155.1 Stramonita haemastoma
ACTTATTCAATGAATTTTGATATCACCTCCACACTGAAGTCGGATGCGCTGGACCCGACTTGTCAGGCGCTTAATTAACGGCAGTTCAACACACATTGTCACTAATTTGACAGACAATAATAGTTGCTGTCTTAGCGTTATATGATAAAGAAGAAGAATAACGTTTATGGTTTTGGGTAAGAAAATACATAATTACATAAAAAACGACAGCCTTTTCGAGAAAGCAATACATACACTTTAGAATGAGGTATCAAATACCGAACAAGGACTATTTATTTATTTATTTATTCATTCATTTATTTATTTATTTATTTATTCTTTTATATCGAGGATAACAGAATAAGCAATCATGCGCTTTTTTCATCCGGTCCCCGTGTGTATGCAGTTTTGTAAATCTTGTCATCTGTTCCCACCGGCACACGATGGCCTACTCTTACGAAAAGCGGAACAGGATTTAACGTGTGCGCAAGATGTTCTGCGTGCGTTCGCACACGGGGCCTCGGTTTAAAGTCTCATCCGAAGGACTTTTGGGGAGAGGGAGAGCCGTTTCTAGGTAAACCGAAGACACATTCAACAGAACCCCCATTCGTTTAATCAATGAATGAAGGACGCTACAGCCGAGTGGTTAAAACAGTTCAACTTCAATCCCATGGCCTGGCGAAGTCGTGGGTTCGAACCTCGGTGGCTTCTGGTGAATTAAGGATGGGGATTTTTACCAACTCCCAGGTCAACTTCTAGCGCAGACCTGCCATTGCCTTCAATTCCTTCGTGTATATACACACGCAGTAAATCAAATATGCACGTTAAAGATCCCGTAATTCATGCCAGCGTTAGGTGCTAACACCCCCAGCATACATCCCCGAAGTCGGAATGTGGCTACTTTCATGGTGGGCAAAAACGGTCGCAAACACAAAATATCACCATTTGGTGAACATAGGAGCTCTAGCCGAGGAACGAAAAAAAAAATTCAACAAACCATGGCCCAGGCCAAAAGCGTTGTCAGTTATTGATGTAAACACGGTGCCAAGTCCTACATTAACATGTGCGTATGCTTTGAAATATTGAAAGAGTCTTCAGTCATGACAAACTCTTATCATAACAATATGTACTCGCCATTAAAAGGGAGAGAAAAATACTCTGAAGGCGGAGCATGGCTGCCTTGTATGGTGACGTCCTTGAAAACAGCGATATACGCAAACGTCTCACAGTGATTCCCAGGTGGGATGAGTAAGACAAAGAGTGTATATTCTGGGTGACCCCCTGGGTGTTGTTAAGCTGGGGAACGCCCAACAACAAACACCATCAACCAATCAACCAACCATTCAAACAGTCCACCCAAACCAACTCATGATGTACTCACAGTGTAATCAATCAGCGGGCAGAAGTCAACCATAAACGAGGAAAGAAATATATATATCGCAGTTTTATTGGCTATTGTATGTTCTCCTGACTCAAACGTTATCCACGCGACACAAATTCCTATCATAATTTCCAGCGGTAACAATGCGTCAACAACAAACCATCACTATCAATAACAGCAACAACAATCGACATTTATTATAATCTTAGACAGAATAAGCAGCAGCAACAGCAAGCAATGACTAATTTCAGCTATAGCAACACCAACAACTAGACATCAGCATTCAACTAATAGCAATGAAATATCAAATACTTATTAAAACAGCAGTATTTGGGTAAAGAGGGATGGGATAAGCTAAATCGTCAGAGCATTCGTTTATCCAAACTTGAGTTAAGGAGCCTTGAGCGTGACTGCTTCTTTAGATGGGGGACAGTTTGTGTGCCTTGGCTTCAGCACAGTCCCCCAGCTATCAATGGGTACCTGCCCTCTTTAGGAATAGGGAAGATAAAGCAGCGAAGGAAAGGAGATGGGCGCTGCCCTCAATATGCTGGCCCTGGAGAAGCTGAGGTCTCTGACACCTCACTCCTCGACCACATAGACTACGGGAACAAGTTAACTTTTTTTCAAAAATTAATATCAAGAATCTGTATTACACAAGTGCCGTTTTCAAATAGCTAGACAAATTTTGAGACCGCGAATATAAATGTAGTATAGCGACAAACTTTTACATTTTTTTAAAAATCAGTTTTAATCTTCGATCTAGTTGGTATAGGCCTAAATCACTGAGCTATGAATATATACTGATCGATATTCAATTACAAAATAAAACAAAGTCCCGGTGCCCAACCGCCCTCTTCTCCCTCAAAAGAATGTCCGGAAGTGAAAGGAGTACTGGGACTTGAGTGAATAATGGCAGCGGCTTCCGGGGCCAACCTGGAGCTAAAACTGAGACATACAGATGTTAATTTGACTGTTATTTTAATTAAGCAGTGAGGTGGAAGACGAGTATACAAGAGGAAAATGCAAGGTGCCAATGCCATATTTATCGTATTATATGGTGCAGAGGCAGAGTACTGGAGCATAGTAAGTATTTTCTGAAAAAGTAAGGAGAGTCATCATTAGTTTGGAACTTACGCTGTGTTCAATACAGCGCTCCATTATGATCACGATCCTAAAAAGTTCCAAATACACACTAACAAGATTTTTTGTTTTCTTTTCTTTGTGTGTGTGTGTGTGTGTGTGTGTGTGTGTGTGTGTGTGTGTGTGTGTGTGTGTGTGTGTGTGTGTGTGTGTGTGTGTGGTTGTACACATTCTTTTAGTTTTGTGTGCTAACCTAGGTGTTGCTCCGTTACATGCATCTCTACGTTTTTATTTTTAATTGAACATAAACCAAAGATCAAGCAAGCGGTTGTCCACTTATTACTCAGCGTTACAAACAAGGCAATCTATGTATATATCACCGAAATGTTTATTTAGTAAAGAATCACAAGGTAACAAACAAAACAAAATAAAAACACAAATATGATACCATAACGAAAAGCCACACGTGATATTGTTAGTTATTTTATTTGTAGTCTATTGAAATATTTCCACATCACACACAAAAATATTGTAGATAACATATCAATGAAAGTAACGCTCTCAGCAGCATTCATCAATTATCATCTTAATAATGACAACAACAATTCATGAACATAATTACATGACCAACTTATTAGAGCTTTCCACCCACCGGCACTATCAATGAGCTAAGTACACTTCTGTAGAGGGTTGTATCAAGGCATTGTCCCTATCCACACTACTACTTCTGTCAAGTTGATGAGGATATAGATGAGATGATGATGATATGATGATGATGATGATGATGATGAACTCGAAAAGAACAACAACGATGATGAAGCCTGACCAAAAAAAAAAAACCGAAATTAATCCAGCTATTGCTACGATAACAATAAACATTGACATTAATCTTGAGCATGCTTGCATAGGTTGATAGTAACTGTAGACAAAGTTTTTTGGAAGCAGTTGCTACTCTATATGGAGAACGGACCTTGAGTCTGTAGTATAGCAACAAAAACGATGATAGTAAAATGGGATAGCTATCACTACGAGTAGTAGTAGTAGTAGTAGTAGTAGTAGTAGTAGTAGTAGTAGTAGTAGTAGTAGTAGCAGTAGTAGTAGTTAGTAGTAGTAGTAGTAGTAGTAGCAGCAGCAGCAGCAGTAGAAGTAGTAATAGTAGTAGAAGTAATAGTAGTCAGTGGCAGTAGCAGTAGTGGTAGTAGTAGTAGTAGTAGTAGTAGTAGTAGTAGTAGTAGTAGTAGTAGTAGTAGTAGTAGTAGTAGTGGCGTAGTAGTAGTGGTAGTAGTAGCAGCAGCAGCAGCAGCAGCAGCAGCAGCAGTAGTAGTAGTACCGTAAAATCCCTAGCATAAGCCCACCATCTAGCAAACGCCCACCCCCCACTTTGGGCCAAAAGTTGTGCACAGGGTAACTACCTAGCAAACGCCCACCCTGCTTTTTTCAAAGAGACTATGCTCGCTGTCACTAGGATTTGTGCAGACTGTTCTAAACGTCATCTTTCCCCCTCCTTTACCTTTTCGTGTTTCCTTTTTTCTTATTCTTTGTTTCCTCTCCTCACTCCCACCCATCCCCAACAGAGTGAATTAAAATTACGACATGCTTTTCCATTGACGTCTTTTGTCTGTCAGTGACGTACTGGTGCTTTGACAACGCTTCCTGATGGCCGGAAGTTGGTTCTTGAATCTCTCTGTGCCATTTTTCAAAACTGCTGAAGCGATAGTCTTACACTGTATCTTTCAAATTGGAAGCCCTACAGTATCTGGATAACGAAGCAGGTGGGAATGTTTCGGAGTGTGCCCGTGAATTTTCTGTGGATAGGAAGAGGATCAGGGAATGGAGTGAAAACAGAGATAGACTTGAACAGCAGTCGGAAAAGACAAACAAAAACGGAAACTGTCAAAAGGACCAGCAGTTAGATCTGAACATGTCGACCAAGGTGTGCTGCATTATCTGGAAGATGAAAGATCTGAAGGCAGGGTATTGGAAACAAGGACCTCCAGTGGAAAGCATGGAACTGTTGGCCCTCTTTGCCTCAAAGTCCCTTTTTTCTATTTTCCTTCACTTCTACTCACACGACCTAACTTACATGCTTTCGGGGTTTGTATTCACTCAATTACATGGTTGAGCACAAAAATTACTTTGTGCAAAGGGGTCTATCCCAAGCAAACGCCCACCCCCCAAGTTTTGCCCTAAATCAGTGCACATGGGGGGGGGGGGGGTGGGCGTATGCTAGGGATTTTGTAACTGGTAAGTGGTAGTAGTATAGTAGCTATAGTAGTAGTAGTATGTAAGTAGTAGTAGTAGTAGTATAGTAGTAGTAGTAAGTAGAAGCGACCCAAATTTAAATTGTTTTGGCGGGTTAGCAGCTACAGTGACACAACCGACTTTTTATCAAACGGCCCGTGGTCGTGGTTATGATTGTTATAGTTTCCAAACCAAAAGTGTTAGGAAATGTGGCTAAAAAATGCAAGAGACAGAAAGTACAGTAGCAAGAACACAAACACCAACCCGCAAAATAGTACTATTTCAGCTTTAAGCAATAACTCTTGATATGATCTCAACC
>CM060340.1:25315636-25325636 GCA_030674155.1 Stramonita haemastoma
AATTGTCAAGAAAACTTCTTAACGGGCTGCATTAAAGAAGAAATAAACCTAATTGCTATCTGAACAAAGGAATGAAGAGAGTGGTGAATAATGATAAAAAATCTGAAAAGTATTTGGAAAAAAAAGCAACAACTTTTGTATTGTGTGGTTACGAATCCTGGCAGGAAAAGGCCACAGTAAGACCCATAGAAACAAGATATGTGGAATTGAAATATCACATAGTGAATCACAAATAGGAAATATGTGTAAACAGTCTGCAATACAGAAGGCGTCTCAAGGCACAGGAGTTACTCCCCTTCGTCAGTGGAATGAAAAAGTAGGAATGGTGATGTAAGATTTATCGGGTAAACTTTCTTATATATTAAAAATATAAACGTCGCTACTCTTTTAATATAAACATTTTTTTTCAATTTTAAATACAAACAGTAAAGAAACAAGTGTTTATGATGGAAACACGATCATTATGATCATATAAAATACAAACATCATTATCATCATAGATCAATGCAATGTTCATCATAATCGAAAGTGTAAATATATTGATCACTAAAAACAAAAAAATGATAATCACATATACAAAACACCACTCTAATCATAAATACAAGCATCATTGTGTTACAAATACCGACATGAGTATAAATACAAGCAGAATGCAATAATCAATACAAACAATAACAACTGTAGATACAAACATGATAAATTCAGAATATCATAAATGCAAACAGCATTACAATCATAATCAAAAGCATCCTGAAAATCGTAAATACAAGGATCATGATGATTATAGACACAAGGATCATGATAATCATATAAACAAGCATCATGGTAATCATAAATACAAGCATCATGATAACCATAAATACAAGGATCATGATGATTATAGACACAAGCATCATGATAATCATAAATACAAGCATCATAATGACCATAGACGCAAGCGTCATGATAATCATAAATACAAGGATCATGATGATTATAGACACAAGCGTCATGATAATCATAAATACAAAAATCATGATGATCATAGACGCAAGCATCATGATAATTATAAATTATTTCTATCATGATACTCATAAATACAAGAATCAAAATAGTCATAAAAACAAGCATCGTGAACATTGTGAATACAACGTCACTGTTGTCTTGATATTGCACTGAGCAGGAAAGTAACAAATAAGCAGTTGTATTTTCTGTTGTTGCTTTTTTTTTCATTAAAAACATCTACATAAATATAGCGGGAAATATGTATTCTGGGTATGCTAATTTTTTTTTAAACCTAAGGAGCAATGATATAGACAAACATAAACGTGGAAAAATACAAACATATAAGTGTGCGCACGCGTGCATGCCCCACTCCCCCTATGCACACACACACACACACACACACACACACACACACACACACACACACACACACACACACACACACACACACCACCACACACACACACACACTCACTCACACTAAAGACAATTTCCACGTTAACGTTGAAGCGAGCATTTGCTATGTATATATACCAAACTAACGCTGTAGAACTGTATATATTCCGAGTACTTCACAGTAAACAATGACAACATAAAACCAATGTCAGAGCTTGTAAACACACCAACACGCACATATCTACACCCCTCGGATCCAAAATTCTGGTGTCCAGCATAGCATATAATGTATCTTTTGATGGGCTACTCAAATCCTTTCTCATGAACTTGTTTTTTATTCTGAATTTCCTTATTCTGTCCAAAACCCCGGATTTTTTTGAAAAAGTATATTTCTGAATCTGTTTTTCGAGAAACATAATTTCTGATATCCATTTTGTCTATGTTAGCAATCTTTCAGTCCTCCACTTAAAAAAAATCATATTTAGTTGTTCATTTCTCATTAAATTAATCATGCAGTTGTGCATTATCGAATGAGATATTCACATTGTCTCCTTTTCCATAGAACCCTTATTTCTGTTGCCCATTTCCCCATAAAATAATTTTGTGGCGTGTTTTCTCATAATCCCAACATTCTGTTGCCCACTTCCCCGTAAAATCCTTTTTTCTGGTACCAATTTTCCCATGAAACCTATCTAATAAATCTTTTCCCATAAAACTAATCTTTCTGTTGCCCATTTCCCCACAAAATCCATATTTCTGTTGCCCATTTCCCCCACAAAAATCCATATATTTTCTGTTGTCCATTTTTCCCCCACAAAATTCATATTTCTGTTGCCCATTTCCCCCACAAAATCCATATTTCTGTTGCCCATCCCCCCCCCCAAATCCATATTTCTGTTGTCAATTCTCCCCCCCCCCATTCCATATTTTTGTTGTCCATTTCCCCAACAAAATCCATATTTCTGTTGCCTATTTCACAACTATATCTATATAAGTTCTGCTTCCCATTTCCCCTACAAAATCTACATTTTTGTTTCCCATTCCCATAGAATCGATCTCCATTTCCCCTATGAAATCCATCTTTCTATGGCCCATTTCCCACTAAGAAACACCTTTTATGGCCCATTTCCCCACTATGAAACACATCATTCTGTTGGCCTGTGTTCTCAAAAAATCAATCTTTTAGGGTCTATTTTCTCACAAAGTATCTCGTATCTTTCTGTCTCCCATTTTCCCAACAAAAACCATCCATGTGATGTCCCGTTTGGGCCCAAAATTTCCCCACCATCCATTAGATCATGAGTGGTGGTCTGGGTGCTAGTCTTTGGAATGAGACGATAAACCGAGGGCTCGTGTGTTTCACATCATTATTTAGCGCACGTAAAAGAACCCACGGCAACAAGGGGTTGATCCTGGCAAAATTATGTAGTAAAAAGCCACTCTAATAGGGAAACAAATACAAATGCAGACAGGAAAAAAGGAAAAAAAAATAATGGGTAGGCACTGCACTTGTGGCGACGCGCTCTCAACTGGGAGAGCAGCCCGAAATTCACGCAGAGAAATCTGCTGTGACATAAAGTGGTGTGTACAATAGTACAATAAGAATCCATAATTTTTTTGGCTTGTTTTTCAGCTCCCCGTGTGCAGCGCTGTAGATAACTCTGTGTCCGAAGCCACTCTTTCGTTCCACAGTTCTCATGGTGGTAGTCTAGCACTGGCTCTCGTTGGCAGCTTGGTTTATCAGACCAGACTCTGAAACGGAATAATTCAACATCAGAATGGATCTTTTTGTGTGTTTTGTGTGCGTGCGTGCGTGCGTGCGTGCGTGCGTGCGTGCGTGCGTGTTGTGTGTGTGTGGTGTGTGTTGGTGTGGTGGGGGGGTGGGTGGTGGTTGGGTGGGGGGGTGTGTGGTGGTGGTGGTGTGTGTGTGTGTGTGAGTTGTGTGTGTTGTGTTGTGGGTGTTGTGTGTGTGTGTGGTGTGGTGTGGTGTGGTTTGTGTGGGGTTGTGGGGTGGGGTGGGGGTGTTATGTTGTGTGGTGGTGTTGTGGTGTTGTGTGTGTGTGTGGTTGGTGTGTGTGTCTGTGTGTGTTGTGTTTGTGTGTGTGTGGGGTGGTGTGTGTGGTGTGTGTGTGGTGTGTGTTGTGTTGTTGTGTGTGTGTGTGGTGTGTGTGGTGTGGTGTGGTGTGGTGTGGTGTGTGTGTGGGGGGTGGTGGTGTTGTGTTTGTGTGTGTGTGTGTGTGTGTGTGGTGTGTGTGTGTGTGTGTGTGTGTGTGTGTGTGTGTGGTGTGTGGTGTGTGTGTGTTGTTGTTGTGTGTGTGTGTTGTGTGTGTGGGGGTGTGTGTTGTGTGTGTGGGTGTTTGTGTGTGTGTGGTTGTGGTGTGTGTGTGTGTGTGTGTGGTTGTGTGTTGGTGTGTGGGGTGGGGGGTGGGGTTATGTGTTGTGTGTGTGTGTGTGTGTGGTGTTGTGTGTGTGTGGTGGGGTGTGTGTGTGTTGTGTTGTGTGTTGTGTGTGTGTGGTGTGTGTGTGTGTGTGTGTGTGTGTATGGGGGGGAGCTGTGTTGTGTGTGTGTGTGTGTGTGTGTGTGTGTGTGTGTGTGTGTGTGTGTGTGTGTGTGTGTGTGTGGGTGGAGGAGAGGTATGTAGAGAGAGACAGAGGGGGAGAGAGAGAGTATGTATGTATGTATGTATGTATATGTATGTGTGATGTGTGTTGTTGTATGTTGTGAGTGTGTGTGTATGTATGTATGTATGTATGTATGTATGTATGTATGTATGTATGTATGTATGTATGTATGTATGTATATGTATGACTCACTCCCTACCCAATAAACTAGCTCTTTGTTGGCTACTTTGTCGTTGTTGTTTTTTGTGTTTTTTGCAAGGGGGGGGGGGTTGTTCGTAATGATGAAAATTTTGGGTGGTGTGGGTGTTTTCGGTTTTGGGGGGATAATCTTACATTTTCTTTGTATCGTTTTTAATTTGATATAATCCCTAATAAGGGTGGGGACTGGATGCCAACTCCTCCCATCTCATAAGTGCTTGTCAATTATTTTCGATATAAAGAATGTTGCCTAGCCCACCAGCTCACTCATTCACTACAGCGTAAAACATAAGAGTGGTTAACGATCACTTTATTTTCACTGGATAGAGCTCTGAGGTTCACCAATGGTGATTTTTGCGTATGCAACCTTTCTTGCCAACCTTTAAGGTAGCCACGTTCCGACTTCGGGGTTGATGTCTAAGCACACACAGCATGCATATAAAATAAAAAGTGTCGCCCGTTACAACCAACTCCAAATGGCCTACTTTTCCGAAAGGTGAAACAGCTCTCATTAACATGTGCGCAAGACGTTCTGCGTGTGCGGTCGTACACGGAACTACGGTTTGTAGTCTTATCCGAGAGACTTTTCGGGGACTGGAGTCAGTACTGATGTTAAGTCCACGGAAAAAAATCTCCTTAAATGGGCGTCTCGATGGTGGCTCGAACCTGGGTCGTCAGATCTCGAAGCTCAACGCTCTAACCACTAGGCTACTTTCCCCCCAGCACCCCTCCTCTCCCCAACACTCTCCCCCCCCCCCCCCCCTGTATACATACTGAAAAGCCGAGCTCTCCTCTCCTCTGCTTGTTTGACCCACTCCGGACTGGCTGCTCCCTCTCCCCCCTCTCCCGATCGTTTCTCTGTCAACACACATAGCAACATTTCAGTTCATCAACCACAACAACAACACACATAGCAACATTTTCAGTTCATCAACCACAAACATAGCAACATTTCAGTTCATCAACCACAACAACAACAAGCATAGCAACATTTCAGTTCATCAACAATAAGAACAACAAACACAGCAACACTTCAGTTCATCAACAACAAACATAGCAACATTTAGTTCATCATCCACAACAACAACAGCATAGCAACACTTCAGTTCCATAAACAACAAACATAGCAACACTTCAGTTTATCAACAAACAAAAACATAGCAACATTTTCAGTTCATCAACCACAAGACCAACAGACATAGCAACACTTCAGTTCATCAACACAAACATAGCAACTTTCAGTTTATCAACCACAACAAAACAACAAACATAGCAACTTTCAGTTCATCAACCACAACAAACAACACACATAGCAACATTTCAGTTCATCAACCACAACAAGAACAACACACACTAGCAACATTTCAGTTCATCAACCACAACAAGAACAACACACATAGCAACATTTCAGTTCATCAACCACAACAAAACAACACACATAGCAACATTTCAGTTCATCAACCAAAAAGAACAACAACATAGCAAATTTCAGTTCATCAACAACAAGAACAACACACATAGCAATATTTCAGTTCATCAACCACAAGAGCAAACACGAATATCGTGTTTCTTAACGCTTACGGCTCGCGGAAGTCAGATTCGGTGCACGAAATACGTGTATGGTCTTTTTCTACGTGGTTTCAGTTGCTTCTCCAAGCAGTAACAGTTCTAAACATAAGGGAATACTGACAGACGACGACAGAGACAGACAGACAGACAGACAGGACAGACAGACAGACAGACAGACGACAAGACAACAGACGGAACGACAGCAGACAGAAGACAAACACACATCAGGCTCCCCATGATACCAGTAGTAAGGTAAACTGGAAAGATTGTAGTTGTGTTTCTCCGCGTTTTCAGTTGCTGTCTCCAAGCGGGGAGGGAGGAATCGGGGGAAGGTGACAGCGAAGTGTCCATTCCTGAACTCCTATCGCTTAAAACGCTTTCTTTGTCTGACGAGGGCACCTGTAATAAAAAAGGAATTTTATTTTATTTTATTTTACTTTATTTTATATCACTTTATGTCACAGCAGATTTCTTTGCGTGAAATTCGGGTCTGTCTCTCCACCGGGGAGAGCGCGTCGCCACAAGTGCAGCGCCTACCATTATTTTTTTTCTTTATCCTGTCTGAAACTGTATTTGTTTTCCCTATCAGAGTGGCTTTTTTCTACAGAATTTTGTCAGGGACAACCCTATTGTTGCCGTGGGTTCTTTTACGTGCGCTAAAAAATAATGTGTAACACACGGGACCTCGGTTTATCGTCTCATCCAAAAGACTAGCACTCAGACCACCACTCATGGTCTAAAGGATGGGGGAAAAGTTTTGGGCCCAAACGGGATTCAAACCACTGCAAACTTCGACCCGGTCTTTTCGCTTTCTAGACAGGCGCGTTACCTCTAGACCACCGATCCAATGAAATCAGATAAATAAGTAATAAATGAATAAACGAATAGATAAATAAGTAAGGGAATCAAGCAATCAATTCCGCCCTGTTGGGGATGCCAGGAACCTGCCAGTATAAAATCAATACTGTCCTCACCTTTTTAAAATTCTGTGCTAAGAATTCCCTCTTTTCTATCCGTTTCTTAGTTTCTGCCTTGTTCCTTTTTTCTTCCCGTTACCTCCTTCTTGTCTATTTTCTTGCCTTCTTGGCTTGTTCTCCGACCCTTTTTTTCCCAAGAAAGACTTAAGATATAACGATTCTCTCCCACATCGAAGTCGAATGTGCGGGCCTGACTTGTCAGGCGCTTAATGACTGCAACGCAACGCAGTTTCGCTCATATGACTGACAGCAATCATTGCTGTCTGAGCGTTCGACAAAGAAAACTTACAAAACTCCCGGTAGACTTCCGATCCTGAGGATGAGACGTAGCGAACCTGGGTATATGGTTGTAGCGGGGAGATTGAAACAAGCGGCGTTGGAACAGCAGGGACAGGAACGCCACAGAAGATGAGGCAGCAAAACAAAAAAGCAACCCAAAACTCCCAATTAAAAAACAAAATAAATAAATAAAAGATTATTTGTCTTTGTTTCTCAGCTACAGGTCCCAGGTTCACCCATGGTGGGATTTTTTGCGTGTGTGTGACCGTTTGCCCACCATTAAGGTAGCCGCATTCCGACTTCGGGGAAAGGAAGTAAGTAGATAAATGGAGAGAGAAAAAATAGATAAGCATGTAACCAGGAAAACAACTAATAAATAGGACAGTGAGTATATGAAAAGGGAAATGAATAAATAGAGAGAAAGAAAAGAAAAAAAGAGAGGAAGGATAGAATAAATAAGGAAAGAACGGAATGTGCACGCAAGCGCACGCACGCACGCACGCACGCACACACGCACGCACGCACGTACACACACACACACACACACACACACACACACACACACACACACACTCTCTCTCTCTCTCTCTCTCTCTCTCTCTCTCTCCTCTCTCTCTCTCTCTCTCTCTCTCTCTCTCACCTCAGACTGTCTTCTTTTTTTCTCAGCGAGTTCCATTTTCCATCGGGGAATTTCGCCCGTCTGCATTCCCGGGCTTCCTCTGACGTCAGGAGTGCTCCCATTGGTCGTTTGAATTTTCCCAGGATTCCGTGGCGATGACGTAGTCGAGGAGTTGGATTCTTCGCGACGTTTCGCCCAACTGGGTGTGTACACGTCACGATCTGGTACATCATCATCATCATCATTACCATCATCATTATCATCATCATAATCATCATCATCATCATCAGAACACTAACAACAGCAATAATAACAACAGCAATAATAACAACAACAACAATAATGAGAGGAGGAGGAGGAAGGAGGACCATACTACTACTACTACTACTACTACTACTACTACTACTAACAACAACAACAACAACAACAACAACAACAACAACAACAACAACAACAACAACAACAACAATGACAATAACAATAATGAGGGAAAGTAAAGCAGCGAGGGAGAGGAGATGGTCTCTGCCCTCAATATGCTGGCCCCTGGAGGAAGGAGTTGAGGTCTCTGACACCTGTGTGTTTGAACAATATTTTCCCCCTTCGCCCCTTTGTGTGTACGGAGGAAGAGTGAACATTGGGTAATAACAGGAAAAAGTAAAACCATAATAAACATGAATTTTTTTTCAGTATAGGAATCAACTCATCACACAGATTTAGGAATTCTAACATATCTCGATAACTGATGCACTTTTCCAACTTTGACAACTGAACCGTTTTTGTTTCAATTTAACACAAGACATCACGTCAACAAAAAGTTTAAACTCACACACACGCGTGAATGCACACACACACACACACACACACACACACACACACACACACACACACACACACACACACACGCGCGCGCGCGCACCACACACACACACACACACACACACACACACACACACACACACACACACACACACACACAGAGCAAGAACAAGTACCTCTAGTTGCTGTTGGTGGTTTGGCGGAGTTTCTTCCCTTTCTTTTTGGCTGCTGCCGAAACGCACACACACACGCACGCACACACGCACGCACACACGCACGCTAGCAACACACACACACACACACACACACACACACACACACACACACACACACACACACACACACATAGCAAGAACTAGTACCTCTAGTTGCTGTTGGTGGTTTGGGCGGAGTTTCTTCCCTTTCTTTTTGGTTGTTGCCGGAAGTTTGCCCAGTGACCACCAGGGGGAGCTTCTTTCTTTTCAGTTCCGCTGCCCAGGGCGGCGCTGTTTGCTGATTTTCGTTGTCATCTTCATTTTTCGCTCGATTTTCGTCTCCCTCTGGTGTTTTTTTTTTAACACAGAGAGTCACAGAATGTTGATGTTGTTTGATGATAAGGCTGCGCTCGAGTTTTAATGTTTAGCTCATTTTCAAATACTTTCCCTATAAACCAACATCACACACAACACCACACACACACACACACACACACACACACACACACACACACACACACACACACACACATGTATAAACGCTTACTACTGCAACCCCAAAATAAGAAGCACTTTTCCCCGAAGTCAGAATGCAGCTACTTAAATGTTGGGGAACAATGCTTGCATACAGGAAAACAAAATCTCACCACTGGTGTAGACTAGGAAACGAATAAAAAAGAAAAAAAAGCACTTTTTGTGAAAGACTAGTATCTGACACAACTCATGTGATTTGCACACGAACTTTTAAATTGTTAAATTTTTCAACAAACACTGTAACCCTTCAGTACTATCATCTGCCAGCCTCCTAGCCACAATATGCATGCGCGGGGTCAACACTCTTTTTGTTGTTGTTGTTCTGTGCTGTTTTACGCGGTGTGTGTGTGTGTGTGTGTGTGTGTGTGTGTGGTGTGTGTGTGTGTGTGTGTGTGTGTGTGTGTGTGTGTGTGTGTGTGTGTGTGTGTGTGTGTTGTTGGTGGGTGGGTGGTTGTGGGTGTGGGTGTGGGTGTGGGTGTGTGTGTGGGGGTGTGTACATCCAGTCCCTGTGTGTATGCAGTTTTGTAAATGTCATCTGTTCCCACCGGCACATGATGGCCTACTCTTACGAAGAGCGGAACAGGATTTAACGTGTGCGCAAGATGTTCTGCGTGCGTTCGCACACGTGTGTGTGTGTGGTGGTGAGTGTGTGTGTGTGTGGTGTGGGGTGGTGGTGTGTTGCGTGCGTAGTGTGTAGGCGTAGGTGCCTACACACACACCACACACTACACACACACACACACACACACACACCACCACACACCACAAACACGCCAGTTAAAATTTACTTCTGAAAAGCGATCCATCTTTCA